>OW240918.1:103815014-104003177 GCA_933207985.1 Pelobates cultripes | reverse complement strand
AGGGAGGGGGGAGAAGGAAACAGGTAGGGAGGGAGGGGGAGAAGGAAACAGGGAAGGAGGGGGAAGAAAGAAACAGGGAGGGGGAAGAAAGAAACAGGGAGGGGAGGGGGGAAGAAATAAACTGACGGGAGGGGGGAGAAAGAAACTAACAGGGAGGTGGGGGGAAAGAAACTAACAGGGAGGTGGGGGGAAAGAAACTAACAGGGAGGTGGGGGGAAGAAACTAACAGGGGGGAACTAACAGGGAGGGGGGAGACATTGACAGGGAGGGGAATTGACGGGGAGAGAGAAATTGACAGGGAGGGGGGAGTGACAGGGGAGGGAGGGGGAATGAGAGTAACAAGGGAGGGGGAATGAGAGTAACAAGGGAGGGGGGGAGAAGAGAGTGACAAGGGAGGGGGGAGAGATTGACATCCATCACACACACACACACAATCACACACAATGCACCCCCTACACACAAAGACAATGAACCCCTTGCACACAGAAAAACACACAATGCATTACACACACACACACGCAATGCAACCCTTACACACAATGCATCCCTTACACACACAGAAACACACAATGCATTCCTTACACACACTCAATGCACCCCTTAAAAACACTCAAAGCACCCCTTACAGACTCACACACTTCATCCCTTACATACACAGAAACACACCTTGCAGCCCTTACACATAGAAACACAGATTCACACAATGCATTCCTTACACACAAATCAGGACATCCCCTACACACTCCACCCCCTGTGAACAAACTCATTGGTGGAACATGAAGGTGGACCCTGGGATCCAGACCTTGAGCTGTGTAAAGGGCCCCCCAAAAATGGAGCTGCTTCTCGTTCTCCCAGAACAGATTTTTGTGACCACAGTTACAAACAGCCTCCAGAGATCCTGTTATACACCAGACCAGTGGAGCCAGACTGCAGCTAGAGCCCATCATCATCCTCATCTGCTTGTAAGTAGGTAATCTAGTATATTATTCGTGGCACTAATCTCTAATTTACCTCACATTAAAGAACAACTATAGTCCCCAGAACCACTGCAGCTTAATGTAGTGGTCCTGGTGTCTATAGCCTGTCCCTGCAGGCCTTTTAATGTAAACACAGCGGCACTGCAGCACTAGCGTTAGTTAACATGGCAGGTCATATGGGTGGGGCATTGCGATGTCACGGGGGGGAGGAGGGGGGCGTCAAACTTTACTTTTGCCTAGGGCGGCAAAAATCCTTGCACCGGCCCTGTACACCAGAGCCATTACATTAAGCAGTAGTGGTTCTGGTGACTATAGTGTTCCTTTAAGAATTGTATTTATATCTTTGTGGGGAAAAACTGGCTCCCAAATTTTTTGGCTGACTCCTAGATTGAAAGCAAATTTGGCAAGCCCTGAACTAGATGCATGGTGTATTGACCTGGCTTGTATAACACAACATTCTTATAAAATTACCATACAGGAAAACACCATTATCAGTTCTCTTTAAAGTTACATATCTGAAAAGTGATGTGTGTCCATCAAGCTCAGCCTTCCTCGCATATGTTTTTGCTGTTGATCCAAAAGAAGGCAAAAAACCCAGTCTGAAGCATTTCCAATTTTGCAACAAACTAGGAAAGAATTCTTTCTTGACTCCAAAATAGCAGTCAGATGTCTCCTTATATCAAGCAGCTATTACCCCACTAATTAGAAATGATATCCCTGTATGTTATGTTTTTGCCGGTATTTATCCAAATGCTGTTTAAACATCTCTATGGACTCTGATAAAGCCACCTCTTCAGGCAGAGAATTCCATATCCTTATAGTGTGAACATGTACATATTTATTCAGAACACAATTGTAGACTCCCATAGGAGTAGCTATAGATATACTGCATTTTGAATAGGACTAACCATTGCAAAGGTAGACTTAATAGAAGATAAATGGTTCATACTTAGGGAAATTAAACCATTACATATATCAGTAGTATATAGTACACTTGTATTGTTTTTTTTATATTATATATATATATTGTGACAAACTTACTTCCCCGTGTGTGTTTGTCCAGGATCTATTGGCAACTGCACAGCCCTCTAGGGTAAGGAAACCATGCCAAGACAAAGTCCAGTTTCAAAGGCCTCTGGCCTGTTTATCTTCTGTTGGTAAGAAGTAACAGGATACAACAAGCAGCAAACCTTATTTCTCCTCAAAACACTTCCTTCACCCCACCTTGCTTTAACTGCAGTTATAAAGCTGCTCACAGCCCCTTCGGGTGAGTCTAATGACCTTGTTAGGCAGTGAGCCAGAACTCCTTAGAAAACCTGGGCTGGTCTAATGCACAGCCACTCTGACAGTGGGTGGAGAATCGGCCCACCCTGCTCTTACGAATACTCCACCCCAGGGACCCAAATAACAACAGAGAAAAAAAACTACAATTAACCTTTCCCTGGGACTGCATGTGCTTAACCACATGTCAGGATAGTGGCTGCGCAAAAGTCTGGGTGCCAGATATACACCATCCCCAACACTCTGTCACAATATATATATATATATATATATATATATATATATATATAATTTCATCTTTATTAGAGTTTATTAATATAAAATATTCATATCACATTTAAAACCACAAAAATAAATAGGAGGGGGGAGAAGGGGGGGGGGGGACTGAAAATCACACTCTCTGGGGAAAAGAAAGGAAGAATGTGGGCCCCTCAAATGCGCCTGGTAAACTCTCCCTATACAAGATAATAATTTTACAGAGATTCTAATTTTTTTATTCATTTGTCCCATAAGACAGATTGACGGGTTTTTATATTTGAGGAAGTTGGAACACCTTTTTCCATTTTTAGTTTGTAGCATAGTTGAGCCTTGATTAAATGCCAATCAGGATAAATAGGGTCTTTTCAATATCTTGCTATGACTATCCACCACATATGTCGAATATCTGCCTCTTGTTCATTGCATTTCCATCAGGTGGATGTTAAGTGTGGATATATATATTTTTTATTTTAAGGGGGTGTAATTCTATCTATTAAGAAGCATATAGTGAAGTTCATTTAAGCCGAAACAGAGTACACTTTTATTATTTTTACATTTTAATGTTTAATAGATCTTTTATTTTGCATACTTCTCACCATATTATTATTATTATTATTGTGATTTATATAGTGCTAACAGATTCCGTAGCACTTTACAATATTACGAGAGGGGGGATTTAACTATAAATAGGACAATTACAAAAAAACTTACAGGAACGATAGGTTGAAGAGGACCCTGCTCAAACAAGCTTACATTCTATTGGAGGTGGGGTGTAAAACACAATAGGACAGGAATTTGCAATGAAATAACGTGGGAGTGAGGCAGAGCTGGAGGAGAGAGTAAGAGACAGGTATGTGAAGTAGAGATTACTCTGGGAGGCCATAAGCTTTTGGGTTTTAAGGCACTTCTTAAAAGATGCAAGACTAGGGGAGAGTCTGAATTAATATTAACCAGGTAAATAATATTAACCAAGTATACTATTTTAATGTATACAGCACATTATACCTACCTGCCAAAAAGTACCAATATGACATCACTAGCAAAAGAAACTAATCCAGAATACAATAATGTTGAGAGCCTTAAAAACAGTATTCTGAGAGACAGCTCTAGACACCAGTGGAGGAACAAAGGAAGGGGTAAATGCCACCTTACATTTCTTGTAGCAATACTGTACTAGCGTAATGTAGGAATACCAATCAATAAATGATTAGAAAAAGTAGATCACCCTCAGTAAATATGTAAAATAGGGTGATATGGTAAATATGTCACATACAAACAGCCTCCAATTTCTGTAATGCAAAATAGGCATATACAGATAAATGTTCCTTATGTCCCAATGCTGCCCTTAGTAGAAAATATCCTGGGAGACATTTATATAAAAATAACATTTTATTCTAAACAATATACAAGGCAAAAAATATATACATAAACGAGTATGTGTGTGCATACTCCTATAGAAGCAAGTCGCTAGACACAAAATCTAAAAACATATGTCTCTAAAAATAAAACAGAGTAATGGAGACTACCTCTGGAAGAGAAAGTAAATCTGACATGAAAAAAGTGAGGCTGGAGACACTCAATAAATGGCCAGCTGATGTGTTGATTAGTCTGAAAAAATCTAAGGGATCCCTTAAGACAATGTACTTAGTACTTAATGTGGTTAGTCGCAGATGGTCTTCCTGAGGATTTCACTTTTTTCATGTCAGACTTACTATCTCTTCCAGAGGTACTGTCCAGGACTCTTTGTTTTATTTTTATTTTTAGAGACATATGTTTTTAGATTTTGTGTCTAGCGACATGCTTCTCTAGGAAGCATATTTATTTATTTGCCTTGTAATTTATTTAAAAAATGTATTTAAAATAAAGTGTTATTTTTATATAAATATTCCAGTCTCCCTTTGCGCTTCTTGGGTTCTCTTTCCTTTTATTTTAACACTGTACTAGCCAGAATGATTATTATGCGGTATGGTTGAAAGCTTTGAGTTGACCTTCTTGGTTTGAGCTCAGAAAGCATATTTTCTCCCATATCTTCTCTGGTGGGTGGTGTTTATATTAAGATTACATCATCCATGACTACTTTGGGCCATAAAATACAAAATGCAAACCAATATGTTTTCTGGGGTCAACACTTGTTTTCTGTAAGGTTGTTTTATCTGTTAACAACTGTCTCCTGTTCACAAACGTAGAAAACACAAAGTTGTCTTTACATTTTACTTGTTTTTGATATTTATCGATTTTTTGTTGATTTGCATTTTTTACATCACTTTTGCATTTTTCTTCTCAGACTTGGATCATTTAAGGTTGGTGCATGATCTTATGCATAACCACATCAACCTCCTTTATGGTCTGTGTTATTGTCTTGCTACTCAAGGAAATAAAATTATCGTGTCATTTGCTCCTGTTTTCCAAAATGTACCATATGTTCTACTCTTTGATTCCCAAATGAGAGTCAACATTGATTACAATATTCATTTGTCTCACCAGCCCAGCCCTAGGAAAACGTGCCATTACTGAGTGGGCATCAGGTTTTCTTCAAATCTTTCAAATCATAATATATAAAAGTAAAGGAGAAAAATAAATGGATATCTTAAAGCTGGTATTATCTGTCCTTCTTATCTTTGAAAGAGAAGCTGAGCGAATCAGTGTGTCCGTTACTCTGAGGTTTAGCGCTACGGAATTTGCAGGTGCTATATAAATAATAAAATAATAATTCACTAAATCAAATTGAGATGAATTACTGTGAAGCTGGAAATATGCTCAAAACCTATTTTTCATTTTCAGTGATTTTCTTTAGCTGTACTATTTCCAGTTTACCTCCTGCTGTTTACTACAAAATTAGCCAAGCTATGCTTACACCAGAGTTGGAGAATTCTCTCAAATGCTTTATCTTTGCCTAAATTATGCAGTTTGATTGTCAGTTCAGTGCAGTTCAGTGTGTGGCAAATAAACTCAACAGTGTTTTCATTCCCAAAACATATAAACATAAGCAATCTCTTTTAACCCTTTATCCATGGAGGTTATTATTAAAGTTCTGAACCAAAACAAAACCTAAAATATGTACTATTGCTTGACCATAATATATAGGGACACTATTGTCACCAGAATAACTACAGCTTAATGTAGTTATTCTGGTGAGTATAATCATTACCTGCAGATATTTTCATGCAAACACTGCCTTTTCAGAGAAAAGACAGTGTTTACATTGCCCCCAGGGGATACCTCCTATGGGAAAGCATTGGATTGGCTAAAAATTCTGTCAATTCTGATGATGTATATATAGCGGGGGTCTGCGCTATATATGGGTGTGCGCTGTATGGGGGTCTGCGCTGTATGGGGGTCTGCGCTATATATGGGTGTGCACTGTATGGGGGTCTGCGCTATATATGGGGGTCTGCGCTATATGGGGGGGCTGTATGGGGGTCTGTACTGCATGGGGGGCTTTGTAATATGGGGGTTTGCGCTGTATGGGGGTGTGCGCTGTATGGGGGTCTGCGCTATATATGGGGGTCTGCGCTATATATGGGTGTGCGCTGTATGGGGGCAGTGTATTATATTTGGGGGCTGTGCGTTAGATGGTGAGCTGTACAGTACGTGTGGCCTGTGTGTTAGATGTGTACAACCCTAGTTTCACAGAAAAATATTTATTTCCTAGATATCATATGCCAAAGCATGCTTTTTGCTATGAAACCGCAGCCATCTAGTCACTCGCCAGAGAAGGATGAGAAACTGCACCCCAGCGAGAGGGACAGCCCCACATCTGCAACCAAATCCGTCGGTCACCGAATTCAGTAATCTCCGTCTCTTTGTGCATTGTGTATGTACGGTACTCCCAATTCTTATATTTAATCCGGTGTGTCTCCCACAATCTTTGTGTCTGTCTGTTGTATGTATGTGGCACGCAAGTCTGCATGCACTGTGTCTGTTATGCCAGTTACTCTAACCAGTTTATTTCTTTTTGTGTGTGTCACAGCTCTGACGAGCATGTTCTCCTATGGGACACGAAGTACATGAAGAGGAATGAAGAAGCCCATGTTTGATGCTCGTCTCCAGGGTGGAGTATTGAATTTATAAGTAATGAAGTGGCATCTGACACATGACAAGCTGCTCCTGTTTGCACAGCAACTTCAACATTGTGTACTGTGATCACGGCATAGTTCAGAGGTAGGTAACCTTGGGCAGTCCAGATGCTGTGAATTACATCTCCCATAATGCTGGTAAACCATTATGGGAGGTGTAGTGCAAAACATCTTGAATAACGAATGCGGATGAATGCAAAGTATGGTGTGTGTGAATGGTCAGTAACAAGGGTTGAAGCCTTGACGTGGCGTTACTGCTCACATGTGTATTCATGTGCCAATTCAACCAATGTGAGTCACTGTAATACTTATAAGGTAACCAAAAGTACTGTGATTGTGGAGAATGAAACACCTGTATCACCTACACACTGTTTACACTGTGACTGTATCTCCTAAACACTGCTCACACTGTGACCGTATCTCCTAAACACTGCTGACACTGTGACCGTATCTCTTATACACTGCTGACACTGTGACCGTATCTCCTAAACACTGCTGACACTGTGACCGTATCTCTTATACACTGCTGACACTGTGACCATATCTCCTAAACACTGCTGACACTGCGACCGTATCTCCTATACACTGCTGACACTGTGACCGTATCTCCTAAACACTGCTGACACTGTGACCGTATCTCTTATACACTGCTGACACTGTGACCATATCTCCTAAACACTGCTGACACTGCGACCGTATCTCCTATACACTGCTGACACTGTGACCGTATCTCCTAAACACTGCCCACACTGTGACCCTATCGCCTATACACTGCGACCCAATCGCCTATACACTGCTTACACTGTGACCCAAACGCCTATACACTGCTTATGCTGTGACCCAATCGCCTAAACACTGGTTACACTGTGACCCAATCGCCTAAACACTGCTTACACTGTGAATGTTAGTTTTTTCAAGTTACTTTTAGTGTTTGCGGTTTCATTGATTTGTTAACCACTCTCCTCAATCTTCTGTTCTGTGTTTTCTTACATTTGTGGGAAGAACAAGGTGATCCTCTCAATTTTACACTCCTTTACTGATGGTTCCAGTGCCAGAGACAACCCCACCACCATTAACCTCGACCTGCTCAAACAGAAGAGATTACCTTCTTCTATAGAAAACGTCCATATGGCTGTTTCGGAACACATGCTACAGACATGATTTAACCTTCATTTTCCAGTGATTAAGAATTGTGGACCGTCCAGGGAAAGAGACCATTACAGGGAGTGCAGAATTATTAGGCAAGTTGTATTTTTGAGGATTAATTTTATTATTGAACAACAACCATGTTCTCAATGAACCCAAAAAACTCATTAATATCAAAGCTGAATATTTTTGGAAGTAGTTTTTAGTTTGTTTTAGTTATAGCTATGTTAGGGGGATATCTGTGTGTGCAGGTGACTATTACTGTGCATAATTATTAGGCAACTTAACAAAAACAAATATATACCCATTTCAATTATTTATTATTACCAGTGAAACCAATATAACATCTCAACATTCACAAATATACATTTCTGACATTCAAAAACAAAACAAAAACAAATTAGTGACCAATATAGCCACCTTTCTTTGTAAGGACACTCAAAAGCCTGCCATCCATGGATTCTGTCAGTGTTTTGATCTGTTCACCATCAACATTGCGTGCAGCAGCAACCACAGCCTCCCAGACACTGTTCAGAGAGGTGTACTGTTTTCCCTCCTTGTAAATCTCACATTTGATGATGGACCACAGGTTCTCAATGGGGTTCAGATCAGGTGAACAAGGAGGCCATGTCATTAGATTTTCTTCTTTATACCCTTTCTTGCCAGCCACGCTGTGGAGTACTTGGACGCGTGTGATGGAGCATTGTCCTGCATGAAAATCATGTTTTTCTTGAAGGATGCAGACTTCTTCCTGTACCACTGCTTGAAGAAGGTGCCTTCCAGGAACTGGCAGTAGGACTGGGTGTTGAGCTTGACTCCATCCTCAACCCGAAAAGGCCCCACAAGCTCATCTTTGATGATACCAGCCCAAACCAGTACTCCACCTCCACCTTGCTGGCGTCTGAGTCGGACTGGAGCTCTCTGCCCCTTACCAATCCAGCCACGGGCCCATCCATCTGGCCCATCAAGACTCACTCTCATTTCATCAGTCCATAAAACCTTAGAAAAAATCAGTCTTGAGATATTTCTTGGCCCAGTCTTGACGTTTCAGCTTGTGTGTCTTGTTCAGTGGTGGTCGTCTTTCAGCCTTTCTTACCTTGGCCATGTCTCTGAGTATTGCACACCTTGTGCTTTTGGGCACTCCAGTGATGTTGCAGTTTTGAAATATGGCCAAACTGGTGGCAAGTGGCATCGTGGCAGCTGCACGCTTGACTTTTCTCAGTTCATGGGCAGTTATTTTGCGCCTTGGTTTTTCCACACGCTTCTTGCGACCCTGTTGACTATTTTGAATGAAACGCTTGATTGTTCAATGATCACGCTTCAGAAGCTTTGCAATTTTAAGAGTGCTGCATCCCTCTGCAAGATATCTCACTATTTTTGACTTTTCTGAGCCTGTCAAGTCCTTCTTTGACCCATTTTGCCAAAGGAAAGGAAGTTGCCTAATAATTATGCACACCTGATATAGGGTGTTGATGTCATTAGACCACACCCCTTCTCATTACAGATGCACATCACCTAATATGCTTAATTGGTAGTAGGCTTTCGAGCCTATACAGCTTGGAGTAAGACAACATGCATAAAGAGGATGATGTGGTCAAAATACTCATTTGCCTAATAATTCTGCACTCCCTGTATATTATTAAGATACTACCTTCCCAATGCCATACAGCCTTTCTTTACATGTGATTGAACTTTCTCCTTCTTGGATACCACAGTGTGACTTTTCTTAACCAGTTTCCAAATTTGACTTTTATATTTTTTCCACTATACATATAAAGTCTAAAATGCATATTAACTTTGAAGAAATAAAGTATTTTGCTGACACCTTAAGATGCGATTTGTGTTACTTAGCTACAAATAATACCATCACTAGCTGCGTTCCATTGTAGTTGAAAAACACAGAACAGAAGATTGAGGAGAGTGGTTAACAAATCAATGAAACCGCAAACACTAAAAGTAACTTGAAAAAAACAACATTCACAGTGTAAGCAGTGTTTAGGCGATTGGGTCACAGTGTAACCAGTGTTTAGGTGATTGGGTCACAGCGTAAGCAGTGTATAGGCGATTGGGTCACAGTGTAAGCAGTGTATAGGCGATTGGGTCGCAGTGTATAGGCGATAGGGTCACAGTGTGAGCAGTGTTTAGGAGATACGGTCACAGTATAAGCAGTGTATAGGAGATACGGTCGCAGTGTCAGCAGTGTTTAGGAGATACGGTCACAGTGTCAGCAGTGTATAAGAGATACGGTCACAGTGTCAGCAGTGTTTAGGAGATATGATCACAGTGTGAGCAGTGTTTAGGAGATACGGTCACAGTGTAAGCAGTGTTTAGGAGATACAGTCACAGTGTAAACAGTGTGTAGGTGATACAGGTGTTTCATTCTCCACAATCACAGTACTTTTGGTTACCTTATAAGTATTACAGTGACTCACATTGGTGAGAGGGGGGTTACAGAGTAAGGGGGGTTGACAATAACAATATCTGATATTAGGTCACATGTGCAATTATTATGTAATTAATGGACAACATACTTTTTCAATTTTGTTAAATTAGAAATTTAAATATTGTTTGACTTTTTTATATTGCCACTTTTAAAAAAAATTAAAACTCTTAATTTTTAAATGTACAGTAATTTGTCTGTAATAACGTTAACATGTTAATTATTGTGGGACAGTGGAGAGCAAACCCAAACTGGGACTCTACTAAACAATCCAGGAATTGGCACATGAATATACATGTGAGCAGTAACGCCACGTCAAGGCTTCAACCCTTGTTACTGACCATTCACACACACCATACTTTGCATTCATCCGCATTCGGTATTCCAGATGTTTTGCACTACACCTCCCATAATGGTTTGCCAATAAACTGGTTAGAGTAACTGGCATAACAGACACAGTGCATGCAGACTTGCGTGCCACATGCATACAGCAGACAGACACAAAGATTGTGGGAGACACACCGGATTAAATATAAGAATTGGGAGTACCATACATACACAATGCACAAAGAGACAGAGATTACTGAATTCGGTGACCGACGGATTTGGTTGCAGATGTGGGGCTGTCCCTCTCGCTGGGGTGCAGTTTCTCATCCTTCTCTGGCGAGTGACTGGATGGCTGCGGTTTCATAGCAAAAAGCATGCCATGGCATATGATATCTAGGAAATAAATATTTTTCTGTGAAACTAGGGTTGTACAAATCTAACACACAGGCCACACGTACTGTACAGCTCCCCATCTAACGCACAGCCCCCAAATATAATACACTGCCCCCCCACATGTAACAAACAGCCCCTCCATCTAACACACTGCCCCCCACATTTAACACACAGGCCACCCCAATATATTTCACAGACCACCCAATATACTGCGCAGCCCCCCCATATACTACGCAGACCCCCATATACAGCGCAGACCCCCCCATACGGCGCAGACCCCCCTATACGGCGCAGACCCCCATATATAGCGCAGACCCCCATACAGCGCAGACCCCCCTATACGGCGCAGACCTACCCCCCATACAGCGCAGACCCCCATATATACAGCGAGACCCCCCTATAACAGCGAGACTCTATATATACAGCATTTCACCCCCCCATACAGCTAGACCCCATATATAGCGCACACCCCCATATATAGCGCGAGACCCCCTATATGGCTAGACCCCCATACAGCATTACCCCCATACAGACCCCCATCTATAGCGCAGAGGACCCCATACAGCGCACACCCATATATAGTGCTAGGACTCTATATATAGCTAGGACCCCATAGCGACACACCCCCATACAGCATTGGGCCACCCCCTATATATAGTGTAGACCCCCTATACAGCGAGGACCCCCATATATAGGTGTAGACCCCCCTATATGGCTTAGGACCCCCCATACAGCTGTGCTAGGACCCCCCCATACAGCGCATTTACCCATATATAGCGAGGACCCCCATATTGTTGTGCAGACCCCCATACAGCAGACCCCCTATATATGAGACCTCCCATATACAGCAGACCCCCATATACAGCGACACCCCCATACAGCAGAGAGACCCCCATACAATATAGACCCCCTATATAGCGCAGACCCCCATGTATAGCGCAGACCCCAATATAATAATGTACTAAAACCCCCCCCACTCCCCAATATAATGCACTGAAACCCCCCTAATATAGTACCCCCTCCCCTTGGATGGCTGAGAGTGTTGGGAGCAGGGAGAGACTGACCTGTTCCCAGAAATGGCTTTACTCAGACGATCAGAGTCCGCGCATGCACAGTAGAGGGGTAGGGAGATTTCACAGTGCTTAATGGCCATCAGATTTCCCTACCCCTATACTGCGCATGCGCGGGTGTGTGAAGCGCTCCATGTCGCCAAGTGCGCACGCGCGCTGTACCTCCGACGGGAGTACTGTGTCGCGCGTGCGCACTATGCCTTTAGGCTCTCCGCAAAGTGAAAAATCCCTACCTCGGTTGTGTGCGCCTGCGCGGCGGCGCACACCCTCGTCCCAACGTCACTTCCGGTGCGGCTTCGTCACCGGAAGTGACGCAGGTAGGGTTTTCTAACGGGGTAGGGAAATTTGATAGAACACCCGCACATCCCGGGACATCGGAGCATCAACCCAGTACCGTGGGACACCGGGGATCTGGTGAATAAATATAGGCTTTTTATCCCTTTATTCACCAGGGGGAGGGGAGGGTCACAAGGGAAGGAGAGGGCAGGGGGAGTGGGGGAGGCACAAGGGAAGAAGAGGGCAGGGGGAGTGATTGTGCCAGGAATACAGCTTTGTATTCCTGGCATTATAGTATCCCTTTAAGGGTCCATATTCATATTATAAATAGTTTTTAAAGGACAGAAATGGCTTTCTTTTAATATTATATATATATATATACATATATACACACATAACACAACATTAAGTGTGAATAAAATGTGGGAGAAAAAATTTACATTTTTGCTTATAATTATTTTTACACATCCAGTGTAACTAAATAAAAAATAGATTCACATATCAGTCCTGATTGTTAAATGCCTAATAGGTCTGGAGTTTTAAACTTGCCCTTGTCGGGCTGCACAAGCTAAATGTTCCATGTCGACCTGAAAAGGGAAATAGCAAAATAATCTGTGCTTACCACTCTGCGCCGGCAAATCACTCCTCCTCCTGGTTCACATGGGTCAAATATAATAACAGCCGCTGCTTCCCTGCATTCTCTTGGATGCTGCCTGCATCCTGCTGGCGCATCCTTATATTATTTGAATATCGTGACATCATCTAGGTGACCCCATTATCAATGATTATGGAGTCGCAAAGATAACGTGGGCCAATCAGAACATGTGTAAGCCTATATAATGCTAGACTTGGTGCTCTATCATGGTTTTTGCCTCGATACACATTTAGTGCTTATAGTATCTCTTGATATTTTAATATTGACCTTGTATTTGACTTTGTGTATTTCTGGAATCCTGTCCCGCCTTGTTTATTCGTTTATCCGTACTGCTATATCCTGACCTTGGCTATTACTAACTTTGTATTTATCTTTCTTAAGTTAAGTCCGGCCATTCTAAGGCCCAGTAATACGTCTATTTAGAACTTCTCTTTGTGGGATGTGCCATTTCCTGGAAGTTATGGTACAAACTCATGAATTTATGATGGGGCCATGGACCCTCAGAGAATGGCATCTCGACAAACCTTGTGAAGCAGAGTTTTAGGAATTAGATCACAAGATGGATCAATTCATTTAGGCATTCCAGACAAGAACCGCTCCTGATAACCCTGCACCCTTGCCACCACAGACAGTGCATGTTGTATTGGAAACTTCCAATTACAACAGTATGTTCACCAACCTGACCTACATATGGAGGTGATCCTAAATCTTGTAGAGGGTACATTAACACCCGGGTGCATGTTCACTCACAGCACCTGTTTTCAGTTACAGCTAGTATGCATGCTTTCGATAAACTATGTGCCCGCTTCTAGGAGACACTTGAAAAAAGAGCTCTTCTCCTCAAAAGTAAACAAGCTGAGTCTACTCCTGAAACAAATAAGTCACCCCAGAAGCCTGAGAGAATACCAGCTTACCGCTACTCACCTGAGCCTTAAGCTACCATCACATGGCTCACACCCTTGGAGGGTTACGATTAGAACAATTGTGGTCAACCTGGGATATCGATTTGGATATGCTCGATTGGTGGGCAAGATGTGCTGGCTCCTGTTGAGGGCTAATTGAGGGCAGTTTATTTTTGGTATTTACAGGTCACAAAAATCAAGTAGTAGAAATAAGTATGTTTGTCTTTAATTAATAACTATCGCAGAAAACAAAATTGCCACATAAAAGTACATAAATTAGATATTTCAGTTTATCTATCTAAGGGTATATCGACATTTTTTACATAGCCATTTAACCTCCAACCTCTGTTAAATATCGTAGTTAAATTGTGTGTATGTGTGTGTGGGGGTTCAGATTTTTAACACACACACATAAGTTTTTTGTTTTTTTTGTATGTGTATTTCGATATCCCACATTGTGTTCAGCTACATCTTCTGTGTAGAATATTAGACACTTGACCATAAAAGGATTAGATGGGCCTGTCTCATTTTCGGAATTTGCTGGCACTATAGCAGTTTCACTGTTCAAATTATCCCACAAAGGACTATCATTTGTGAAAGTTGTCACTCCAGGGTATTTTATATGGTGTGTACTGTGATTTAGGTGCTTACATTTTTTCGCCTGTTTATGTTGAAATTTGTGGAATATTTTATTTTTGCCTTTTTTAATTGCACATTACATTTTTGCTGGGCATTTTCCAAATCTGACATGTGTCACTGTGATCAGAACCCCCCTCCCAGCCCCTCCAAATTATGCTCATCAACCGCTTCTGAATAAAATAATACCTATAAAATAATGTATGCCTTTGCCACTATCTTGTGAAGGTACAGTGCCATAAGACACCTGTATATTTTAGTTTTTACAATTTTGCTAAATTAAATTAAAGAATATATGCTACATTTTAGGGCTTTGTACCGTTTGACAGTTCAAATTATCCCATCAATGTATTTGTAAAAGTAGATATCACTGGGCATGTTATATGGTATATTGTGAGCCTTAAGGTACATCCTTTTTAGCATCAATTTATTTCAAAGTTTATGGTATTATTTTATTTTTGCCTTTCTTTACATTCACATTGCTATTTAGTGCTTTTGTAAACTTGATGTATGTTACTATAATAAAAATCACACAGTTCGGCTCAGAAAGTTGCAATTTGCATACCTTTATGAAGTTTTTTTGTGTGAAAATACAGGCATACTTTATAACCTGCTAAATGCAGTTAAAAAAAATGGGAAATTGATGATGGGTCTGTGGTGCATTTTGGGTCATTTTAGTACCTCACATATTTAAATTAATCCATAAAGGCATACCATTTTGAAATGGGGACTCTCACATTATATATTTTGAGCTTTATTGAGGTGCCATTGTTTTCTCAAAGTTTGTGGTATTATTTTCACATACACATTGCACTTTTGCTGCTTATATTTTACATGCCATGTGTACCACTGTAATTAAATGCTCTTCACTGTACTCAGCAACATTTCCTGAGTACAATAATATCCCATATGGATACCATTTCAATATATCAATCCTAATCCTATCCCTAATCCTAAACCGGACCTTATCCCTATGCCTGAATCAAACCTTAATCCTAACCCTAGCAATGGTGTTAGAAAGATTCCTCTTGCTGATGTCAGCAGATGAATTCCCTTACTGGCCCTAATCTTAATCCTAATATGAACCTGAATCCTAAATATTAACCTAATCCTAAATTTAATTTTAACCCTAATGGTTTCCCTCTGCTAATATCAGTACTGATATAAGAAAAGGGAATTCTAAGTTGCTGCCATCTACTGGAAATCCCTGCCATGCTGAAAAGACTACACTGATATTACACTATGATTGGTGCAGGGTAACTGGCAAAGCCCAGCAGTGATCACAATTGCATGGGGACATGCTGGATGAACATGTCAGCTGATAGGTTGGAGCCTCAGGTATCGATTGGTAGTCCTTGCAGGTGTGGTAGAAGCTATAGGATGTTCAAGAAAAGTTCAGTACTCACATGCTACTTCTAAGTGCTGTTTCTAAGTGTGTAGTTGGAGATATTCTGGAGAGTTTTACAGAAGCTTCAACTGTCTAAGCGTTGTGCTAAGAGCTTTCTTTTCTACTGTTACAGGTAAGATTCATCTGTAGGAAAGGGTTACTGATTGCACAAGGTTTGAATTCCTGTTGGTAATTATAAGGCATTTGATTTGATTAAGCTAGTTACTTGCTGTTGATTGCTGGTTAATTAGCTATTGTTTGCAAATAAGCAGAGGCCTACCCAGGTGTTAAACATTCCTAGTGGGTGGTGATTTAAGGAGTTATATAAGGCTTGGTCTCATTAGCTTGTCTAATATAGCTTGGTGCTACTTCTAAGTGCTGTTTCTAAGTGTGTAGTTGGAGATATTCTGGAGAGTGCTGTTTCTAAGTGTGTAGTTGGAGATATTCTGGAGAGTGCTGTTTCTAAGTGTGTAGTTGGAGATATTCTGGAGAGTGTTGCTTCTAAGTGTGTAGTTGGAGATATTCTGGAGAGTGTTGCTTCTAAGTGTGTGGTTGGAGATATTCTGGAGAGTGCTGTTTCTAAGTGTGTAGTTGGAGATATTCTGGAGATAACCTGGAGGTAATCTGAGGTATTCAGGAGGATAAAAAAAAAAAAGAAAAAAGTTAAGATTTGTTAGATTTAAATTATTCTCATAATTGGAATGGCAGGCTTAGTTCAGTGTAACAATTGCTATGCATTTGTTTCACGTTCCACTTTTTGGAGGTTTGGTTGTTGTCTAATCTGTAGACAGTTCTCTATCTTGCGGCAGGAGATTGTATTTTTGAAGTCTGAGATTTGTAAATGATCTGGTGAGCAAACTCAGACTGGAACTGCTGCAAAGCCACTGCTGCAGAGACATGCTAGGAAAGGAGAGAGGCACTGAGGCTAGTGGTGTTGTGGAGAGAGGCACTGAGACTAGTGGTGTTGTGGAGACCGGCTTGGAGACTATGGTGAGGCCTAATAGAAAGCAGTTGTTGTTGGGTGATTCCATTATAAGAGGTGTGGAGATGGACAATGGTGGTCTTGTGAGGTGTCTTCCCGGAGCTACTGCTCACAGAGACAGGAGACGTATCTGTAATATTGTTAAGCAAGCAAAGCAGGAAGGGGAATTGGATGTACTTGTCCATCTAGGGACAAATGACTTGGCTTGCAATGAGGTTTCAGAGGTTAAGGAAGTTTTTAGTGTTTTTTGCCAATGATATACGGCAGGTTGCTTCCACACTGTCATTCTCTGAAGTTCTGCCTGTGCATAACACTCAGAACGACAGGCGGATGCGTATTAGGGACTTTAATTTGTGGCTTGGTGAATGGTGTCGGAGCAAGGATTTGGCTTTATTTCTCATGGTAGCTCTGTTTGGAATGGATATAAGCTGTACAAAAAAGATGGTTTGCATCTTTCTCAAAAGGGAACAAATGTTCTCAGTGAGCAGTTCAGAGGTTTTGCTAGGATGTATTTAAACTAGGAGGGGGGGGCAAAAGGGTGATAAAACATCAATCCAATTGTCCCCCAAAACAAGGACAGAAGGTGCCTGTAGCAAGTGTGTTAAAAAATGATAAGCTTAGAGTCATGTCTACAAATGCTCGCAGTTTAGGGAATAAGATCCATGAACTTGTGGCAATAATGGCAACTGATAGTGTAGATTTAGTCGCTGTTACTGAGACATGGTACAATGAGAAAAATGACTGGGACATAGCAATACCAGGGTACTCTTTATATAGGAAAGATAGGGAAGGCAAGAAAGGGGAGGGGTGGCCTTGTATGTGAAGGATAGCATAAAATCTAGCCTAATAAAAGTTAGTGAGGCAAACATAGAGTCCGTTTGGGCTACGTTAGAATTTGGTAATCACACAGTAACTCGTGTAGGTGTGATTTATAGGCCCCCAGGACAAATTGAAGAGTTAGATAATCTACTAGTTGAGGAAATAGCTAAAATGACAATGAAGGGGAAGTTATCATCATGGGTGACTTTAATCTTCCTGATGTAAATTGGAAAACAAAATTAGCTACTTGTGCCAGGAGCACACATATTCTAAACTCCCTACTGGGATTGTCTCTAAAACAAGTTGTTGAGGAGCCAACTCGTAAAGAGGCCATACTAGATTTAGTGTTAACAAATGGAGATTTGGTATCAGATGTTACTGTAGGTGAAAGTTTAGGATCCAGTGATCATCAGTCAGTGTGGTTTAATATAAGAACAGTGACTGAGTCACACCACACAAAAACAAAAGTTTTAGACTTTAGAAAAACAGACTTTTCTAAAATTAGAATATGGGTAGAGGAGTCATTATCAGACTGGAGCAATTTAAATGGAGTCCAAGAGAAATGGGATTATTTAAAAGTTGCACTATTGAAGGCAACAGAAAATTGCATTAGGCTTGTCAGTAAAAGCAAAAAATTCAAGAAACCACTGTGGTACTCCGCAGATGTGGCCAAAATAGTTAAAAACAAAAAGTTAGCATTTAGGAATTATAAAAAAAACCAGAGTGAGGGAGACAAAATGATCTATAAGATTAGGCAGAAAGAGGCTAAGCAAGTTATAAGAGCTTCCAAATCACACACAGAAGAGAAAATAGCACAGTCAGTAAAAAAAAGGGGATAAAACATTTTTTAGATACATAAATGAGAAAAGAAAAGTAAAACAAGGATTAGTTAGATTAAAAACAAAAGAAGGAAGGTATGTAGAAGAGGATAAAGGTCAGGCTGACTGCCTCAATGAATATTTTTGTTCTGTATTTACAGAAGAAAATGAAGGAAAGGGACCTCAGTTGAGAAAAAGGATAAATGAGTCATTTATTACACGTGAGTTTACAGAGGAAGAGGTTCTATTTCAACTGTCAAAAGTAAAGACAAATAAGTCAATGGGACCTGATGGAATACACCCAAAGCTATTAAAAGAGCTTAGTGGTGTACTAGCAAAACCATTAACAGATTTATTTAACCAATCATTGTTAACAGGAGTAGTCCCAGAAGATTGGAAGTTAGCGAATGTTGTGCCCATTTACAAGAAAGGTAATAGGGAGGAGTCGGGCAACTATAGGCCAGTAAGCCTTACTTCAGTAGTGGGGAAAGTGATGGAAACCATGTTAAAGGATAGGATTGATGAACATCTAAAAACACATGGATTTCAAGATCAGAGACAACATGGGTTTACTTCAGGGAGATCATGCCAAACTAATCTTATTGATTTTTTTGATTGGGTAACTAAAACTATAGATCAGGGTGGTGCAGTAGACATTGCTTACCTAGATTTCAGTAAGGCTTTTGACACTGTTGCACATAGAAGGCTTATCAATAAACTGCAATCTTTAAGTTTGGATTCCAATATTGTTGAATGGGTAAGGCAGTGGCTGAGTGACAGGCAACAGAGGGTTGTAGTTAATGGAATATATTCGAAGCTTGGACTTGTCACCAGTGGGGTACCTCAGGGATCTGTACTTGGACCCATTCTCTTTAATATTTTTATTAGTGATATTGCAGAAGGTCTTGATGGTAAGGTATGTCTTTTTGCTGATGATACTAAGATATGTAACAGGGTTGATGTTCCAGGAGGGATAAGCCAAATGGCAAATGATTTAGGTAAACTAGAAAAATGGTCAGAATTGTGGCAACTGACATTTAATGTGGATAAGTGCAAGATAATGCATCTTGGACGTAAAAACCCAAGGGCTGAGTACAGAATATTTGATAGAGTCCTAACCTCAACATATGAGGAAAGGGATTTAGGGGTGATTATTTCTGATGACTTAAAGGTAGGCAGACAATGTAATAGAGCAGCAGGAAATGCTAGCAGAATGCTTGGTTGTATAGGGAGAGGTATTAGCAGTAGAAAGAGGGAAGTGCTCATGCCATTGTACAGAACACTGGTGAGACCTCACTTGGAGTATTGTACACAGTACTGGAGACCGTATCTTCAGAAGGATATTGATACCTTAAAGAGGGTTCAGAGAAGGGCTACTAAACTGGTTCATGGATTGGGGGATAAAACTTACCAGGAAAGGTTAAAGGATCTTAACATGTATAGCTTGGAGGAAAGACGAGACAGGGGGGATATGATAGAAACTTTTAAATATATAAAGGGAATCAACACAGTAAAGGAGGAGACTATATTTAAAAGAAGAAAACTACCACAACAAGAGGACATAGTCTTAAATTAGAGGGACAAAGGTTTAAAAATAATATCAGGAAGTATTACTTTACTGAGAGGGTAGTGGATGCATGGAATAGCCTTCCAGCTGAAGTGGTAGAGGTTAACACAGTAAAGGAGTTTAAGCATGCGTGGGATAGGCATAAGGCTATCCTAACTATAAGATAAGGCTAGGGACTAATGAAAGTATTTAGAAAATTGGGCAGACTAGATGGGCCGAATGGTTCTTATCTGCCGTCACATTCTATGTTTCTATGGCTAAAACTACTGTGCAACTTGGACCAGGGCGCATGTGTGGAATGTCAGGAACGCCCACTATTAGATAACATGTGTAAGAGATAAGTTTTAGTTTAATAATTGGATGTAATTTTTGTATTCTCTGTATCCATATGGAATACGTCATTTACAGTATATATTCTTTGTTTGGAAACGGATCTGGGTCCAGTGCATCGTGTTATTGTTAAAGACACTGGAACATTTGCAGCTGCAAATAAATCAATGTTTGCTTCCTGGAATCCGTGTCCATTCTCTTATGTACTTCTTAGCCTTGCATTCATATAACACTGGTAAACCACATGACAAATATTCTGTCAAGGGTATTTAAAGGGAAAATCATCCATGATGGGAATAATTTCGTCATTGATCGTATATGTGAAATTTTCTGCAGCATGAGCCCAGCCCATTTCCTAAACCCTATACACTGAACACGGTAACTTACTATAAAATACTTTTTCCAGTAATCAAAACTGGAAAAAAAGTCTTCAAACAGAAATACTCCTTTAATTCAGTATAAATTCCTGGGTAGGCGGTAAATTCTTGAACAAAAAGGTATGACGGGTAGTAGGTTTCTTAGTATAGTCCTTATAAATATGTAAAATAGGAAAAACAAAAATCCAGTAGTGCAATACATTAATTTAAATGTAGTATATGTAGCAAAACAGTTGTAGCTTACTTGAATTTAATGGAGCTATGACCTCCCCACACTGATACACCCGGACCAGGTTGGATTCATCCCCACAAGACAGGCATCGGACAACACCAGGAGAGCCTTTAACACAATCTGGTATGCCCAGAACCAGCACATCCCGTCGGTAATGCTCTCACTGGACGCAGAGAAGGCGTTCGACAGCCTTCTCTGGCCTACATGTTCCAAACGATAACACACCTGAATTTTCCAGCTGGATTCCTGAACGCCCTGACGGCAATCTCTAACCGCCCCACTGAGAAACTCCTCTTACCCAACATTACTGCCCAAACATTCACCATCACAAATGGGACCAGGCAGGGCTGCCCTCTCTCTCCTCTACTATTTGCAATCTCGTTAGAACCACTTCTGCAAACCATACGCAGCCACCCCGACATCCACGGCATCCAGATCAGACAAGACACGTACACGGTAGCGGCGTATACGGACGACGTCCTCCTGACCCTCGCGGACCCGATACCTTCCTTGAACGCCACCCTCAACGTGATAGCCGAATACGCCAGCTTCTCCGGGTACAAAATGAACCTGTCGAAATCCATTCTCATACCTATGGCGATGAACGCGCAACAAATCACCCTCCTCCGACGCGCCTTCCCCTTCCAGACCACCACGACCCACCTCACATACCTGGGCATTCGACTGCTCCTAAAACTGGAAGACACCTACAAACTAAACTACCAACCACTGCTAGCAACAGCTCACCTGGATCTACAACGCTGGGACAACCTGGGGATTTCCTGGCTTGGTAGAGTTACAACCATCAAAATGAACTTGCTACCGCGCTTTTTATATCTCTTTCAAACGCTACCCATCCCCATACAGAAAAAAGACTTCCACGACCTCCAGGCCGCCATTGATAAATTCATATGGAAGGCTAAACAACCACGGATCCGCAGGTCGACCATGTACGTCCCCAAAACCAGCGGGGGCCTCAGACTACCTAACTTCCAACAATACTACAACGCAGCCCAACTGACCCACATCCAACATTGGCACACACCCCCGAACACCAAAAGATGGGTGGACCTGGAGCACGATGTCATGGGCTGGGACCAGCCCTCATCCTATATGTGGGTGCCCCCCGCCCACCGCCCGCTCCCTCCACACACCTCCAAGGCAATCACCCAAACGTTAGCTCTCTAAGACAAACTAAACCCTAAATACGAGCTGTCCTCTTTCATCTCCCCGGTAACGCCAATATACCGCAACAAACTCTTCCCACCCGGGATAGTCGCAAAGCACTTCCGCGCATTTGATCACAGGCACATCTCCATACTGCTCCACCTGTACCACCAGGGAGAAATCATCGCCTACAAAGTCCTCCCGGGCGGCGATTCACTTACGACAAGGGACTATTTTCGTTACATGCAGCTCAGGGACCTGGCAAGACAGCCAATGATTAAACAGGCGGGGACCTCACCCCCGACACCATTCGAGAAACGGTGCTTCGATGCACCCCTACACCCAAGGCAAATCTCTGACTTATACACAACCCTGACGACACATACCTCTCAAATCAACCTCAACTACATCGCCACATGGGAACGAGACCTTGGACCACCAGAAGAAGCGAGCGACTGGGCAGAAATCTGGGAAGCAACGAACTCCCTGACAGTATGCGTTACGCACAAAGAACAAGCATACAAAACGTTATTCCGCTGGTACCTGACACCGCACAGACTCCACAAAATGAGCCGAAAATCCGACAACTTATGCTGAAGACTATGCGGCGAAACAGGCTCCTACCTACACTGCTGGTGGAACTGCCCCAAAATCAAGCCACTCTGGACTGAAATCCGTGGCCTCATAGAACAGACTCTCGACAAACCCATCACGGCGCACCCTTGGATGATGCTACTCAACAAACCACTAGACTCCCTTACAAGGAGCGAAAACAAACTAGCCGCCAGGATAACGCTGGCAACCTGAAGGGCAATCGCGGACCTAGACGAATTAACCGCACAGATACACGACTCATATAAAGCGTTCCACCGAACCTGGGACCCGTGGGACATGAACAACCCAACTTTGGCCCCAACCGCACAAACTTAAACACCCCAGCTGACAGTCGAACCCACCCGAACCATCCTCTGGACCAGAACCGCTATGAGAGAAAAGCGCGCACACCAGTACCACTCACGCTCACCCCCACACCCGACACACCTCCCTCCCTCCAGCCCTACAAAATACACCATCCCGTCAACACCCTACACCACTACTACCCCCCTCCCAATGGAGGCCCGACGGGCGCGGGCGGATGGCCGGGGGGGAACTCACCCACATCCCCTACCACCCTTACCCTTCCCTGACACCAGATAAGGGAGAGAGCCCAGAAGAGGAGGGGAAGAGACAGGAACCACCCCCATGCCAGACCCCCGACCCCACCCACTGACTAATACCACCCGAGGGGCGGCACAGACCGGAGGGAAGAGCAACGCCCAAGACAAACACCGGCCTAGAGTTAGGGCATCAGAGCGACAGGATCCCGACAACGAGCACCCTCATGGCCCAAATACCACTACTGGCACGATCAGGGACCACACCACCGCGGCCCGACACCTAAACCTGATGGGACACACAAAACCAATCAGCATCAGAACTCACCCCCGAGGAAACCTGGCCCCGGCTCCTAGCCCCCAACCAAGCAGCTGAAACTCGGCAAATGTAAGGAGTGCACAAGCAAAAAGAGAACCCCCCCTCACGCTACCATAACCCATCTATTCCTACTGAGCCCCCACCTCCCAACCCCCCTGCCCCCGGCCCCCACATGCTAGCACCCGGTCACAACACACAGCACCCTTCCCACGAGACTAGCCCACAGCATAGACTGAACCCAAGCAGCCTCTTCATGCATCAAGAGGCCAGAAGATTACCACTTAGGAACACGCCCAGGGCCCCACTGGCATCCACGCACGCTAACACCAAAGGACACGGGTCCACACATCCGGAGCGGGATGGTCAGTACACACATAGAACCACAACAGAAGGACAGCAGAAAGGCACCCGGAACCCCTCCCTCCCCTTCTCTCTTAGGCATACCCCCCACCTCCCCTAAGTACCAAGAACACAACCGTGACTAGCACAGTAAAATGAACAGTGGGCAATTACAGATGAAAGGAAAATGTTCGCAAAATGCTCGTTAAATGCAATCTGTACCAACAACTGATACCCTCCCCGCCCCCCTCTTCTGTACCCCCTCCTCCCCAAAAAAGATATGAAATGTTACGGAAAATGTTGAAAATAAAGAATTTATACAAAAAAAAAAAAAACTGGAGCTGGTCATAGCTCCATTAAATGTGAGTAAGCTACGACTGTTTTACTACATATACTACGTTTAAATTGATATATTGCACTATTGGATTTTTGCTTTTCTTGTTTTATACACACTTTACTAAGAATTTACCACCTACCCAATAATTCATACTGCATTTAAAGAGGTATTTCTATTTTAAGACTTTTTAGGAATATTTTTTATTTTTTCACACATTGTGTAGAAATAGTATTTAATTTGTATTCTTGTGGCACAGCCTCTTTTTCTTTGTCTGTTAGTGTTTACAATACAGCCTAGGGACACCTCCAGTGGCCACTTCTCAGACAGTCACAAGAGGTGCTTCCTGGGTGACTTTTAGTGTCTCCACACTCTGCATGGACACGTTGAACTTTCCCCATAGAGATGCATTGATTCAATGCATCTCTCCTGAGGAGATGCTGATTGGCCAGCGGGGCACTTTGGCCCTGCCCCCACCCTGCCTTTTTGGCACATATTATAAGAATTGATTATCTCAGCCAATCCAATGCTTTCCTATGAAGAACCTAACTAGTGTTTTAAAATTCGGGAACCTAAATAGTGTTTTAACACTATAGGGTCAGGAATACACGTTTGTATTCATGACACTATAGTGCTCCTTTAATCTTGTGAACTACAATTATGGGATGCTCAGCCATCCCATAAACTTGGTTTTCCATCATTTGTAGTTCACAACCATGCTTACAAAAAGTTTGAGATTGGGGAGTGGGGCCTAATCGGCCACCCTGCTTGAAGACATATAGCATAAAAGCCCATGCAATTCTCTCATCTTGTCAGCTACTTAGCAACATATAGCTGCTTGAAATTACTTACCCACCTGGGATCATTTATCGTAAGCTGTGCTGGTGCTGAGCTTGAGTCGTTTTTTCTGACAATTAGCCCTTTTAGAGTAGTTCTCAAGATTGTGGCCTAATCCGGGTTGTCAGTGTGCAGGGGCGGCGGGCGACTCTTCTATAACAGCAAGCCAGCCTGCTTGTTTTTTTGTATCACAGCCTTCCCCTCATTAATGGACTGGATGGGTTATTTTAGTCCTCCCTGGAGCAGCTCTGTACTTACTCTCTTGAGGAGTTGTCAAACACCACAAAAATCAGAGGGACTATCCTTGAAGGATATCCATGACAAGATAGCCCACAACGGCAGCTACCTACTGAGACTCCAGATCTAACCAGGCCACCAAGAGAGAGGCCCTCCTGAAATTCTTCTTCAGCTGTGTTGGTCTGTGGAATCCCTGGCCCCGCCTTTGGATGTCTTCCCAGCACTTGGAGTTGGATGAAATGCGGTCCTCTGACAATTTAGAGCTAGGGTCTTTCCTACGTTCCCTCATATATTTCACTCTATCTTGGTTTCTAAAAACGTTGACCTACTATGTGATTTTATAACTGCATCAGGGGCAATATATTAGTCTGTTTGAGGTAGTTTTCCCTCATCTCAAATTTGTGTAACTATGATATTCATATAATTGCTACAAGGAATTGATTATCATTTACTTGTGCTATATTTTGTGTCTTTATTTACTATTGTAGCTGCACAACCAAAATTAAAAATGTTAAAAAAAGTTTGGGATCTACAATTCTCATGACAGCATAAAAAGTTGCAGAGCATCAGAGGAATAAATATCACACAGGGCACAGTGAAGGCCTAAAGTCATCCTTGACACTTGTCTTGACCTTTACACCTAAATCTTCCTCACAGATGGAAAACAGCAATCCCTGAACTTAGCTGCTTGTTATAGAATGTAGTAAATGCATGGACTGTGAAGAAATTGATTGACCAAAATCTCAGAACTTTCAAATCGGCAGCAAAATGTATAATAGACATTGCACCAAAAACAGACAGCAACCAAACACCAAATTGTGAATTAGAAATTAACTTAAAAACTTAGACACTGATGAGTTTTAGAAATTCTTCAACTCAGCTGTAATCACAATTTGGCTATTTTAGTCTACACTTTGCAATTTGGATTTCAATCCCCTTCATTGGTCAGCCCTACACGGGTTTCGGTGGGTCCTTTGGACCCAGGTGGCAGCATTTTGCACCAGTGATTTGGTGAATTAACCCCTAAATTTGTTTGTGCAGTGAAGAATTTTAAGGTGTTTTAGAATAACTGGTGAAGGTCACTTACTAGTGTGAGAATTGAAAGTGAATTTCAAATTTAAAGGGTTTCTCCAACCCCTTTTTGTTGTTATAAGAATAATGTCTTATTGGCATTATTCTATAGGTCCACCCCAATATAAACATTAAAAAGGCGTTTTAAAATAAAGTGCTGCTCAGTGTACCCAGTCTGATATCACAGCAGCCATGCCAAGGTCCAATCAAAGGCTTCTCATAGAAAAAGTGGGCAGTGCTCGCTGAAGACAGACTTTTTTATGAACTCTGGTCCGGGCTGCCCAAGTCACATGTGCTGGGGGTGCACCTTGCTCCCAGCACTTAATTAAAAATATCTCTTAAAGTGCAGTTTCAAAATGAAACACTGCATATCCAGACTCCTACCACTATTACAACTTTAAAAAGTAGAAGTGGGCCCTTGCACTCTCATGAGCTTATAAATTAGCGGTTTTAGAATGAAAAACAGGTACTTACCTCTCTAAGAAATACCCATCTTGTTTATTGCCTAGGTGCCACTCCGACCTCAAAATATAAAATACCTTGTTGGAAGTGCACTCACAGGACTTGATACTGTTGCCAAAAATGTGCCATTTATTCAAGCTTAAAAAGTTGATTACATATTGACACTATGTAATCAACTTTTGAAGCTTGAATAAATGGCACATTTTTGGCAACAGTATCGAGTCCTGTCAGTGCACTTCCAACAAGGTATTTTATATATATATATATATATATATATATTACTGGATACTGGAGAGACTGATTACGGACACTACTCCGAAGTTATAAGAACCCATATCTCACCTATGAACATACAGCAAAGACACCATTTGGTGTGAATTACAAGGTCTTTTATTTTATTTTTATTGTATTTCTGTACATTTTAAGTTATTTTAACCTTTGTGGTGCAGCCCATATTTACTCTTGTATACTTCTGTTCTTGCAAAGGGTAAGAGAAATTCCATTTGTTGTGGTTGCTGCCTTTATTCTGATATATTAGCTCTGATCTATTTGTGTGTTTCTGCATATTCCCCTCCGATTTCCTCTCCCTCCCCAAAATATTTGATAAAGTTTCCTTAGCCCACCACTATAGAACCGGGAGGGTGTAGCCCTACGAGGATTTTAGTCTACCTGAGTTGGCACTGATTCCATCTTCCCCTTGCGAAGGGCTTTACTAGCCAGTTATCTCTTATTGCCTCATGTTTTAATTTAATTTTATAAAAACCCATTCTATATGCCTCTTTATGTGAAACTACGATATCGTACTGATTTAACTGTGATTTATTTGCTATTCTATAAACCGTTGATGTAACACATATGGAATGGATGAAATAAAGAATTAAAAAATAAAAATAAAAAAAGTAAAAGTAGAAGTGGTCATAGTGGTTGGAGTAACCCTTTAAATACAAAAAATCAAAATAGAAAAAGATTCTCTTAATCAGCTATATGCTGATTTAGTCTGGCTACTTTGGCCTTAAATGTTAAATTCACTTTGAATTCTCTAGACCTGTATGAGTGGGGCTAGTCTGCTGTGAATAGAAGCTTTTAGGAGACAAGAATGGTTGTTATTTTCCGAATCATTATTTGAAGGTACTATTTTACGCAGCAGTCTGTAGTCTATACAGTCTCATACTGTCCTTCCCCAAGCTACGTATTCTAAAAGAAGTGGTGCCAGTCTGATATACTCGACTTCTGTATTTGGAAAAGTGAATAGAAGCTTTTAGGAGACAGGAATAGTTGTTATTTTTAGAATCATTATTTAAAGGTCCTATTTTACTCAGCAGTCTTTAGTCTATAGTCTCATTCTATCCTTCCCCAAGCTACTTATTCTAAAAGAAGAGGCTCTATAAATAGCACGTATACAAACGTCTGCAAATAAGCTGTGGATAGGATAGTACTTTGAGATTCTCTTAAGAATAGAGACTGTCCTTAGTGTGTGTGTGTGTATGTGTAGATATATACAGATCCAGAATTTCCCTGCACACAGGTTAAATGTAGTATTGCCATATATGCCGGATGCCATACCAAGGTCATTGGTATACAAAAAAAATAATCAAAGTGATGGTCTGCGCTCACAGTCTTCGTAAAACTTAGCTTTTAATCTTCACATAAAAAAATGAATATGATGCTAGACAGCGTCAACGTTTCAGTCCCCGTTCGGGACTTTCCTCACACATACACACACACCCACACCCACACAACAAACACAGACTATGAAAACAAAACGTAGCTGTCCTAGAGAATTTGTCCACTTTCGCTGATTTGACCTAAGATATGAAATTTACTTTTAAATAAAGGGACACTATAGGTACACAGACCACTTCATCTCATTGACGTGGTTTGTGCAGTGTCCCTGTCCCCTTAACCCTGCAATGCAAAACAATGCAGTTTTACAGAAACTGCAATTTTTACATTGTAAGGTTAAGACTGCTTCTAGTGGCTGTCTCCCAAACAGCCACTAAAGGCGCTTACTGTAGTTTCATGGAGGTTAGCTCCCATGGGGAAGGCTTAATCTGCGCTTTAGGTCCTGGAATTACACTGAGTTCGGAAGAGGAGGAGACCAATCTAGCATTGAGGGGCCTCGGCATTTGAGACAGGTAAGTGTTTAAAGGATTTTTAACCCTTTCATTACTAGCGTAGGGTCAGGGTGTGTGGGAGAGTGCAGAGGTACAGTTTGGTATTCCTAACACTACATTGTTCCTTTAACAACAGTACACACATTGGTGAATAATCCTTAAATATATCAAAATATATTTTCCAAAAATAATCTGAAGAACAAATGTAATTAAATTATGCAATTACAAATATGTTTGTTTGCACGTGACAGAGTCACTGCAATTTCAAATCTCAAAGGTAAGTAGATCTACCAAATTTAGAATGCATGTTAAAAAAAAATCACTACCCTACCATCTTCTAGTAATTTATAACTTCGAGGTTATAAAACATGATCTATGAATTATGGGAATCTAAAATAAAAAGTATTCCCATAGTGGATTGCCTTAAAGATTATAATGTTTTTTTTTCCCATTCTGGTACTACTTGGTGTTAGCTATCCCAGACAACATACTAGAGTCTACAGTTGCTGTGAGCTCACATTTTATTTCTTAGAAATCAATTGGCTCTCAAAATTATGAGTAAGTCTAGCATCACAAAAATTAGATAATGTCAAGTCTCCAAAGAATGGCAAAAGTCAATGAGCACTACAATTTCTGTAGCTCTGGAATTAGGATTTTGCGACTTCCACCAGCAACAGTGCATGTGTAATACCATTTCCATTTTCACAGTCTTTCCCTAGCTTTATCTTTATATTACTCTATGCATTCTTCAGCTTCCTTTCCTTCTTGGCTCTTGCTGCCATTATAGCAAAGAATAATTTAGGGGCAATAGTTCTTAGGTACACTGCTAAAGTAGGAACCACTCCAGCCACCAGGACTTCCTTTTTTCGTTCACCCACAGCTCTTAGAACAATTTGTGCCACATCTTCTGGTGATCTTCCTTCAGCTGTGTTTTTATCCGTTACTAAACAGTGAAGGAAAGAGACATGTTCACTTAGCAGGACAAACATTACTACTGATTATTTTATTTCTCACAATGAACTTACATATGGAAAGGAGCATTATTGCCTGAGAATTTAATTTCCTAGGTTTTACTAACTCCCTGGTAATGTTGCTGAATTGCAAAACAGTTTGCTAACAGTGAATTGCTAATCACCTGGTTTGCTGCCAAGCTCTGATGCTACCTGGCGATCCAGTGACACGCTTCCAGCTTCTGCAAAGCTGGAGAAGCCACGGTGGTTGCCATTCATGGACTGAGAGTGACAACTGACTGCCCTCAGCCAATGGCTGTCATTCTGCACAACGAAAGTTCAAATCACTAAAGTGTTCATGGTAATTGGAGTAACCATTTAAGTTTTCATTACACCGAATGAAAACAGGCAAAATAAATTCCATGCATGTTTTCTTTGGGGACATACATAACCCTCAATTAAATGTTGTACCTATAACATTTCACCTTGTTAATTTCTTATTTAACATTTTAAATAACCAGCTAGTGGTAACAAACCTCCATATTTGGACCCGTCATCAGTTACTGCATTCATAGACAGATTTGTCTGGATGTATCCCGGGCTTATCACAGTAACGTTGATATCAGTATCTGCCATCTCTGCTCTTAGACAGTCAAAGAATGCCTGTGTAGCATGTTTGGAAGCAGCATCTGCCAAAACATGCATTTAAAAAGTTATTATAGACCATAGGATGGCACTAATTTACTCCTATAATCATTAATAGATCAATATATGCTAAAAACTATACAAATCCCCCATTTTTATTCCAAAAAGTTGAAACACCTTTGTTCAGAATGAAAGAAGGAAAGAAAGTAGGAAAGAAAGAAAGAAGGAAAGAAAGAGAGAAAGAAAGATCCTATCCTGACAACTAAGTTTATGTTCGTCTATTCCTGTTTCTTTATTAACTAGTTCCAGATCTGCACCACTAGTGGCCTCCCTAACCACTAACCTTTGATTTCACGTTCGTCATCCTCACCTGCCTGGACTAATCAAGAAGCTACAAAAGGCTACACACAACTTGCCACATGGCATTTACAATGAAGTCGATGCTCATCCTGAAAGACTTCAGTTCCTGGCTCCTGTAAATGTTCCTGTGGACCTACGCTTCTATCCTGCTAACCAGCTTTATACCAACCTGTTTCAAACCAGCCTAACCTACACTTCTATCCTGCCAACCAGCTTTATACCGACCTGCTCCAAACCAGCCTAACCTACACTTCTATTCTGCTAACCAGCTTTATACCGACCTGCTCCAAACCAGCCTAACCTACACTTCTATCCTGCTTTATCCTGCCAACTAGCTTTACATCAACCTGCATAACACCAATCTGGACTTTGCCTCTAATATTGCAAGGTGTTATTTGCAAACTTTATCAGTACTCCTTCCAAGAGGGGGCTGATTCACTAAAGTCTTATTTTCCTGAAACCTTGTTCCGTTCTGTTCTATTCTTTTATACATGTCCATCTATATTCAACCTATACTTTCATCTATAGGTTCTCTTATTATCTCCCTACATTTTGTTTATTATCTATATAGGGCATATTGCCTAAACCTTTGTTTCTCTTATTGTCCTTCTCCCTATTGTTTCATTCATGGGAGGGAGGGAGGGAGGGAGAGAAAGGAAGGGAGCCATTTATGGGAGGAAGGGAGGGAGGGAGGGAAGGAAAGGAAGGGGAGGGAGGGAAGGAAGAAAGGAAATATTTCATAACTTATGCATTTCTTCTGTACCTAATGAACTGTGCTTGTTTAGACAGATTAGTGCATTTTGCAAGAATCATAAAATTTCAAAAAATTAATAGGGAATTAATAGGGAGCTATGTACTTACATGCTGATCGGAAAGGGATGCTTATTTTGCCTTGGACACTGCTGATTACAACAATATGCCCACGCCCATTCTTGATCATGGAAGGAAGAAGAGCTTTAAAGGGAGAAAAAAAAAGTAATAGCAAGTAAATACAGACTGAAAATAAGTATAATAAAAGGCCTTTCACGATACTCGTAAAGTTAAAGGCAGCGGGGGATATATAAATGTTATATCCCAGCAGCCAAGACAATGGGCAATGCAAGATAAGCTGGGGGACAGGCATCACCAGACTTGTCCAGGTGCAGTGAGGCCTCAAGCCACTTTTGGTATGACACAACTTAACTGAGGGCAAAGTGTGTCAGTATGTTTGTATGGGCCACTCTATGTATGTATCAGTATGTTTTTACGGGTCACTCTTTGTGTATGCCAATATGTTTGTATGGAGTAAGGAACAACGCACACATAAAAAAGGCTACTTAAAATCACCTATCTCAGCAAACAAATATGGGGATTAATTTACACTAAATGGCCATATTGTGTTACAACAGATTACTAAAAACACTTTAGCTCATTTAGCACTAGCACTATTTAATGTGTCTCCCACGTTGTAATTAGTGTAGGAACCACTGATATTGGGGTACTGCAAAGTAGTGGTGGGTTTAACATAATATGGCCATATAGTGGAACTGAATCCCCTTATTTGTTTGCTGATAGGTGATTTTAAGTAGCCTTATAACATTTAAAATGGTATTTTTATGTGTGCGCTGTTCCTTAATCTGTATTATATATAAATGTTGGTCTGTACAGCAGCACTATTGCTGAGAAATGCCTGTTTCGGGTGTTCCCCCAATTTTTGTCTTTACTAGATAAGTTTGTAAGGGTCCCTCTGTGTGTCAATATGTTTGTATGGGTCACTGTGTGTCAATATGTTTGTATGGTTCACTCTGTTTATATGTCATTATGTTTGTATGGGTCTCGATGCGTGTGTCTCAGTATATTTGAATGTGTCACTGTGTGTCAGTATGTGTGTATGGAATAGTCTGTCTATGTGTCAGTGTGGTTTAATGGATCACTCTGTCTGTGTGTCAAAATGTTTGTACTACAGGAAAAAAGGAAAAGAAAGCCATACTGCCCCCCTCCCATCACACCACCCAATATTCCCAGCATTTCCCTCGAACACTATTTCCCCTTGTTCAACCCCACCATTGACAATTAAAAAAAAAAAAAAAGTTCAAACTGGAACAATGTCATAGCCGAAGACTGACATATAGTTGTGTATATGTTATAAACTGCTTAACTGCTGCTTAATGTTAAAAAGACTAAGATCATGGCAAACAGATGGGGAAGAAGTGAAGGCAGTGACAGATTTTATTTTCCTGGGATCCAAGATCTCCTCAGATGGTGACTGTGGTCATGAAATTAAAAGATGTTTGCTTCTGGGGAGGAAAGCTATGGCAAGCTTGGACAATCTGGTAAAAACGAAAGATATTACACTATCAACAAAGGTCCGCATAGTCAGAACTATGGTATTCCCAGTAGTAACATATGGATGTGAGAGCTGGACTATAAAGAAGGCTGAGCGTCGTAGAATTTATGCCTTTGAACTGTGGTGTTGGCGAAAACTGCTTAGAATCCCTTGGATTACAAGAAGATCCAATAAATCCGTACTACAGGAAATCAAGACAAACTGTTTACTGGAAACTATGATCATGAGGCTGAAGCTCAAATATTTTGGCCATATAATGAGAAGGAAAGATTCTCTAGAGAAGACTCTGATGTTGGGAAAGATTAAAGGGACACGAAGAAGGAAACAACAGAGACGGAGATGGGTAGATCATGTCACTGAAGTCAAAGACATGAAGTTGTTGGAGCTCAGAGGGGCAGTGACTGACAGATATACCTGGCGTGCTATGGTCCATATGGTCACGGAGAGTCGAACATGACTGAACGACTAAACAACAACAACAATAACAACGTTATATACATTGTCCATATGATGTACTCATGCACAATGCACGTCATATGTTTTATCATTTGTATTGTGCAGTATTACCATGTCATGTATAATGCTGATGAACCAATAAAAATGATTTAAAAAAAAAAACTGCACTCAATTCTCATGAGCCAAATTAAGGGGCAATAAGACTCAGGGCCAGCACAAGTCTAGTATAGTTCAAATACCATTAGTAGAAAGAAAGTCCAGGCACACCATTGCTTGACAAAGACCCATTTGTGGGTCGAAATGTTGTGGTGTTCACCTTGTTCCAATAAATGGGCCTTTAAGAGCAGTGGAGTGCCTGGACTTTCTTTCTACTATTGGTATTTAATATGTGTGTATTAGTCATTCTGTGTATGTGGTAATATATTTGTTATGGTCAATGTGTGTATGTTAGTATGGGTCACTCTGTGTGTGTCAGTACGTTTGTATGTGCCACTCTGTGTGTGTGTCAGTATGCTTGAATGGATCACTGGATGTTAGTATATTTGTATAGGTCACTTTGCATATGTGTCAGTATGTTTGCATTGGTCATGCCATGTGTGTCAGCATGTTTGTATGGTGCACAAAGTGGTTAACTAATGTTAAATCCAAAAGCATACTTTAATAGGAACAGAGGCTGTGACGAAATGCCTTTTGTCCCTGGATTGTTAGGTGACAAGCTGCCCTTTGCCCCCGGGTTTTGGAGGAGCCTGATTGCCAGCCTCCTTCCTCATGACTATGGCCCTGGGGTGTATTGCCATTTAAAAAGAATATTTGGGGCTTATTGGCTTCTAAAGACAGTTTCTTCCCATTTGAATCCATGGGAAGGTGTGTTTCTTCCCCTCCCCCGTTTCCTGTCTATTGTTCTCCAGCAGGGCGTTGTCCCAGGCACACTGCCAAACCAGTTGGAACTGACTGCTTTTGTCCCTCCTTGGTTTCTCAACAGCCCTTGCTATGCTTTACCCCATGGAAAATCTACTCTGTTCATGGGATCTGAGCGCTGTTCACCTAGATTGGGCGCTCAGATCCGAGCTATCTGGGGATAGGTTAAATGTGGGGGTTCTGTGTAATAAAATAAGAATTATGTATTTTTATGTACTTTTACGTATTTTGCTGTTAGTGTTAAATGTAGATATTTTCTGTACCTGGAGATAATTGAGTTTACTGCAGTGCCTTAAGCCAATTATCTCCAGGATGGAGAGGAGGGATTTCATTGTGTATGTGAGAGTGTTATCATGTTAATTAGTGTTCCCATTGGTTTGTGTCCCTTTTGTCACAGTTTACCACCAGGTCCAGGGGGTGTGCCTCTGACCTGAAAACTTGTATATAAGGAGTAATAAACGCTCATTGGAGTCAGATCATCTTGTACCTTCATGAAGTTTCGGCTCATGTTTGGGGGATTGGAGAAACTACACTCTGGGGATTGCTATAATCACTATACTCCCCAGGGTATAATCACTAAGCTCTGCTAAGAGCTTGTTCCTGTTCCTGCTCTCTGGAATTCGGAGAGAGGTCGACCTGCTGGAAGCTGGACCCTGGTCCTGGGTCCAGAGTGGGTGGAGACGGCGAGATCCCAACCAAGCTGCAGCGGTTCGTGGGGTCTGCAGTGTCAGGCAGAGTGCTTGGAGTCCTCGGAAAAGCACTAGGAGCATCCGTCGGCGGAAGGTACGCGGTCGGGGTGCCAGCGTTTCCGTTCCAGAGGCAATGTTTTGTCTCTCAATCTGATCCTTTCTTTTTCTAAAGTTTTCATTTGGGGGTAGATTAGGAGCTTTAATGGGGAGTGCAACTTTTTGATTTACCCTCAGACACCACATGACCTTGCACAGGGCCAGTGCAAGGATTTCTGCTGCGGTAGGCAAATATAAATTTTGCCACACCCTCATGTCACTCCCTCACTGACAGACACACACTCACTGACAAACACACAGACACACACACTCACTGACAGACACATGCTCACTGACAGACATACACTCACTCACTCACGAACATACATACACACACAGATACCCACTGACAGACTTACACTCATTCACTGACAGACACACACAGACACTCACTGACATACATAAATACATTCACTCACTGACAGACACACACACACACACACTCACTGACATACATTCACTGACAGACATACACACACACTGACAGTCAAACACTCACTGACACACACACAGGCAGACACTTACTGGCATTCATACACTCACTGATAGACACTCACTGATACACACACTCACTGACAGTCAAACACTCACCTCTCTGGTGTCCAGTGTGGGGCAGCTCCTCACTGCTCCAGCGAGCTGTTATGCCGGTGCTGGAATGACGTCATATTACGTCTCCCGGCATCGAAGAGGGCGCGCAAGGGAGGAGTGGGAAGCTGCAAGAACAGCCTCCCTCGCCGCCTGGCTTCCCCTTCCCCCCCTCCTCCGGAGAGAGTCACCAGCATTTGTTGGCAGAGCAGGCACCTGCCATCAAGGTAAGCAGGTGCCTGCTTAGCCTTACATGGCACAGCTCTGGGGGCACCCTGAGGTGGCCAGATGGCCACCTACTGGCCCCCCCGTGACAGGACTCCTCTCTGTGCCACCACCTACGGGCGCCATGAGGATCGGCCTGGCGCTGGGGGAAGCTCAGCCCAGCACTGCGGCCCGAGACAGGGGCATGCAGCTCACCAGGAAATATCCTGGTGGGCGCCCCCAGCAGGCCGGCGCCCTAGGAGAATGCCTAGTTCGCCTAACAGTTGCGCCGGCCCTGACCTTGCAATGCCTATGGTAAGTACAACATTCCATTCAGCCATCTGGCTAGGCTTTAAGGACTAGTTTGCTATAATGGCACATACTATTTATTATAGAATATTGTTGGTTCTTAAGATGTGAATTAAGAGGAGTCCAAAAATACCTAAAAACTGAAATAAAAAGTAAGTAAGAGTTCAAGATGAATTTTTAGTGTAGGATTCACCTTCGAGGTGTGGCTTGACGGAGCAAGTGAGCTTGCCCTTTAATGGCTATTGGAGTGGTACTAAAAATCTTTTGTTATTAGAATGTGCATATGGATTTGGGAGAGCTCTGAGCTATAAACCAATAGAAAAGATGTCAATTATAATCCAACACTGAGATTTATAAAGGCAAAACAGGTTCAAAGTCCTGAATGTTCACAAACATTCTACAGATGTCAATGGTGAATGCTCTATATTTAGCATTCTTCCCCAAAACAGCATCTGTTTTGGTTTTGTACATTGCAGCATACACTGCAACTAATAAAAATATACAGACGTCAAGGGGCGGGGTCTGGCCAGCAAACGGAGCAGACGTGTGTTGCACGAGCTCCTGACTCTGGGTTTATAACAGCCAACAAGCTGTTACTCACACTTACAAGCCCCACTCGAACGAGGGGATCCTGGATGAGTATCCTAAGTCCCTATTTGAGACTAAAATCCTCCAGAAGCTAGAGATCTGCTATTGGGGCCTACTCGGAACAGAAAGAGTGAGGCGGCCGCTCTCCGATTCCCAGTGTGGACCCGCTGTACTCCTCCCCCCCTCTGGACCGGTGGGGGTGTTCCCGGTCCCCACTGGCCTGATACATGTATTTGCTGTGGTTTCAGTACACCGTCATCACTGATACTCTCACCGCAGCCCAGCTGACCAAAATGGTGGACAGGCCCCATCTTCCTAGGCACAACCTGTCACAAACCGGAACAATCCAGCATAGCTATGTGGAGCGCTGCCTAACAAGGCTGGAGGAAATCTTTGACAGATTCTGGGCAGTATTGCAAGAGCGTGTAGCAGCCTCACGAATACAACCCACAGAAGGAAACCAAGGGGAGAAAAGGGAGTCTCATCTTGGCGCGGCAACACCTAGGGAGAAGTCTCCTGTACAGGGACTTACCTCTAATCTGACTATCTGGGTCATGGTCACCAGAGTGTCCCCAGTGTAGCACTACACAGGAGAAAGCGCAAAAGGCAGCCGTGGAGGAGGTCTATGCTTCCAGGCATTAGCCTTCCTACTCGACACAACTCACCCCAACTATGGGGCAAGAAGCTTACTCAAGCTCGACACAGCCTATCTGCCATGGAGTCCTACATCACACTGTCCAGTTACACAGAGCCACTGATCCACGGAAGCAAGCCCCAGACGAAGATCAAGGTAACATCTTGGAATGGTGTTGGAGCTCCATCGGTGCAGCTTGGGGTGGCAGAGACTTGGACATTCCCTCCCTGGGAGTCAGAAGAAGGATCCACTGACTTTACCCACATTCTGACACAAACATGATCTCACTGACCATAATGCTTCATATATCCAAGTTATTTTACTCTGTACTTGTGCCTACTTAAATATTTGCAACAGTCAGACCTGGCCACCTTTTGGTATTTCTCTCCTGATTTTACTTAGAGTTTTATTTTACAGTTCTTTTTACAGCTATCCTCCCTCTCTTTCTGCCTAATCTCATAGAATTGTGGTTTGCAGACTTCTCTTATTTAATATAAAAAGGGCTCTATTCTTGAAGTTTCATTTCACACTTCCATTCTTGGTGTATAACATGACAACCTACTGACCGGGCAATGCGCCCATACAGTTTACTAGATGCCATTTTGTTACACTCTACGTTATTTTACATTGTGATGTGCATGATATCAGTGGATACAGCTTGTACAACTAGCCTGATTAAACTCCTTGTCATATACCTATACCACTCTCTTCAGGTCTATTCCATTTTCTGACTTTGACACACTTTGTTTTATCCTTGTTCCAGACATGACGGACTAGCTTGATGAATATACTGTACTAATTTTAAAAATGTGCTCTTATTTCTTATGCCATACCTATGTATCTAAATGTTATTAATGTCCCTACCCCTGCTGTTTTGGCATGGTAGGTGTTTGTTCTTTCTGCACAGCAAAAATAAAGAATAAAAAAATAAATGATTTTTTTGCTGTATGCCAATTCACTTCTAATAAATCACATTGTACTTTTTTGAAAGACCTGTGTGTGCATCCTGGATTTCTACTGTATACTATTTGGAAGCATTTTTATTGCACCCAGGCAGTTGGATATAAAGTCCTGGTAAGGAGAGTGCCAAGCCATCTATTTGTGTTATATATATATATATATACACAATGACGTGAAGGCAGAAAGATCGCATCAAAATGACAGTGTTTACTCACCTTTTGTTAAAGCCACTGGTCCAAAGTAATTGATATCCATTATCATTCTGTCCACACTGACTTTAGTGTTCAAAATAGTACCACGATAACTTATCCCTGCATTGTTAATGAGGATATCCACATTTCCCACAAGTTTTACGATTTCTTTCGCTGCACTGGAAACAGCCTCCACATCAGACAAGTCAAATATTACCTTATGCGGCTTGTGCGTCTGTTGAGCAGAGAAGAGATTTAATCATCTGCTACAATATATACAGATCAACAATTTTACCCACACCTAACCACACAAAGGGTGTGCAAGTGCTGGAGACATTGTAGAGGTATTATTATAATAACAAGGTAACTTCTAGGATATACAAGTAGGAGTGTAATATACAGTTATAATCAAAATTATGCAACCACCATTGACAATCAGGTTTATTGTCAATATTATCACTCTCTGCAATGAACAAATCAAACAAAAGCAAATGAAATAGCTCAATACAATGAATGCTTCAAGTGGTTTCCCCAAATTCAACTGAAAATGCATCTTATCTCCAGTCTCAAATTATTTAACCCTGTGAATAGAATTTCTCACAACAGTACAAATATGCAAAACAGGTATTGTCTCAAGCACATCTGATGCAATTAAACAAGGGCTTCATTAGTTGGACCAGGGGTGCTCGAGCTGGATCACTTGAAATACCTGAACTGGCTAGGGGTTTGTTGAGTGTCATGTTTGACTGCATGTTAGAGATATGGCAAAATAAGTTAAGAGAAGTGATCATTGCTCTTCACAAACAAGGAACAGGATACAAAAAGATAGCAATGGCACTGAATGTTCCTAGAAACAACATTGGAAGCATTCAAAAAAATTATTCAACCCTTCATGGCAAGCATCTTTAAAACTTAGTATAACACCCTTTAAATTTTGAATACAACTGTATATGCCATATGTATAGTGTAATACCATCATATACTAAGTGAAGTGTATAGGCGAAATGGTACAGGGATGGAAAATTGTCTTAAAATGAAGAAATGTCTGTGTCCAATATATTCCAAAAGAAAGATGGTAACAAGTGAACAAGAGAGTCAGGGATATACCTGGCCACAATATGACTGCACTATGTCAAGGCACATGCACATCTTTATTGCCTGACAAATTTAAAACTTACTAAACATTTGTATAAAAATTCACTAGGGTACTCTTTTAGTACGCCCATCATTTTATTCACTCAGATAGGGACAACTGCTGCAATCAGAGGCAGAACTAGCAAGGGAATTACATATTTAAAAAACTAACAAACCTTAACAGAACCTTTGCGCATCCGATTAAGCTCTCTCACCACATCTTCCAGACTTTCTTCATTGCGCCCACATAATACCAACTGTGAACCAGCTGCATAAAATACCTTGGCACATTCTTAAGGAAAATAGACAATATTAATGAAAAAAGTGAATCACCGGCACTGATCACTCATTACCACTTATCACCCCAAATTCATGACTATTTAGAATTAGCCCCAGCATTAACTGTTTCTGTACCATAAAAATGATTATTTCTTCACAGTTTTCTATTTGAATAATTAATACAGTTGTGCCCAAAGGTTTGCATACCATTGGAGAATTGGTAATATATGTACCATTTTTAAAGAAAACATGAGTGAGCAGGCAAAACACATTTATTTTATTTCTTATGGGACTCATATTCAACTGTAGGTTACAACAGAATGGCACAAGCATAAAACAAAACATGTCAACAAAGAATAACCTGAAATTACTCCTGTTCAAAAGTCTGCATACTCTTAGTTCTTACTACTGTGTATTGCCCCCTTCAGCACCAATGACATTGTGCAGTCTTTTGTAACAGTTGTCTATGAGGCCCCTAATTCTTGCAGGTGGCATAGCTGCCTATTCGTTTTGGCAAAATGCCTCCAGGTCATGCAAAGTCTTTGGTCGTCTTGCCTGAACCGCACGTTTGAGATCTCCCCAGAATGGCTCGATGATATTAAAGTCAGGAGACTGTGATGGTCACACCAGAACCTTCACATTTTTCTGCTGTAACCACTGGAGGGTCAACTTGGCCTTGTGCTTAGAGTCATTGTCATGCTGGAAAGTCCAAGAGCGTCCTATGTGCAGCCTTCGTGCAGAAGAATGCCAGTATTTTCTGATAACATGCTGCATTTATATTGTCATCAATTCTCACAAGATTCCCTGTGCCTTTAGAGCTCACACCCCCCCAAAACATCAGTGAGCTCCACAGTGGGGATAATATTCTTTTCAGTATATGTCTTGTTGACCCCACTCCAAACATAGCGCTTATGGTTGTGACCATAAAGCTCTATTTTGGTCTAGTCACTCCAAATTACAGTGTGCCAGAAGCTGTGAAGTGTGTTAAGGTGTTGTCGGGCATATTGTAACCAGGCTTTTTATGGCATTGGCACAGTAAAGGCTCCTTTCTGGCAACTCGACCATGCAGCTCATTTTTGTTCAAGTATCGTCATATTGTGCTCCTTGAAACAACCACACCATATTTTTCCAGAGCAGCCTGTATTCTCCTGAGGTTACATGTGGGTTTTTCTTTGTATCCCGAGCAATTCTTCTGGCAGTTGTGGCTGAAATCTTTCTCTGTTTACTTGACCTTGGCTTCGTTTTGAGAGATCCTTGAATTTTCCACTTCTTAATAAGTGATTGAACAATCTGACTGGCATTTTCAAGACTTTGGATATCTTTTTATATCCTTTTCCATCTTTATAAAGTTCCATTACCTTGCTACGCAGGTCTTTTGACAGTTTTCTGCTCCCCATGGCTCAGTATCTCGCCTGCTCAGTGCATCCATATGAGCGCTAACACACTCATTGACTATTTATACACAGACACTAATTGCAATTCAAAAAGCCACAGGTGTGGGAAATTAACACTTGATTGCCATTTTAACCTGTGTTTGTCACCTTGTGTGTCTGTAACAAGACCAAACATTCAAGGATATGTAAACTTTTAGGGCCATTTGCATGTTTTATTTTGTCATTATGATTTAAAAAGGAGCAAAACAACTATGTGATAATAAATGGCTTCATAAGATCACTATCCTTCAATAAAATACACTTTTTTGCATGATCAGTCAATATTTTCAAAATGAATGCCAAAATTTCACAATTTCTGCCAGGGTATGCAAACTTTTGAGCACAACTCTATATGTCAAACTAATTGTAATGTAATTATGCAGGGAAACGTTCACAATATATACAATGTGCATTTAATCTTTTTAAATTATTTCTTAATTAATATATATATAAATAAATCATGTAAAGGTGGCCGCACTCACATTTTTTTTTGTGATCCTGAGGAAAGTCCCTCCGAGGGACTGAAACGTTGATCTTTTTAACGATGTTGGAATAAAATTTGGATTTTTAAAAAAAAAATTTTAACAAGAACCGTGAGTGCAGCAATCTTTACATGATGTTTGGATATTGAAGCCCTGGCTATATTGCACCCGGCCATTTACGTGAGTTATAGCTTGAGTGCAAGGATCCATAGACTTTTTATACATATGAGTTTATGTATATATGAATTTATATCATAAATATATGATGATGATGATAAATTCATGGCTGTATTATTTGTCAACCTGTTAGGATATTTACTATATTTGCGGTTGTGGATTAGTTGAGAAAAGCAAAATTTAGACATGCTGGAGAGAGAATTCAAGAATTTTTCCACTTTGACTTCGTCTACAGTTTGCAATTTGCTTGAAATTGGTCTACAATTGACCAGTTCAGAGACAAATCCTGTATTCAGATAGTTGACTGTGAAGAATACTATGTGATGATGAAAGTTTAACAAAATATTAACTAATTGAATCTTGTTATGTTTACCTTTGCCAAGACCAGATGTAGCCCCTGTTATTACAACAACAGCATCTTGGATGTAAGCTCTGCTGCGAAGCCGCTGAAGCAGCCTGTACAGACTGTAGACCCCCACGCTGCCTAATAAAAGAGGAATGATCGCCCACGATGTCAGGAAGCTCATTTTCAATGGTAATAATCCACGTCTAAAAGCAAAAAGGATTATATTGGCTTAAAAGCTAATACACACACACACATATATATAAATGTCCACACATATATATGTCACACTGATAAAGTATAGCAAGTTATTCATCCAGGCCTTTTATGCATGAAGAAGATGAGCATGTTAATATAATTTACATATTAACACATGCATAGGTTCCTATATTTCCATGTGTTCCTATGTATTTGAAAGCACCAATTCACCTCTCACTTTAGTGTCTCTCTCCATCTCTCCCTGTTTTGTGTCCCCACCTTACACCCTCCTCAGTGTCTTCTTTCCACTACTGATCCCTCGCCTGTTTTCTACATCTTTAAAAACTACCTTGGTTACTAGTGTAGCAAAGACACATTTTCTTGTTAGAGACAAAGCTAATTTTTATACCTCTCCTTAGCCTCTGAATTTTCAGCAAATGGTGTGAAACGATGTAGTGTCACACCTAGCCATGAACAGGATATTCCAGGGTAGAGTTTTAATACATTATATAGTTAATTTATTTGATGTTTTTTAACAATAACATGATTAATATAATCAGAAATAAAATAGATGTGATAGGGTGAACCAGATGGACTACAGTCTTTTCCCTCTATATTAATATATATATATCATATGTGTGTATAATGACACTTTCCTAGGTGTTGATGGATTATAGATGAATTAGACATAGAAATTTTCACATGACAATCAAACTGGCAGTGAATAAGCACAATTTGACAAAATATACAAGATTTAGAATACTTTCTCTCAATTTCTACATACATATGCTTTATTTGCAGAAGATATTTGGTGCATATTGCATTTAAGAAGCACTCCATGCTCCCAGACGTTTGGTACAATAGAGTTGATTACAACATGGCTTGACAAATCCCAGGCGTCAGGTCGCCACGGCAACTAGAAATTTCACCCTGGCGCCTTGGATTTGTCAGCTTTTTAGCTAAGGTTGCCGCCAAGGGAGATTTGAAGGTGGCTGCTGCGGGGAATATTGGAGCCGCCTGCCCTGGGGAGCATGGAGGCCGAGGCAGCAAGGGGGTGGCACGTGAGGGAGCAGTAATCTTCTGGACGTTTAGTGATGCCAGGTGTCGGAATATGATGCTGTTATGGACAGATGAATTAAAATAAAATGGCTATTTACTAATGTCTATTTATTCTGTGTTCACTATGTTAAAACTGGCTGCTAGAGTAAATATTCCCTTCGCCCCCTACAATGTGTTCAGTTGCTGTTTACTATGTAAATTCTTCATCCTGATAAGCATCCCCCTTCAAATCAAGCAAACCTTGTGTAAACAAAATTCCTGTGTTAACAGCTCCCTTTACCAACTCCTCCCCCACTACCTTTGTGCCAGTTAAACAGCTATATGCCACGTATAGCTAAATGGAGGATCATTGGTTTAGAACTGATAGATACCACTCACTCCCCCTCCCATCGTGTATCCAAAAGTCTGTAATGATGACACTACATTCTGTAGGGAGGTTTAAACAAGAGCCCCCTTTCTCTGTTAACCAATTGGTGAATGTATACTGTATGTTTAAACTGTGACGTATTTTTGCTTTAAGAAGGAGCCCCCACTCCGGGGAATAAAGCATTCCTGGGTTTTTCACTGATCAGAAACTTTGTCTCCGGTGTGAATTACTTCTAGGGAAAGCGTGCACGCATTAATTAAATCAATTTGGAAGGTGTAGATAGACAAATAATCAAAGTTTTCTTTGATCCAAAACAATTTGGTGGAGAATGCGGGCATGAAAGGGATACGTTACTAAGGCAGCCGTCAGATCCCAAGACAGGAGAGCAAAGGATTCCCAGAGATTGGAAACGGAGCCTGATCACCTCTGCATATGGTAAATGAGTTACTTACCTATATTTTCCTTTCTTTGGATTTCTCTTGTTCTCCGTGCCTTCACATTCGGCTTCCGGTGTTTAACGTCTTCAGACAGGTAATATATATATGCCCGAATGTCCCCTTTTATATAGAACCTGTCACTTGTCTATCTACAGCCTGAGTCCTGAGTGTGAGTTTTATGTGTGAAAGTGTCTGTTTGAGAATCTGTTTTACTACTTGCTTAATACTGTTATATAATGCTGCCAAGTGTGGTTAAGCACTTGCAGGTTTAGCCAAGTTCGGGTTTGGTGGAAAACCCCTGGCTCTATATTTATTTTAGCTAAGCTTCGGTAAAGAAGTTATTGCGAGACTCGGTCAAGAGTTTAAAAAATAAATAAATAAATAAATAAATAAATAAATAAAATAATAAAAAAAAAAAAAATAATAATAAAAAAATAAAAAAATGTATTTTAACTAAAACTTCGGTAGAGAAGTTATTGAGGGACTCGGTCAAGAGTTTAAATAGCTAAGCTTCGGTAAAGGAGCGGTTTATGTGCTTGAGTGTTTCTGTGTGTGTGATTTGATTTATTGTAAGCCGGCATTTATTTTAAGAACTTTGTGATTTAATTACATCTGTATTTTGTGCTTTTGTCTGTGTATGTCTTGTTGGGTACCATATATGTTAATTGTAATCTATACAATTTGTATCGTTACTCTCCTATTCTATCTTTTGTCCTAAGGAGAGCTGTGCTTAGGCAATCACATGGTTAAAAAACTTTGTGCTTGCAAGTCTTCCTCCCTCCTCCCCCCTCCTTCTTTGTTGCTTTCTCTTGCTCTGACTGCTATGAGTATTGGCTACAGGGGGGTGGGGTGAATGGGTGAAATGCTTGTAAACTCAGTGAGGAATGTGAGGGAAACAAGGTATATTTGCTGGACGAATAACCTAGTTAGGAACTTTGTGTAATCTTGTATATGTTGTTAAGCAAGAGGTTATTGGCATGTTGGAATAAGGAAAGTTAGATTTTGTTGGAACAAATGAATTGTGGAATTTATAAATGATATTGCAGAGAAAAGTAAATTGCAGTTTGCATTTAATAGCAGCTATTCAGATGCTGTATTGTGGCAATCTTTATACACACAATGTGAAATTGCCAATAGTGAAATTGACAAGAAATTGTTTGTTAATAAGAAAAAAAAAAAAAAAAAGATCAGAAATGTTATGAAACTAGTCTGTACTTACAATGCATTGATTTGTAAACGAAATACAGGTAAAGAAAATTTAGAATCAGCAGAAAAAGAAATAGATTTGAATGGGTTAACAGAAGACAAATCAGATTTAAATGAACAGTGTAACAATGTAACAGAGAGAACATTGTCAGAAACAGTCTGTGAATTAGAGGATAGAGTTGAACTAAGAAATGATCTTATTTGCCAGCTTAGAAATGAAGTTAAACTAGTGTGTGTTAATACAAGAAAAATAAAGGCACAGAATCTAATCCCAGAACCAATAGATACTGAAAATGTATCCTCACAGAGTGATTTGCAGAAATATAAATTTCAAGACAGAGCTGCAAAACTTAATTTGAAGATCCATGAACAATTAATGAAAATTGTGAAATGTATTCCAGTTTATGACACGTCAGTGGATGCATTCACTAATGCTGAAATGTTTGAGTCTAATTTAGACAAATACAGCCTAAATGACGAACAAAGGAATAGACTATTTCAAATATGGCTGCCGACTCAAATGGCATGTAGGCTGACCGCGATTGTAAAATTTGAGGACAATGGTGAAATAATATATGGAAATAAGCGAGACAGATTAACACAATTAATAAAATTAACAACAGGGAATGATTTTGCAGACACTGAAATGTTGGAAAAACTAAAACCACACAAGGGGGAGGATATATTTAGTTTTCTTGTAAAATTTGAAAATGCATATAGACTTGTTGCTGATTTTTCTGAAGATCAGTTAATTAATGAATTTGTGAAAAAATTTCAAGATCTAGATCCAACTGCAATTGTGGTAGCTAGAGAAAAAAGCACTTTGACAGAAGTAGCTTTGTTCTTGGATAACTTAAGGAGGGAAACCAAGAATGAAGGGGTTAAAACGACTTGTGGCTTTAGGCAGAGAAAGAAGTGCAGATGTTACAGCCCCGTAGTCCTCCTTCTTCTTCTTCTTCTTCTTCTTCTAGGACAGAGTGTAGAGTGATACAGACAGCTGAGCCCCTCCCAATTTATTCAACTAAATATAGGGCAGTTGATAATATAGGGCAGAATATAACTCCTAAAGTTATTTGTTTTTGGTGCAATAAACAACATTATTTAAGATCTTGCAGATATTTTATCCGAGATATCAAATCAAAAGCAAATGAGAAATTAAATTTGTTGATTGAAAATTTTGACAGAGAAAATACATGTGGAGATAAATCAATTAAAGCCTTTCCTTGTAAACTTATAATCAGACAAATAAAAGCAATTTTAGCTAAATCGAAATTAGGAGACAGACAAACAATGCAGCGTAACACAGAAAGTTATAAGAATCAGATAACTTCAAGAGATATGATCAGTTTAGGGAATGAGCATGGATATGTCTGCCAACAGAGGTACACAGGCTGATTCCAGAATTAAGAACAGCCAAGAATAGAGTTCTATGTTAGTTTGTTTTAATGAAATGTTAGTCTGAACTGTTTTTTCATTGTTTTATATGTATTTTAAGAAAGTATTAGGTTAATTAATTAAAATAAAAATGTACATCAAGTTTGCAAATATGGCAGAATGAAATACACTAATGTAGCAGTGAGGAACATGCAATGTTATGTTGGGTGTATGCAATTATATAGTAACTCCAATCATTTTACAGAAGAAAAAACAATAGATTTATTCTTTGTTGCTTCTGAGGTTGATTTAAAATCTTTGATTTAATTAATGAGAATGAGATTTTAATATCATGACTGATAATGGATTACTGTATATTGCAACGCCTGGACATACACATGGTTTGGATATACTGAAGACAAAAGGAATAATATATGGGAATGGATAAGGCTGATTTCCCCCTATCCACAGCTACGCCTACTCCTAAAGTAACATCGCGTACATCCTTACTATGCCCTTTTACTGTAGAATTTCCCGAATCCTAATGACCAATTCCACTACATGGTGTGACTTGTTTAAGCCTAAGATAAATTGGCTGATCAGGCTACCTGTATTAACAATGTCATCAACGATGAGTTAGCATCTGTGGAGAAGCATCACTTCAGGTTGTCCCAAATTTTCTTTTAACTTAAGTTTTAGTACATAGTAAGGCCCATGCCCAATAACTATATGCAGCCTTGTATAGCAGGCCACATGACATCTATTTGTACCAAGCAAGGCCTGCCTGACTCCTCATTCCTGTCTAACATTGTTGTCTCCTGCATAAGTGTAGATGGCTCTCCTTGGAGTAGCCTGTTAACTAAGCCTTGCTTTGTGGTTACCTTCACCTGTCCAATTAATCTGCTAGGTGCAGATGTCCTTCCCCCACTTGCAGGCCCCTATCACCTTATTATTCATTTTGTTCCACACAGTGAAACCTGACCAAGAGGCAAGGGTCCTAGCTAGTTCCCCCAATACCTTTACCTGAATTATACAGGCCCCAAAGCCTGTCCAAGCTCTTACTATTCCCTAACAGGTTAAGGCTCTGGTGTCGAATGGTGCCCTGGTTACCTGAGACTTTCCATGCAATATCCCACCTCTCCTTGTGATGGATGAATTCTGTGCAGGATTATGTCACCCTGCAGGGATGATACTCTATTTACCTGGCCACTCTTCTGCCACTTCCCAAGGGGGGAAATGATAAGACACTGACTATTATTTTTTTTTTTATTAGCATTTTTCTTATGATCTGTTCCGGATTTGCTGTCACTACAGTGGACCAGGTATCTCACCTCAACAATGTCTGCACAAGAAGTTGAGCTATAGGCTCCCATCACAGCATGCAAGATCTCTGAAGGAAGACTGATCTCGGAGAAAGCATGTGGCAACTCTCTGGCTGACTAAGTTGTTCAATAAGTTGTAAGTGCACTAAGGAAAGTGGACAGAAAAGTGTCTACTGAAGAAACTCCCATATTCACCATGTAAGATCCTACCCACAGACCTCAAGCTACTGACCCTGGAAAGAAAGAAAAACCAAACAAACCACAAGCTGGAAACAGAAAGGGGCAACTCTTAAAGACAGGCTGTACTTCAACAATCTCAAGTTCTACTTGCCCAAGAACATATACTCAGCAGTGGTCCAGTGGGCCTACGGAGCATCTGTCCAGAACCCTCATGAACTCTTTTGATCAATAAATACTCTGAAGTATCAGGAATTGCCTCTCTGACCAACAGTTACTGTAAATCTTGTGCCATTTGTGCCAAGGGCAACTCAGGAAGAATGGAGCCAAAGCATCTAGCCAAACCTCATTATCTCTTCCAGAGGAGTCAAGTCGACTACATCCAGAATGCCAAAGAATGGCTGATTCAACTATGCACTAATTATAGCAGACATGTTTTCAGGATGGCCAGAGGCCTATCCAGCCACCAAAGTGATAACCAAGACCACATGCTGAGTAGTGCACTGTGAAAGTTACAGAGATCACCCCGTGGATTCATCATTCCAGAATCAAGCCTGCCTCTGCATTATGTGAAGTAGCATTTGTTGATCTTGACAATCCTTTTTGAAACTCCATTCTTAGAGAACAAAGATACTTGTTGAAAATAAATAAATAAATAAATATCAACAAGTGGGTGTTTTGATGGCCATAATAATGCCTGACCACCTGCCATCGATGGAAAGCCGAATACCCCAAAAGGGGACCTCGTGAAACTAAAGAGAAACAAACATACTCCTTACCCTGCAGCCCTCACGTCTGAGGTGCCATACGCACAGTCAAAGCTTCTTCAAGATCATCTGCTTATCTTGAGTTTGTGGTGATATTAATATTGAATGTTTAAATGATCTGAATCTGCCAGTACTAGGGTAGCATGAGACAAGATTTCTAAGAATAAGTAAATGTGCCCTAGCCTAGGTTATTATGTCCATACACATAACACATGACAATCCCCAAGGTACTCTTGACACACCTCATTCATGCTTCAGGACAAAAAGGAGTACCCCTATAAAGGGTGGTTTTACCCACACATATATATATATATATGTATATTAATGCCATAGGGGTGTCAAGGGGGGTACCAAATGATTTTAAGGTAAGAAACTAAGTTTGAATCTATTCTCCCAAGCATTACGGCTAATAAAATCTGAATTGGAAGGGAAGAGGTTTATACAATAAACAGGAGACCTTTTTCTTACAGGACATGTATGACTCAGCTGAATGGGTAGGTGCCACGCACATGACTGTTAATCCCCTCAAACCACACATTAGGACTTTAAAAGACATGGTAGTCATCCCATATTTGAGGATAAGAGGGCTGTAGAGACAGGTTTCTCTGACACTAACTTGTGACTTGAATGGATGAAATACAATGCTACTAAACATAACAAGTCTAACTGCTATGTCTGCAGAGGAGCGAGGCCTCACCCAGGTACAGTATCCCTGAACCTTCCTCCGGATATGAAGTATGCGTTTTAAGTCTCTACACTGTATTTAAACCTAAGCGGTCAGCATGCGAGTCATGGAAACTTAATACCCAATCATTACTAAAAATATTAACCCAGACGAAGGCATTACTATATAGCCCGGGAACTATACTTGTTATGGGATATATGGTGGGATAGGGCGGTTACAAACTATCTCTCAGATGACCTTCCAGAATAGAATAAGCTTGGAAATGATTTTAGCAGAAAAAGGGAGAGTATGTAAAATACTCCCAGACACCATGACATGCTGTACCTATATTCCAGATAATACAGGCCCTAATGGTAAGGTAACGTTGGCAATAGAAAAGTTAAAGAGTTTGTCCAATGAACTGAAACGAAATTCTGGGGCCACAGATCCATGGGAAAGATGGTTTGGATGGATGTCTGAATGGCAAGGTGCTCTGGACCAAATAGGTGTTGCCATTTTAATAACGATAATCATCCTCGCTCTTCTTGTTTGTTGTGTGTTACCCTGTCTTAAGAAATGCCTACAAAAGACAGTTGATCAGGCAATCGACCAGACCACCCCGACCTTCCTTCACCAAGAGATTGACGATATCGACCGTGATACACCACATACACCCTTACAGTCCCACCGCACTAAATCAACAGCTACTTCCTCTTAAGGACATTTAGGGATAGCGTCTGTCTCTACGGGCAGAAGTCTGCCGCGGGAGAAGTAGTGGACAAGCTGCTATGGGGTTACCCGCGCAGTGAAGTGTTCGAGGCCTGTTCAGACAGATGTGCAAGATAGCCTTTTGTTATTTTTCTATAGGGACAGTATTAGAATGAGAGATAGTAGTTTTAGTAAAAATTGCCATTTTAAGGGGGGACTGTTATGGACAGATGAATTAAAATAAAATGGCTATTTACTAATGTCTATTTATTCTGTGTTCACTATGTTAAAACTGGCTGCTAGAGTAAATATTCCCTTCGCCCCCTACAATGTGTTCAGTTGCTGTTTACTATGTAAATTCTTCATCCTGATAAGCATCCCCCTTCAAATCAAGCAAACCTTGTGTAAACAAAATTCCTGTGTTAACAGCTCCCTTTACCAACTCCTCCCCCACTACCTTTGTGCCAGTTAAACAGCTATATGCCACGTATAGCTAAATGGAGGATCATTGGTTTAGAACTGATAGATACCACTCACTCCCCCTCCCATCGTGTATCCAAAAGTCTGTAATGATGACACTACATTCTGTAGGGAGGTTTAAACAAGAGCCCCCTTTCTCTGTTAACCAATTGGTGAATGTATACTGTATGTTTAAACTGTGACGTATTTTTGCTTTAAGAAGGAGCCCCCACTCCGGGGAATAAAGCATTCCTGGGTTTTTCACTGATCAGAAACTTTGTCTCCGGTGTGAATTACTTCTAGGGAAAGCGTGCACGCATTAATTAAACAATTTGGAAGGTGTAGATAGACAAATAATCAAAGTTTTCTTTGATCCAAAACAATGCCACTCGGCCCCGGCATCACTACAGTGAGGGCGCAGAGAGAAACTGCAGGAAGATTAGACAGCAGCCCCACTGGACCACAGGGAAAGGTCCACTCAGCTCTCTGAAAGGTAGGGAGGATGAGTGGATTTCAATTAAAACAAAAATGTCAGTTTAAGAGTGTGTGTGCCTGTCAGAGTGTGTATGTGAACCTGTCAGAGTGTGTGTATGTGAGCCTGTCAGACTGTGTGTGTGTGAGCCTGTGAGAGTGTGTGTTTAGGTACCTGCCCCCTCCGATCATATGAGGAAGGTGTTTTTACTCATCTTTTTTTCCATGCCGTGCTGCCTCCATTGCGGAGATTATCAATCTTTATGATCTCAGCTAAGCCATGCTTTCCCATAGTGAAGCATTGGGAGGATATTATACATGCGCAGCAAATCATGCACATGCGCAGCAAATGTGCCAATCCGCATCTTCTCATAGAGCTGCATTGAATTAATCTCTACGAGGAAAACTCATACAGAGCTTGGAGACACTGAACGTGGGTGCTGCACACTGTGTAGCAGTGACCCAGGACACTCTAGTGATCTGAGCGACTGTCACTAGAGGTGTTACTAAGCAGCAATGTAAACACAGATTTTTCACTGAAAAGGCAGTGTTTGCACTAAAAAGTCTGCAGGGACAGGCTATAGACACCAGAACCACTACATCATGCTGTAGTGGTTATGGTAACTTTAGTGCCCCTTTAAGAATTGCATTTTCTTGTTGAAAATTAAACTTTGTTAGTTTGAAAAAAAAAAAAACTAGCTCCTAACTTGTTTAGCTGGCTCCTAGATGCCAACCAAATTTGTGCAACTAGCTATGTTGGGTGGTTTTTTTTTCTCACTCAGTTTTAGGCATTTTGTTCCTTTCTTTTAAATGCCAATTAGCTAACCCACTATGATCCTACTAATTCAAGTGTTCCAAGTTGGATGAAATTAACATTGACACTGCACAAGCACTTTATCAATGTGGCCGAGGAGAAGATTCCTTGATGCCAGGGAAACAAACACTACAAGGTGTAGTGGTTATTTTACTTGGAGTGCTCTTTTACTTCCAATTAAACCTGGCCACTTTCTTTCTTCTTTACCTTGCACCGTGAGCAAGCTGATAAAAAATATATGGACTATTCTTTAAAGGGACACTATAGTCACCCAGACCACTTCAGATGAATTAAGTGGTCTGGGTGCCAGGTCCCCCAGGTTTTAACCCTTCAGATGTAAACATAGCAGTTTCAGAGAAACTGCTATGTTTACATTGCAGGGTTAATCCAACCTCTAGTGGCTGTCTTCCTGACTGCCGCTAGAGCCGCTTCCCTGACGCTGGATGCGAAATTCGCATCCAACGTGCAGAACGTCCATAGGAAAGCATTGAGGAGCTGACGTCGGCGGGGGAGGAGAGGTCACCAGTGCTAAGGGAGCCCGGCGCTGGATTAAGGTAAGTAGCTGAAGGGGTTAAAGGTCCATTACAACTCATTACTCAACGTCGACACGAAACTTTTAACTAAAGTACTGGCCACTAGGTTACAACGAGTGCTGCCAAGCATTATTCATGCAGATCAGACAGGGTTCATCCCAGGAAGGGAGGCGAGGGACAGCACCCTACGTCTGTTCTCAATCCAAGCCCGAGCACGGAAATCAGGGGACCACCTTCTCATTCTCTCCACGGACGCTGAGAAGGCCTTTGACCGGGTCAACTGGTCATATATGATGGCCACGCTGACCGCTATGGGATTGGGGCAGAAAATGATGTCGTGGATATCAGCTGTCTATGACAAGCCCCAAGCAGCGGTTCGGGTCAATGGTGCCCTAACCGACAGATTTGAAATAAATAATGGGACGAGACAGGGATGCCCCCTGTCCCCTCTCCTATTCGCAATGACCTTGGAGCCCCTTTTGCAGGCGGTAAGACAAAACCCTGACATCCGCGGCTACACGTGGAGAGACTCTGAACATAAGGTAGCTGCTTATGCTGATGACCTCCTATTCTTCATCACTAACCCCCGCATTACAATACCCTGCCTACTCGCCACCATGAAACAATATGGTACGTTGTCAGGATTCAAACTCAACTTATCAAAATGTGAGGCGTTGAATGTGACCTTCCCCTCGAACCAATATACTGACCTGAAAAATAGCTTTCCATTCCAATGGCGTGATGAACGGATGAAATACTTGGGAGTGTGGATCGCCAACAATCCCCAGCATATATACCAACACAACTTTGCCCACTTGCTACAGACAATAACATCAGATCTGGAGAAATGGGCATACCCACACGTCACGTGGCATGGGCGCATAGCGGTTCTCAAAATGAACGTGTTACCAAGAAGTCTTTACCTGTTCCAAACCATCCCATTGGCACTACCTAGATCCTTCTTCTCGACCCTGAAGACAGCAATAATACGTTACGTGTGGCGGGGAGAGAGGTCTCGATTGCGATACGAAACGTTATGCCTACCCAGACTCAAGGGAGGATTGGCACTCCCCGATTTCCGGAAATATCACCAAGCCGCCACGATGCAACGCATCCTGGAATGGCATGCCGCTGATAATCCAAAGCAGTGGGTGACTCTTGACAGAGGCGACTCAGGGGCCAAGCTCAAAGCCGAAGTGTGGCAGGAGACACCGGGATACAGAGGGAGAGATGAGATCGGAAACCCAGTGACCCAAACTCTGAAAATTTGGGAACGGATCCGGGGGCTGTCATTCGTCTCCCCGAGGCCTACCCCACTGACCCCGATCACGCACAATCCCAAAATTGGAGGGGGCCTCCCGGCCGGTGCATGGACATTCATAGAGGAGGGTGAATATATCCCGATCCGGAAGGTACTGGGAGAGGGACGGGTGAGATCCCTGGATTCCCTACTGGGAGACAGAGCACGGACACCCATGACAACGATGAGATATCTGCAACTAGTACATTTTTATGACTCAGTCCCACATAAGGAACTCCTGCACAGAGAGCTAACCTGGTTCGAGTCACTCTGTCATAGAGGATCTCGACTGGGTAACGCAGTATCCACACTGTATCAACACCTTCTGGTGGGAGGCAACAGGGACAACAACACCTTCAAGCTACGATGGGAAACTCAGTGCCACAAACAGCTTTCAACAACACAATGGGACACAGCCCTCCTCTGGCAGCATAAAAGTTCCTCCAGCTCGTACTACCAAGAAGTCAATTATAAACTGATCTCCATGTGGTACAGGACGCCGGTGGCTCTACATCGGATATTCCCGACAGTTTCTCCTCTGTGCTGGAGATGCCAAGAGGAAAGAGGCACTATCACACATCTGTGGTGGGATTGCCGAGCCATCACACCGTACTGGGCCCAAATTCACACTGAAACTAAATCAATACTTGGTGAAGATATGGAATGGTCGATGGAACTAGCCCTGCTACACATGACCTCAAGCTCCATCTCCAGATACAAAAAGTCTATTCTACGCCACTTGCTGAACGCGGCAAAATCCCTTATACCCGCATACTGGAAAAAAACCGAGTCCCCGACGCACACGGAATGGCTCCACAGGGTAGGGGACATACAATCGGCAGAGGCACTCCAAGCTTCCCTCACGGGGCGCTCAACCAGGCACGCGGAGATCTGGGGACCATGGTTCGTGTACCAAGCGAACAGACAGTAAGCGAACAAACAGTAGACGGATTACTCCGGCGCCTCCGGGGGGCGGTGGAGGGGGAAGAAGAGCCACGACCGTTCGCGGCCGGATCTCGTTCCGCTGCTCACCCCCAGGCGAGACGCACCCCAAATACACACAGCTCATGTAAAGACATCTACCACCTGATAACGGCATACTCAATACACCCTGCACACCTTCACACACACGATAGCCTGAACGTCAAGGCAGGCAATCATAATGAACGCCATCACTACACGCACACTGACACATCACTCAAAGCCACAGACATCGCACGCAAACACCTCAAACAGCGACTGGCGCCTAGTGGACATGCCCCACTGCAAGACGGACGGCTCTAACAAAGGACAGGGACAATGCAAACATCGCCCAAACACATTACGCAACGACTAACGGGCACAACATAAGGGATCGTGGCGCGACTCCCCACCCACACAGAGGGAACACTCCTTCAACACTAGATTACCCATGAAAGGCAGGGAATACACACAGACTACGAGAAACGAACTTGGAAGACACCGGCGCTTTCAACCCCCAACAACAAGCAAAATAGCACATCATTGACACTTATGATACTCGCTCACAGCAGATGCCGAAGCGGGAGGGAGGTAACCCCCTCATCCCTACCCCCCCTCCCCCCTCTCCCCTCCTACCCTACCCACCCCCTTATACCCGACCCCCTAGAACAACACATTACCCATCACTACCAATAAGGCAGCGATAGACACTCATGGTAACGCTGACTACCACAGACTGAGACATTACACTGGGAGGTTCCGAGGGTAACTTATAACAATTACGAGAGGGGACAAATACCAATTACCAAAGCTGACCTATAGCTCATACCCGCCCCGTACACGTGAAGGAAGGGTACGGAAAGGTGTTCCCTAGATACTTAAGCATACCTCGACACACAACATACAGTCTGTTTATGTACTTAAACTACCTTATTCACTGTAACTAAAAACGTACGGTTTAAGAATTGTACCCAAATGGCTCCTGTCACATGTTATATTTCATTATCATTATTTGCATAGAGGCCTGCGTGCCTCACTTTCCCCTTGTCTTATTTCAATAAAACAGATTTACAAAAAAAAAAAGGTCCATTACAATTTTAATGGTTAGCAATTCCCCAGTGTCTTAACATTTAAAATGTTGGTAACTATTTTCCTTGTTCTAGAACATATCTTTTCCAGTGGGGCACTCCCCCTTTCTCTGTAAAAGATGTTGTATGTTGTTGTCTCTAGCACACATCAGCATCAGAGGAATAATAACAACAAGGACAGCCCATGCAGAATTGCATGTAGGAAGGTCCCCTTGCTCTTTCCCGCAAAGCACATATCCATGGAATGGACAGGTGGGTAAGGAACCAAACTTTATGCTGATTTTAAATAAAATATAATCATCTCCAGTTTGCGCTAGTATAATTCATACATGTGTTTTTTTTTCTGTCTATGTACCATGGCAAGTACATTTTTTAAGTCTTGAGGAGATCACACAGTCTACATCCAGTCTCATGCACTTTTTAATTTTTTTTTATACATTCATGCAGTTTTTCATATTAAATTGTATTTATATTTCTTTATGTCTATGTGTTTGTTCTTTATTATCTATTCAGGTCTGAAATTGTAATAAAAAGTAATAAATAAAAATAATAATAAAAACAATATACAGCACAAATTTTGCAAACAATGGTATACATAAATAGGGTAAAAAAAGAACACATGGTTACAAAACCAATGCAAGCATTATATGTAAAAAGCGGTTTTAAAATAGAAGTCAGCACTGCAAATACACACCCATATATATATTCATTTCAACTAAGCTCAGAAAGTCTATTAGCCAAAGTAAAAAAGAAAAATAATAATAATAATAAAAAAAATTAAAAAAAAATAAAAAACTATATATAACGCCTCTCATACTTACTCACACCTGCCAAACGGGTTCAAGTTTTCAGTGACAGCACACTCTAAAGATACAGTATGCTGCATACAGAAGCAAGATTGAAGATACAATGTAGCAGATCTACTTTGTGATATAATGATTATCTGTCTCACACTTTTGCTTTGTGGACTATAAAATCAGACTGTGTTCAAGTCTCCCTGTGATCTTCAAACAAGGGCAGACAAATTTAAACTAGAAAATGGCTGCATGCCAAAAACAGGCTTGATGTCGCACACGCTCCTCCAACTACACAACACAGAGAAATCCATCTCTGATCTCACTGACCTTTACAACACAGGGGTGTTAAAATGGATAATTCAGTCATACTAGAATACTTGCTGCTTTTTACAGTCTTGACAAACAGGCTATAAGAATTCATTTCAGGGAGAGTAAATTCAAAATCATGCACAACATACAATATTGCAGACATTAAAAAAATAATCAAAATAGTATCTCTATAATTCAATAACGTACTTATTAACAACACGTTACAAAGTGATGTCTGTCACAAATTATATTCACTAGGCATTTCATTACTATACATACAGGTGTTATGTCTTATGTCTCCAAGTTTCCTGTTACTCTTACAGTAAAAGACAAAAAAAAATTGCTGACAGAAAAGAGGTGGTTACAAATGGATAGCGATAAGTAGATAACAAAATTAAGTATAATGAAAGTTATAAAATAAAAAATAAAATAAAAAAAACAGGTTGCGCCAAAAGGTGTGAACAGATAGAATAATATAAAAAAGTCCAAATAGTCACAGTCCAAATATTGCAATCCCAGCTGTTTCTGGATTTTTGGTGAATGTTGGTTCTTGGTTAAAGGATCATTATAGTGTCAGGAAAACAAACTTGTTTTCCTGACACTATATAACCCCTAGGTCCCTCCCACCCTCAGGGTCCCCCCTCCCGCTAGTTAAAACCCCTTCAGCCACTTACCGTTATCAATGCTTTACTATGGACTTTCTGCACGCTGAATGCGATTTTTGCATCCAGCGTCGCAGAAGCGCCTCTAGCGGTTGTCAGGAAGACAGCCACTAAAGGCTGGATTAACCCTGCAATGTAAACGTTTGAGCTGAAGTGGTCGGGGTGACTAAGGTCCCTTTAAGGTGCTTGTAAATATATGTAGGGAGACACAAAATGCAATTAAAAATAGCTATTTTTAATTGCCATTACCCCTATATATCCCATTGTGCCAGATCAAGTCTTTATTGGTGAAATGCATTGTGTAAGATTGTAACATTTATGTTTTACTTCTTTTACACATTAAAGTATTTTTAGTTTTAATCCACTTTGTTGTGATAGATCAGCAACCTATGGCACGTGTGCCATGCATGGCACTTGAGGTGACTTTGCACAGCACTCAACCTGCTAGAGACAAACAGGATGTGGCCTAGCAGGAGTCCTAGTGGGACTTCAGATATCTGCTAATGCAATCTGAGCAGTGATTGCAGGTGGCGAGGGACAATGCTCAATGTACGTATTACAGCACTTCAAGTAATTATCGCAGATCACTTCCTCCCAGCACTTGAGAATGGCAATCTGCACTGGAGTAAAGCAGCCCACTGCAGCTATCGCAGCTCCTGCACTTGACCTGACCAAGTCGGTCCCCACTGGACCCCAGAGAAGCCACCTACACTGCTAGATATTCACAGAGCTGCAGAATAAGCATCCCTCTCGTACACATAATAAAATAACCCACACACACAGTCCCCACAAACACATCACTGACAATCCACATACACACACACAACCAACCTCTCACATGCAATACCACACACAGCCCTACACATTCATAAACCACCAAACACACTATGTGACATATTATCCACACGCGCACACAATTTCACAAGCCGCCCCCATACACAGCCAATATTCATAGGTATAATCTGCAATACCACAAATTACTCATGAACGCATACATTATAACAGCCCACATACACACAAATACAATGTTACAAAGTAACTGCAACACCCATAAATAACAAAAGTGCAATATGGCACATAGAATGTGACGGCAGATAAGAACCATTCGGCCCATCTAGTCTGCCCAATTTTCTAAAAACTTTCATTAGTCCCTAGCCTTATCTTATAGTTAGGATAGCCTTATGCCTATCCCATGCATGCTTAAACTCCTTTACTGTGTTAACCTCTACCACTTCAGCTGGAAGGCTATTCCATGCATCCACTACCCTCTCAGTAAAGTAATACTTCCTGATATTATTTTTAAACCTTTGTCCCTCTAATTTAAGACTATGTCCTCTTGTTGTGGTAGTTTTTCTTCTTTTAAATATAGTCTCCTCCTTTACTGTGTTGATTCCCTTTATATATTTAAATGTTTCTATCATATCCCCCCTGTCTCGTCTTTCCTCCAAGCTATACATGTTAAGATCCTTTAACCTTTCCTGGTAAGTTTTATCCCGCAATCCATGAACCAGTTTAGTAGCCCTTCTCTGAACCCTCTCTAAGGTATCAATATCCTTCTGAAGATACGGTCTCCAGTACTGTGTACAATACTCCAAGTGAGGTCTCACCAGTGTTCTGTACAATGGCATGAACACTTCCCTCTTTCTACTGCTAATACCTCTCCCTATACAACCAAGCATTCTGCTAGCATTTCCTGCTGCTCTATTACATTGTCTGCCTACCTTTAAGTCATCAGAAATAATCACCCCTAAATCCCTTTCCTCATATGTTGAGGTTAGGACTCTATCAAATATTCTGTACTCTGCCCTTGGGTTTTTACGTCCAAGATGCATTATCTTGCACTTATCCACATTAAATGTCAGTTGCCACAATTCTGACCATTTTTCTAGTTTACCTAAATCATTTGCCATTTGGCTTATCCCTCCTGGAACATCAACCCTGTTACATATCTTAGTATCATCAGCAAAAAGACATACCTTACCATCAAGACCTTCTGCAATATCACTAATAAAAATATTAAAGAGAATGGGTCCAAGTACAGATCCCTGAGGTACCCCACTGGTGACAAGTCCAAGCTTCGAATATATTCCATTAACTACAACCCTCTGTTGCCTGTTACTCAGCCACTGCCTTACCCATTCAACAATATTTGAATCCAAACTTAAAGATTGCAGTTTATTGATTTATTGTATTTACACCATACACACCTCAATTTAAAAAATAAATAAAAAAAATAGGACCAGCACACCAAGGGACTTCAAGATCCTGTTTTGGCATTGTACTACTAAAAGGTTGCTTATCCATTTATTACACGTTGTATGCAATTTTACTATTTTATTTGTTCCTGGCACGCTTAACTTCAGATCTGGACAACTATTTACCATCATATCCCTGGTGGGGATTACACCACCCATGCAGAGATATTCTTCTCCTTTTATATACTTCCTGCACATCGAGATATTCGCCTCAAAAGTTATATCCATGAGTGGGGATTGTACCACTGCAAGCAAATTTACTTAGAGCTAGTTTAAGCTCCATAACATGTGAGTGCTAGCTCATATACTACTGTTGTGAGTCCTATTTCTCTGCCAAAACTGTATGCACTATTATTTGTCATTATGTGTCTCCCTACATATATTTACAAGTACCTTAAAGGACCACTCTGGGCACCCAGACCACTTCAGCTTAATGAAGTGGTCTGGGTGCCAGGTCCAGCTAGGGTTAACCCATTTTTTCATAAACATAGCATTTTCAGAGAAACTGCTATGTTTGTGAATGGGTTAAGCCTTCCCCTATTTCCTCTAGTGGCTGTCTCATTGACTTGATTTTCACAGTGAGAGCACGCCAGCGTCCATAGGAAAGCATTTTGAATGCTTTCCTATGTGACCGGCTGAATGTGCGTACAGCTCTTGCCGCGCGTGCGCATTCAGCCGACGGGGAGGAGAGAAGGAGGATCGGAAAGGAGAGCTCTCCGCCCAGCGCTGAAAAAAGGTAAGTTTTAACTCCTTTCCAGAGCCGGGCGGGAGGGGGTCCCTGAGGGTGGGGGCACCCTCAGGGCACTATAGTGCCAGGAAAACGAGTATGTTTTCCTGGCAATAGTGGTCCTTTAACCAAGAACAAACATTGCCCAAGAACCCAGAAACAGCTGGGATTGTGATATTTGGACTGTGAATATTTGGACTTTTTTATATTATTATATTATTCTATCTATTCACACCTTTTGGGGCAACCTGTTTCTTTTAGTATTTTATGCTGTCTATTTTTAGGGTATGAGGGTATCCCCAGTGTTTGCTGCCTAAGTCTAGTCAGTTGTTTCCTTAGCGCTTGTCCATTTTTGTGTTTTCCTTATACTAAAAGTTATGTATTTTGAAAATAATATTGTAACAAAATCTTAAACCGTTCTAAAAAGAATTTCACTTATGTATTGCCCCACACACAAATACATAAAGACGGTTACGAATAAAACGTGTTTTGGTCTAAATTACGAAATGTGGGGCAATTACTATAAGAACTAGTGAAACCAGCAGGCACATTACACTACTGACTCCACCCCTTTTCCATGTTAACACCAGAACGGACACTTTTTGTATATAAACCACGGTCTATGAAATTATTTATAGTACTACATATATTAAAGGTCATGTAAGGCGTAATGTGTAAAGTTACAGTTTGTTTTGATGGGTGGATTTGTTGTTTTCTTTTATACTGCAGCTTTTTGTAGTGGTTTTGGTGGAAAGAGTTTTATGTTCTATTCTCACTGTTTTCTACACAAAAAGTTCACTAGAAGCTGGTGAATGAAGTAGTAACTTTATCAAGAGCTGAAATATTCAGCTGGTGATGTTTTAAAGTGTACCTGTGGCTTTTGGGGGTAGATACATAGAATGTGGCGGCAGATAAGAACCATTCGGCCCATCTAGTCTGTCCAATATTTCAAAATACTTTAATTAGTCCCTGGCCTTATCCTCAGTCTAGGATAGCCTTATGCCTATCCCACGCATGCCTAAACTCCTTTACTGTGTTAACCTCTACCACTTCAGCTGAAAGGCTATTCCATGCATCCACTACCCTCTCACTAAAGTAATGCTTCCTGATATTATTTTTAAACCTTTGCCCCTCTAACTTAAGACTATGTCCTCTTGTTGTGGTAGTTTTTCTTATTTTAAATATAGTCTCCTCCTTTACTGTGTTGATTCCCTTTATGTATTTAAATGTTTCTATCATATCCCCAAGTCTCGTCTTTCCTCCAAGCTATACATTATTATTATGTTATTTATATAGCGCCATCAAATTCTGCAGCGCTTTACAATGGGTGGACGAACAGACATGTATTTGTAACCAGACAAGTTGGACACACAGGAACAGAGGGGTTGATGGCCCTGCTCAATGAGCTTACATGCTAGAGGGCGTAGGGTAAAATGACACAAAAAGGTAAGGATAGTATTAGACTAGTGACAGTTGCAGAAGAGGAATCAGGCGGGAGCTATTAACAGTTTAATTGATATGCTTTTATGAATAAGTGGGTTTTTAACGATTTTTTGAAGGAGTGGAGACTGGGTGAGCATCTAACAGAGGTGGGAAGTGAGTTCCACTTGTGTATAAGGGAGTATAGATAGGTGGGAGCAGCATTATGTAGCGATTTGAAAGCAAGAACCAGAATTTTAAATTGAGCTCTATATTTTATAGGAAGCCAATGTAGGGACTGACAGAAGGGTGAGGCATACATGTTAAGTTCCTCTAGCCTTTCCTGGTAAGTTTTATTCTGCAAAGGTGAACGAGTTTAGTAGCCCTTCTCTGAACTCTCTCCAAAGTATCAATATCCTTCGGGCGATACGGTCTCCAGTACTGCGTACTGTCAGGGTATTTATATCGGCAGACATCTTGTGCTATGATAGAAATTAAAAGTGTATATTTTGAGTCACTCTGAACAGACCAGACTCCATTTTGTTATTCCCAAGTTAACAAAAGGCACAAGATTTCTATCTGTAAAACTAACCACTTTTCCAGAGCTAAAGGAATGCATGGTATATACAAACCAAGTGATAAGGAGAACGGGGGTTGGACAGACTGTCTAAATGCTAATGGAATAGATCAATTCTAAACCCAGACATTTGTGACAGAGGAGATTAAATAATAAAATTTTACTTTCTATATGTATAAGGTCCCATTGTAAGTTACGGGTCAAAACTCAGAATTTGCCAGACACATAGTCTGGACAAAACTTAAAGAAACTGTTTGATCTGACAGCAAATCTAAGTTATAGCAAACGTAAAGATAACGCAAAATGATGTCAAAATAGCCACCAAGAAAAGTTAACTCTTTCCTGGATAGGTATGTTTAATGGGACAAGACTGCCCTCTATAGACCAAATAACTAAATTGCGATCTGGAAGATAACCACACCCCCAGTATTGCTATTGGTTTAGCAACTAGTGAATTTTCCCTTTAAAAGTTAGGACAAAGGGAAGACAGGGGGTATGCGAAGGAGAAAGAAGAAGGTAGACGATGAATGCAAGGGTATGCAAAGAAAGCAAAGAAGTGAGCAGTGGGGAGCAATGACACTCTAGGACACTCAGAAATTCCTACACACCTCCATGCAGAGAGACATCCAAACAAGTTCCTGAGACTACCAATCGGATAAAATATCTACTCAACTGGTAATTATACTGGTTTCATTTAATGAATTAAAATTTACTAATAGCATGATATATGACTGGATAAATCACAGTCAGATTTCCATATTAAGAAATCTTAGTTAACTAAAGAATATATAGTTATAAACATTCCATTCTGCAGGTGGAATTAAGAATAATTATATATTAATGTGATATATCACATGTTAGCATACCGCTGTTTTTATCCAGGTGTATTGATTTGCTCTAAATTAAGATAAGATATCTTTTAGACAAATTAAATTCTGCTTTTATAAAATATGGTAGATTCTCTTATTGGATGGTTCCAGGAAATGACTAATGAACTGGTTTAAATGTTATTTTATTTAAAATTACATAAGAATAGATCTTAATTACCTAGGAGATCTAGCCAGCATTGAAAGGGTTATTTTAACTGTCAGCTAAACTTTACGACCTTACGCTGCACTCTGAGGAATTCTGTTCTCTGCGTGAAACTTTTACTTTCTCCCTGTGAAAGATAGTCATAAATCGTATAAGTCTTGACAGAAAATGCTGTTTAGCCATTGAAACGTGTATACCCATTCCATTGTATTGCATACCATTTTATACTGGATATTCATTGATTATTGTCACGCATGTTACATATTATTATTATTATTATTATTATTAATTAATTAATTAATTGTTATTATAAAATAAATCTATTTTTATAACATTGTGATATTATTTATATGAAATACATTCCACTTAACACGATAACGATCTTTGGGATCTGAGAATTGAATTAGTGGGCAATTCTCACTGTTTACTATTATCATCCCATAAATATCCCCACAATACAATACTCCAAGTAAGGTCTCACCAGTGTTCTGTACAATGGCATGAGCACTTCTCTCTTTCTACTGTTAATACCTCTCCCTATATAACCATTCTGCTAGCATTTCCAGCTGCTCTAGTACCTTGTCTATCTACCTTTAAGTCATCTGAAATAATTACTCCTAAATCCCTTTCCTCAGATGTTGAGGTTAGAAGGGTATAAAATATCCTATACTCTGATAGAAACATAGAATGTTTCAATTGTTCTTCTTCAGATTCTGGCAAGGAGTCACATCAGTGCTATACTCTTGTGCATGCACAAGAGTACAACAGTGAAGTTATGAAGGGTCCTGGAGTCTGTAAGTATCCAAAAGTAGAGTATAAAACAATTGAAACCTTCTGTTTGTCATACATGGCAAACTGGGTGATCTCTGGATCTCCCCTGTCGGCTCATGCAGAGCCGGCACTATCTAAAGGGCGGCTCTGCTCTAAGCCTCAATGGGCCGGCGGGGAGATCAAAGACCTACCTCACCGGCCCATAGCAGCAGGGAGGGAGGCAGGAGAGGACCCGGGTCCTAGAAAGAAGCTCCACCAGGTTCCTCTCGCAAGATCTGAGCATTGCCACGGCAACGCTCAGATGTCGCGAGAGTGAACTCTAGCCCCGCAGGCTAGAGTTCACTCTCCACTGGACCACCAGGGATGGCACATGGCAGCAAGGATCTCCCCTCCCTACATAAGGTAAGAAGGGAGGGGGTATATTTACTAATCTGCCCCCACCTTCACAATCCCTCCAAACATACAGCACCCACACACACACAGCACCTACAAACAGCACCCTCACAAATACACGACACAAACAGCACCCTCACAAATACACGACACAAACAGCACCCTCACAAATACACGACACAAACAGCACCTTCATACAGCACACAAACGGTACCCACACACACACACAGCACCTTCACACACAGCACCCTCACACACAAACCGCACCCTCACACACAACACACTAACAGCACCCTCACACAGCGCACTAACAGCACACACACACACACACACACACAAACAACAGTGTATATATATATATATATATATATATATATATATAAATAAATACACACACACACACACATACATACATTCGGTGTGTGTTTGTGCTTTAGGGTGCACACCTTAATGCAATAGGCTGCGCACTCCAATGGTGAGTGTGTGTGTGTGTGTGTCTGTAAGTGTGTGTGTCTAAGTGAATGTGTGTGTGTCTGTAAGTGAATGTGTCGGTCAGTGAGTGCGTGCGTCTGTCAGTGCGAGTGTGCATCCGTCAGTTAGAGTGTGCGTCCGTCATTGAGTGTGAGTCCGTCAGTGTGTGTCCAAATAAGTGTGTGTCTGTCTATCAGTGTGTCAAATCAGTGAGTGTGTATGTCATTGTTTGTCAGTGTATATGAGAGTGTGTGTGTCTGTCAATGAGTGAGCGTCTGTCAGCCAAAGTGCGGCCTTGACAGGAAGGGGTGGGGAAAATTTTAATTGGGGGGGAAGAATGCCCGAGCACCGTCCTGCCTAGGGCAGCACAAATCCTAAATACACCACTGGGGCCAGGTAAGGTAAGAAGTCAAACCACTCTAATACGGTTTGACTACTTACATGGGGGGCGGTGTCAGACCACTATGCTATGTAGTTGTAATGGTTCATAAAAAAAAGTCTCTTTAATAAAACATACAATTTGAACTATGTTTTTATCAGGTTAATTTATAAAAGTGTGATTTTTTGGGAATCAAAGTGAACGTCACAATAGCCAAATGGGGGAAAACACCTAATTTCAACCAATTGCCAGATTGGCTATTTTTACCTTGAAGAGACAATATAGGCACGAACCACTACAGCTTAAAGGAGCACTATAGTGCCAGGAAAACAAACCTGTTTTCCTGGCTCTATAGGCTCATTAGGTCCCCCCCCACACTCAGGGCCCCTTCAGCCACTTACCTTTCTCCAGCGAGTTAGTGAGACAACCACTAGAGGCTGAATTAACCCTCAGTAAAACAGAGCAGTTTCTCTGAAACTGCTATGTTTTCAGCTGCAGTGTTAAAACTAGAGGGACCTGGCACCCAGACCACTTCATTGCGCTGTATTAATATAACCTATATTAATACAGTGTGAATACTGGCTTTTATGTGAAAGTCAGTGTTTAGTGGCTGTCCCACAGGCTTCTGGAGGAGGCCCTGCAAAGATCAAAAGAACAAATTCAGTGTCACCACAATCTGCATGGAAATGCTGAACGCTCCCCATAGAGATGCATTGACTCACTGCATCTTTTTTATGAGATGCTGATTGATCACAGTACGCAAATATCAGTGGGTCCTGGAAGCAGTTTAGACAGTAAGTACTGGAGCAAGCATGTTAATCTCCCATGTTAAAATTAGTGTAGGACCCACGGATATTGGGGTACTGTGACATAGTGATGGACTTAACACAATATCGCCATATGGTGTAACTGAACCCCAATTATTTTTTTTTGCTAGTATAGGTGATTTTAAGTAGCTTCATAAAAATTAAAACTGGATTTTGTGCGCTGTTCCCTAATCTGTATTTTGAGGCTGAAACATTGTCACTTCAGTGGTGTGCCAACAGGGGGCGATAGGAATAGTTCCCCCTGTGTGACAAGAAGGAGGGGGGTACACAGAGTAACTCATTACATTTTGTTGCATGGACCCAGATAGAAGATTGAATGAATTACTTTGTATGTAACTTTGTAATGTGACCGACCATGTATGACCGTAGGTGAATGTTTGTGACTGTGTGTAATTGTGTAATTATGTTGTGATGGTGTAGGATTGTGTGTCTGTGCATGGGGGGTGCTAGCTCTCACTTGCCCTCTCCATTTTTAATTCTTCATGTTTACATCAACTGCTCTCATACATTCAAAACTAAGCCATAATCTTACATACACATATATTTTTGCCTCTTTCACACACACGCACATGCACATATGTATGTTTCTAAATGATTTTCAGGTATTATTGTGGTTTGGTGATCATCAAAGAGAGTATTAATTGAATATTAATAATTTTTGATGTACATTTATTTTACAATAGTTATTTTGATAATTGAACAAAATGTATGCACCACCAGCACGAAAGATATTGTCTGGTGCTGCTTTCCTGTAAACGAGTGCAAAAACTAAAGAGAATCGTGAAGCTGTAGAGGTCGAACCACACCCTTCTACTTCAACTGTGGGCGAAAATTATTTGGGTATAGAAAGTGATACAAACACCGAAGAAGAGAGTTCACAGAAATCAGCATCATCAGAAGATGAACATGGAAAAAGCACGCTGGTAGACTTCTTTGATCCAGCTGACTGGCCTGATACGCTTACTAGCTCACTAAAAGAAACCATCATTATGAAATGTCCAGCAAAGCCAAAAAAGCACTTTGCATTTCCTAAAGATGCATCCAAGAGATGGAAATGATGAAGTGCATGTTAGAAAGTGGCTTAGTTATTCTCCTAGACTGGACAAAATATTTTGCTTTTGTTGTAAACGCTTTACAACTACGAAAATGAGCCTGACAACGGGAAGCTACAATGATTGGAAAAATGTGTCCCCGTGTCTGGCTAAACATGAAGTGCCTCCATCTCACCTCACTTCTACGGGAGACTGGACAGAACTGTTAACAAGGCTTGGGTCAGAAAGTACTATTGACCATTCATACCAAAGATTATTGGCAACTGAAACGCAGCAGTGGCAGAATGTTCTTCAGCGGCTTGTAGCCATTGTTCAATACCTTGGGAAGCAGTGCTTGGCCTTCAAGGGCAGCAGTGACACGCTGTACTCTGAAAACAATGGAAATTACTTGAAACTTGTAGAAATGATGGCAACATTTGATAGTGTGATGCAAAGCCACTTGAAAAAGATACAGAATTCAGAAATTCATCAGCATTATTTAGGAAAAGACATTCAAAATGACCTAATTGGTTTAATTTCAAAAGAAATACGGAGATGCATTCTGTGGTTGCTTAAGGATGCCATGTATTATACCATTATACTTGACTGCACCCCTGACATCACTCTTGTTGAACAGATAACTATGATTTTCAGGTTTGTATCTGTTAAGCAAGGAGACTCACCAACTGCAAATCCTGAAATACACATTGAGGAAAGATTCCATGGTTTCCTTCACTCATCTGGAGAAGGATAAAGAGAGGCAATTTTGAATGAGCTTGAAATGCTGAAGATACCTCTCACTGATATGAGAGATCAAGGATATTACAATGGCTCCAACATGAAGGGCAAGCACTCAGGAGTACAAAAAAGAATCATGGACCTGAACTCACGTGCTTTCTATGTCCCCTGCAGTGCTCATTCCTTAAATCTTGTAGTAAATGATGCTGCTATGTGCTGTAGGGATGCCAGTAAATTTTTTGACATTCTTCAGAAAATATATATATATTTTTTTTTTTATCAGGTTCAACAAATCGATGGGATGTTCTAAAAAAATGTGAGTAAGCTGACAGTTAAGCCGCTATCCAATACTAGATGGTCAAGCAGAATTGATGCTATTCGGCCATTTAGGTTCCATGTTGGAGAAGTGTATGACACCTTAATTGAAATCGGAGGTGATGTGAATTTTGCTGCTCTTGTAAGAATTAAGGCTTCATCCTTGGCAAAAGAGTTAAACAAGTTTAAATTCTTGTGTTTTATCATTCTTTGGTTTAACATTAAGTCAAATTAATTCTGTCAGCAAAGTTCTTCGAAGCCAGTCAATGTACTTGCCAGATGGAACTTTTGGAATCAATCAAGAAATTCTTTCAATCTTATTAGACAGATGATGGTTTTGAGGATTTACTTAAAGAAGCAGGAGAGCTAGCAGTGGAAATAGAAATCGCCCCAGTGTTCCTCCTTCAAGTGCCTCAGAAGAGGGAAAAAAGAACCGCCTGCCGTGAGACGACCTAACGACCAAAATCACGGGCCCACACAAAGACCGAACCCCCAACAAATACTACCCCATCACACGGGAACGTTGAATAAACTGACACTAAGGAGTACGACCACTCCAAACACCAAAAGAGGTCAGTAAGGTAAACCCAACTTGTAGCTTGAACAACCCCTATAAAACCCCCGGAACATATCATACCTCCCCTGAGAAGACATAGCAAATGTTACTACCAAAGCATTAGGAAAGGTTCTAACCCTCTCATTCAATTACACAGATATGGAATGTACAAATACCAATTGTCAAATATTGTTAAATGGTAATATATGCAATGCTAACTGTGTCCCAAGAGACTGTTTGTAATAAAAACCTTGTACAAATCCTTAATATACTTGCAACCTCTTCCCCCCCCCACCCTCCCCCTCTCTCTTTTTCTGTACCCTCAAGTTTCTGATGAATGACAAAACAATAAAAATTGTCAAATTTGAAAAAAAGAAGAGGGGAAAAAAAGGTTGTTTTTGTATGAGGTTCCAGATGATCCTATCTTAGATCCTAAAAATAAATTTAAAGTGGAATGTTTCTTCACAATATTAGACTAGAGATGTCGCGAACCGTCCGCGAACTTCTCGCGAACGGTTCGCCACGAGCTGTTCGCGGCGAACTCCGGTCAGCTGACACATCCCGGCCAATCTCCAGCAGACCCTCCCTCCCAGACCCTCCTACTTCCTGGACAGCATCCAGGATGCTGTCCAGGAAGTAGGAGGGTCTGGGAGGGAGGGTCTGCTGGAGATTGGCCGGCATGTGTCAGCTGACCGGAGTTCTCCGCGAACAGCTCGTGATGAACCGCGGCGAACCGTTCGCGAGAAGTTCGCGGACGGTTCGCGACATCTCTATATTAGACACAACAAGAAAATCTGTACATGAAAGATATGAACAGCTGAAATTTCATTCCACGCATTTTCAATTTTTGTATGACATCCACAAGCTAAAAGATGTCCATAAAGAACTCCTGAAGTTCTGCATGGAATTGCAGAATGTCTTAAACGATGCAAAATCAAAGGAGTCTGGCAACTGTGTGAAGAACTTGCTGTCTTGGCTTCTGTTATAAAACGTACAATGACACCTGTTAATATTTTGGCCTACACAGTGAGGAATGGATTTGCTCCAAATGTGGTAATTGCACTTCGAAATATGTTGACCTTACCAATCACTGTTGCCACAGGTGAGCGAAGCTTTGTGAAGCTGAAAATTATAAAAAATTATCTGCGTTCTTCAATATCCCAAGAACAGCTTGTGGGACTTGCCATGATATCAATAGACAATCGGACGGCACAGGAGATTGACTGAGAGATTGATTGAGAATAAGTGCTAGAAAATATTTATTTAGGTTTTTTACAAAGTTGTTGAAGCTGTTTACAAAGTTGTATAGCACTTAAATTGTATGCTGCATTTATATATTTATTTTGCTATGTGTTTGGAGTTCTTTGAATGACCATACCATTTCTATTGTTGCACTAATATGCAATTTTGTCATTATAATAAAAAATGTGTGGCATGTATTTTTCTCTTAACAACTGTATGTTGTATTGCACTTTCAGAATGTTTATGTATTAAACAATTTAAATTCACACATTATTTTACATTGTGGCCTTTTCTGCAATTTGTCGGTGTCTTGAACCAAAAGCTACAGGTTTATTCACTAAAATGAGAATTTAAAGTGAATTCTAAATTTAAGAGAGTGCAGGTAACTTTTTCTTTTCTTTGGTTTTTACTATATATTGGGGCTGATGTGTACTGTAGTCATTGCTGACGGCCCAGTAGTGATGGCAGTGAGCGCAGGACTTCTCTAAATTTAAGGTCAAAGTAGCTTAAATGAAAGCATAACTGATGTAGATCATTTTTACAAATCAGTAGTTTTCTTTGCACTAAAGAACTGAATTTGGGTAAGAAACCATGAAGTTATGAAATTCACGAGCCACCAAACAATCTAATACACAAGCTTGTTTCTTTAGCAATGGCTTAAGTAATGGTAGTTATTCTTCACCATTCTAACTATTTTAATTTAAATGTTGAGAAAGGGGTGGGACATATGTGATGTCATGATATGGGCAGAGCATATTGGTTTGTGATATCACATCGTGGGCCGAGCATATGGGGGGGGGGCAGGAAAAATCCTTTCAACGATAAATATTGAAAAATATAGGATAAAGAACCAATATGCATATGTATGTGAGCTGGATAATTTTCCCAAATCAGTAATTGTTTTGCTTAAAACTGGCAATTAAGATTTAAATTCCTTACAATTTGGTGAATGGTGAATATATTACGCTACAGTAAAAGTACATTAACATTATATAGCACCAGTCACCTTTGTCAAGCAACTTTTATGAATGGAAAGCTACTAATGGCTTAGAGCATCACCGCTCTAAGTCAATCAGCCACACCCCTGTCTGAGCCTTCTGTTATTAAAGAGACTTCACTCATGAAGTGGTCTGGGTGCAGTGTCCGACATAGTCTTGCAATGTAAAACAATGCAGTTTTTAAGAAAATAAGGCTGCCTCTAGTGGCTGTCAGAAAGTCACAAGAGGCACTTACTACTTGCTAGGCGACTTTTGGTCGCCTGACGCTGCACATCCCCATGCTCTGCATGAGGACCTCCATGGTCACTTAAATTCCCATAGAAATGGGGAGTGCCTGGTGCGCTCGCAATGCTCGCAGCACATGCGCATTAGTCCCCCCGTCAGGTGACGTCAGAGGAAGTAAGGCACCGACCAAGAGCCGAGGGAAATGGGAGCTGAAATCGGGAGAGTAAATAACAGGTTTTAACCCTTTATTGGCAGGGCTGGCACAAGGGAGAGAGGGACCAGATGAAACTATAGTGTATGAGGAATACAGGTTTGTATTTCTTACACTATAAATATCCCTTTAAGTGTTTCAGAAAGAGTTACGATGGTGGGTGGGCAGAGGGGAATGGTGTAGCATAGACTTTGGGGTTAAACCTTTTGTGAACAGTTTAACCACTGAAGGTAAGCAGGGGTCAGCAACCTCCTGGCTCCATAAAACCTAATATTGATGAGATTGTTATGACAGAGTGTGGTCAAAAAGGCACCACATAATTATGAAGAGAAGAGCATTACATACCTTTTCAACATTTCAAAATGCTGAAGCACCTACAACATATTACAAAATGCTGAGCACCTACAAGAGAGACATAACTAAAAAAAAAAAGGAGGTTTAGAGGGATTTAGGCAAGAAATAGCGACTCATGGGGAGTATGACATTATAACGATGCACAATTTAGTGTGTAGCCAAGGAAATCCATAACAATAACATGACATTATTATCATGCTCTGATAGCCCAGCCCTTTCAGGATAACTAGTGCTCCAGGACTTTGAACTGCAATATATCCTCCATCGGTGAAAAATCTACCTTTTATTGGCATGCTTCATTAAAAGGGTGTTCTAGTGACAGCACTACGATTTAATAAATTTTAATAGGAATATCGATGCATTGCTGCCCACCATAAGGTTTCTTGTTTTATTAGGCAATGCACGTATGTGTGTGTGTTGTCACCCTCAAAGCCATTGTATGACGTCATCGCCGTGCTGTGACGCCCTTTTGCTATCACCAGCTGCTTTTACTCACTTTCTTTCGGCAGGAATCATTCAGTCGCAGATCCCGGTAGCACAAGGGGTTTGGAGGGAGTCTCTCATTCGATCAGATTCCCTCCCCCTGACTGCTGTGATTGGATCAGGTAGAATGTTGTAATATCATTGGTTCCGTTCGAATCTTGTGCAGTGCATTCTCGGCTGCCATCTTTGATTAGGGAAAAGGAAAGAAAAAAAAATACTCGAATTATCCGACAGCTTCGTGCATAGTCTTAAAATTATAATCATGTCATCAGTGATGATCATCTTAAAATGATAGCTGTTACACCTTAGGTTTGTTATGAGCGTCATATCCCATTGAGCTCGGCCAATCTTTAAAGCGGACTAAACATTAAAGGGACACTCCAGGCACCCAGACCATTTCTGCCCATTGGCGTGGTCTGGGTGCCAACTCCCACTACTCTTAACCCTGCAACTGTAAATATTGCAGTTTTTTTATAAACTGCAATAATTACCTTGCAGGGTTAACTCCACCTCTAGTGACTGTCTACTAGACAGCCACTAGTGGGCACTTCCTCCTTCATAGCACAGAAAATCTGTGCTAGAGCGTCGCTGGACGTCCTCACGCTGTGTGAGGACCTCCAGCGTCGCTCATTTCCCCATAGGAAAGCATTGAAAAGCATTTTCAATGCTTTCCTATGGGGAGCTCTGATACGCATGCGCAGCATTGCCGCGCATGCGCATTAGGTCTCCTCGGCCAGTGGGCGGGATCAGTCTTGCCCACCGGCCAACACAATCACAGGGAGGAGCGGCGGCGGAGGAAGAGGCAGCAACGTGGGACTTTGTCGCTGCCTCAGATAAGTTACTGAAGGGGTTTTCACCCCTTCAGCAACTGGGGATTGGGGGTGGGAGGGAGAGGGGACCTCTAATGGTGAGCAGAGGTTTGCTGTCACTATGTTGAATGGTGTCAGGGTACCAGGAGCAGGTGGATTGACAGGTGATATTTTTATTTAGACCTCTTACAATGTTACAACTTAATTATATGGCACACAGACAAACATATGGTGTTGAAATCCTTAGTGAAAAGTCAGGCTAAAACCTTTTAGCGGCATAACTCCCATATTAAATGGACACTGTTGGCACCCAGACCACGTCAGCTCATTGATTTTTCCCCATAGGAAAGCATTTATAAATGCTTACCTAGGGGGAAATCCTAATGCTGCACATGCGTTAGGAGCGTGGGCAGAGCCTAACCCAGCGCTGAGGCCGCTGGATTCAGGTATGTGACTAAAGGGATTTTAACCACTTCAGCGCCACGGGAGATGGGGAGCGAGGGAGGGGGGCACTGCAGGGACTTATATGCCACGGTGCCGCGAGTTTCTGTCAGCGTGGCCGCACGGAAACAGCGGTCAAGCCGTCAGAAATAACAAATGCTTAACTTACCTGCGGCAGATCATCCATCCCGGTCATCAGCGTGTGCGGCGTTACAAGAGACGCCGGTCGCTGCGGTTCAATTTTTAATAGGGAAATAGCCTTTGCCCATATCAAAAATGGTGCTTACGTGCGTGGGGTCAGAGGCCACATACAGCCAATTACAGCTTTAGGAGGGTTATTTAAACCCAAATTACCTTTTGATCAGTGCCCTGTTGTGGTTTCCCTTAGCTGGTTATCTGAGAGAGTGTTCCTGATCGTAGTATTTCTGGTATTTGACTTTGGCTTCGTTTGACTTCCCTGATTTCTGATATCCTTGACTTTTGGCTTTCCCTCATCGTTGTGTCTCGTTCTGTATCCCTGACCTCGGCAAGTATTTTGGCTATTCTTGGATACGTTAAGTCCGGCCATTCTAAGGTCCGGTTATACATTATCCTTAATCCTAGATGTGATACTATTTCTGCGTGCTGGATCAACAGTAATCCTGACACTATAGTGCAAGGAAAACGGCTTTGTTTTCCTGGCACTAAAGGATCCCTTTAAGTGGGATCCCCAAACTTTTTGGATCCTATCCCCCTGTCATGGGTTGATTCAATGTTGTCCTGCATTAGTGGGCACCAGGGAATTGTCCCCAGTACATGCATTACTAGACTCTTGAACACAGAGCTGCTCTCAGTAATTTTAGGGCCCGTCCCTGAGTCTGCCCACAGTGCCCACCCCGAGCCCATCCACAAGGATGCAGTGTATGTTTTTTGTGTAGTGAATGCAGTGTGTGTAGAGTGAATGCAGTGTGTGTAGAGTGGATGCGGTGTGTGTGTGTGTAGTACTTGTAGAGTTGATGCAGAGTGTGTGTGTGTGTGTCTATGCGTAATGGCCCAGGAATCTTGATAGTGCTGCACCCCCTCTTTACTATACAGGCTGCGAGGGGCCCGCAGGACTAGTGGTGAAAGTAACATAAAGAGAGCCCTGGTGCAAGAAATTCTTTTGAGGCCAAAATGTAGATCTCTATCTGTCATACAAGTCCCAAAATCCTTTGCCAGCTAGGGATCTACAATTTGCCAATCCTTGCAGTGCTGTATTTCGCATTGAGCATTTTTTGTGTAAAGAACAAGAAATGTACGGTAAGTGTGGTAAGGTGCAAACAGTAGTACAGGCAAGCAACTCTAGCTAGGGACCACTCCCAAATCCCACAGAAACAGTAGATACAAAAGGTGTATAAATATAAGATATACAGATATACAGGTGAGGGCGCCACTATCACAAATATGTGGGTTATAATTACCACTTGGTCAGCAGAGATGACATGTAAAAAGAAACATAAACATAAATACTTCAAGCTCACAAAGAGAGTGGCACAAAAAGAAATACTTATAGTTTGGGCACAAAAGCTTTTAAGCCTCAAGATAGGGGGGCTAAAATAGATTTTAAATTCTGCGTTTTCTTATAAATTATCTGTGGTTTTTTAGGAAAAAAACTTTTTTTTAAATTGATCTTGCTGTAAAATAGGCCAATGTTTCTTAATGGCTTTTTTCTATTAAAAACGTCTTACTGATATAGTTATAAAAGGAATCTTAAAATCTATTTTATTACTTTTATATCTAGTTTTCTTCAGAATTTCTGTTCTATTTATCTTTTCCACAATTTTTTCTTTAAAACCTGAACTTGTTCTTTAAAATCAAAATTATTTCTTGAGAAATTGTACCCATATTTAGATTTTAAAAAACAAGTTCAGGTTTTATATAAAAAAATCATGAATAGACATTACTCTCCGAACCTCCTTTATTATTGGGTTTATTTTTGGGTCATTAATGATTACCAGCATGAACGCTGGAGGGGTGTCTATCATTTTACGCATGTGACCTTTCAATGATGTTGCTGTTGTCCTTTGTCCTGTCTTCTTAAACAGCATTATATACACCACATATATACAGTTACACACACAATAGAGATAATCCCGTCAAACATATCCTGACTTTGTGTCCAGTCAACCATGGGTAGGCAGAATAGACCATCTACTGCTACCCAGAGACCCCAAGATTACCAGACATTCGCCTCTCCCTTGAGAGGCCTGTACCACCAACTCCCTCCAAGATGGCACCCGAAGCACAAAGTGATAAGGATGCCTGAGATGAAAGGGAAGAACTCACTTAATCTCACGTGGATGATGTCTACCAAGAAGTTGAGTGAGACGATGACCCCTCTCCAGCCATGAAAGCAGGTAAATATTAGCCGCGAGGCAAATGCCCAGGGCAAATGCCTTGTTAGCCTCGCGGCTAACTGACTGGTCGGGCGGCTGGCAAGGGAGCACTTCCTCTGAGCTGTCTGCTCAGCTCCCTCGCGCGCCGCAGAGTGAGGCTGGGAGCCGGAATATGATGTCATATTCCGGCTCCCAGCCTCACTCTGCGGCGCGCGAGGGAGCTGAGCAGAAAGCTCAGGGGAAGAGCTCCCTCGCCAGCTGCCTGCCAACACCGCCTGCCAGCGCCCACCGACCGCCCAGCAGCCACTGGACCCCAGGGAGAAAGACAACCCCCCTACCCCCCAGCATTCCTAAAGGTAAGGAGGCGGGGAAGGGGGGGTTCAATAAATTTAAAAAAATGTTTAATGTAAGTGATTGTGTGTGTGTGTATATGTGTGTGTTAGTGAGTGTATGTGTCTGTTAGTGTGTGTGTGTGTCTGTTAGTGAGTGTGTGTGTCTGTTAGTATGTGTGTGTGTCTGTTAGTGAGTGTGTGTGTCTGTTAGTGTGTGTGTGTGTGTGTGTCTGTTAGTGAGTGTGTGTGTGTGTGTGTGTGTGTTAGTGTGTGTGTGTCTGTTAGTGAGTGTGTGTGTGTGTGTGTGTGTGTGTCTGTTAATGTGTGTGTCTGTTAGTGTGTTCGTTGTGTGTGTCTGTTAATGAGTGTGTCTGTTAGTGAGTGTGAGTGTGTCTGTTAGTGAGTGTGTCTGTTAGTGTGTGTTTCTGTTAGCTAGTGTATGCGTATCTGTCAGTGAATGTGTGTGTATTTAGAAGGCGGGGTGGGGGGGAGGGTTGGGTGGAGGTGGCACGGGGGGAGGGGGCGTCTGAGTTTTGTCCTAGGGCAGCACAAACCAGGATACTGCATGAAAGGCAACATAAAGAATCTCCTTCTGTATCTCCGGAAAGCTGACATCAAAGAGCCACAGTTGGAGATGGGAATCCTGCATCAAAGAATTAGATGGGTGAAATCTAGAGACAACACCTGTGAAAAATGGCTGCAGCGCATGCAGAGTCAGTTGGATAACCAAGCACAGCAGATTCACAAGCTTACCCGATCAGTAACAGCACTGTAAACAGACAGACAAAGAAGAAGGAATATCCACCTCCGAGGCATACCAGAGAGTAACACAGTGGATGCACTTCTACCATTTGTCCGATGGCTGATGATCTCCATGGGCCTCAAAGGGGATGTTAACAACACGCACCTAACCACTGCCTTTAGAATCCAGTGCATTTAGAATTCTACAGCTCCAGAAGGAGCACCCAGAGCTGTAACCACTGATGTTGTGGTCCGTTCTGTAGTCACAGTCCACTCCAGAGAGCTTGGCACAGTCCAATTTGAAGACTGTTCGGTGGCAATATACGGGCACCTCCCATTTGCGGTGGTTGTGGAAAAGAGGCAATTAGCACCGATCGCCAGGCAACTACGCAGCTTAGGAATCAAATTCCAATGGAGGTGTAGCTGGTTCCTTAGTGGTTTAAGAGTGGCAAAATGCTCACATTATCTTCATCTGGAGACTCTGTGTCCTTTCTCCAGAGTCTAAATCTGTCAGCTACAACTTCAGAGGAGACTCATACTACTAGGACCCGGTCATTACATTAACCAGGAGATAGCTATAGGCAGTTTTATACTTGGCAAAAAGCAATTCCATACCACTGCTAGTTTGTCAATATGTGAAGATATTGCAATTTATAGCTAGATAAGTGTATATTAGTAGCTGCTAACAGTTCTGTTTCCATTCCTTTTTTTCTGTTTCTGTTTATACTCTATAGTGCCAATAGACCATTTGGTGCCACTAGTTACAATGCTAATCCCTTAACATATGCTGTAAGAAATGGAAGAGCCTAACCTGCTTTATGGGGACTTTTGCAGGCATCACTTCGGGACATTTGAAGCATTCCCCATACGAATGCTAACTACCGAACACCGGGCCACCCTGCTTCCTAATTAGAGATCATTTACCTCCCTGATTCACAAGTGCTTTCGTATAGAGAAACCCACGAACGCTGTGCGAAGTGCTTGGGGGGCCGCCATTTCGGGACTTACACGTCTTCGCGGCCATCTTAACTCCCGATTAGCGGTGTTTTGCCATCGAGTGTCTGGAACTAAAATCGGACACTCGAGTAGGTGAACACCGCTGAGACCTCCATAGCACCGGGAAATCATGCTACAACTACCGAACGACAGGCCGTTCGGTACAAAGACTTAATAGCCTATGGGGATTCCGGCAAACGTTGGGTTACGCACGGATGGCAAGCTGTTCGGGACTTTTTACGCACGAACCAAGACCGACCGCAAGGCCAGAATTCATGGAACTGTTTTCGGCTACTTTGCCCATGCGGTCGGTCAGAACCCTCAAGCTCCATATCTCCTGAACGGCTGAACCGAATGGGCTGAATTTTGACTATGTTGGTCCCTCAGAATAGGGCTATCTGAGGACACCGGATTTATGCCTGTACCCCAAGTATTTGGGGTACATCCAAACTTTGGGAAAAAATGTGTTCTTGTTAATTATGTTATTAGCTTATCTGAGGGGAGGAGATGTGTGTGATGTACCTTATGTTTTATTAGTTGTTCTGTTAATTATGTGGGTGTCTACCTTCCTTGGGCAGAATCACATAAAAAGAGAGTGCCTCTCATTAAAAGCCAGTTCTTCTTGACCCTTCAAAACGTAGCCTTGTCTCGTTCTTGAAAGGGGATTCTGCAGCATAATCACTTAGCTCTTTTCAGAGCTCTACCTGACTCCTGCCTTATTATTATTATTATTATTATTATTATTATTGCCATCTATATAGCACCAACAGATTCCGTAGCGCTTTACAATATTTTGAGAGGGGGGATGTAACAATAAATAGGACAATTACAAGAAAACTTACAGGAACAATAGGTTGAAGAGGACCCTGCTCAAACGAGCTTACAGACTATAGGAGGTGGGGTATTAGAAACATTAGGACAAGGAAATATCAAGTAGGAGTGAAGCAGAGCTGGAGGAGAGAGCAAAGCACTGTCCCATAGGAGAGAGCAGGAGACAGGTATGTAAGGTAGAGATTACTCTGGGAGGCCATAAGCTTTCCTGAAGAGATGGGTTTTAAGGCCCATCTTAAATGATTGAAGACTAGGGGAGAGTCTGATGGCAGTAGGCAAGCTATTCCATAGGAGAGGAGCCGCCCGCGAGAGGTCCTGCAAGCGCGAGTTGGCCGTACGGGTGCGAGCAGCGGTCAGGAGGTGGTCACGGGCAGAGCGGAGGGTACGAGGAGGGGCATATCTATGGATTAGTGAAGAGATATAAGTGGGGCTAGAATTGTTCAGTGCTTTAAATGTATGGGTTAGCACTTTGAATTGACTCCTATAGCATACAGGGAGCCAATGTAAGGACCGGCAGAGGGGTGAGGTGTGAGAGGACCGACTAGAGAGGAAAATCAGTCTAGCTGCAGCATTCATTACAGACTGTAGCGGGGCAATACGGCTTTTGGGGAGACCAATCAGGAGAGGGTTACAGTAATCCATGCGGGAAATTACTAGAGCATGGACAAGCTCCTCGGTAGCATCTTGCGTAAGAAAGGGGCGAATGCGGGCTCTGTTTTTGAGTTGGAACCTACAGGACTTGGCAACAAACTGGATGTGAGACTCAAAGGTGAGACCAGAGTCAAGTATGACGCCAAAACAGCGTGCTTGCAGGCATGGGCTTATGTGGATATCACTGACTTGAAGGGAGAGCGAGAGAGGAGGATCAGTTGGGGAGACCAATCAGGAGAGGGTTACAGTAATCCATGCGGGAAATTACTAGAGCATGGACAAGCTCCTTGGTAGCATCTTGCGTAAGAAAGGGGCGAATGCGGGCTATGTTTTTGAGTTGGAACCTACAGGACTTGGCAACAAACTGGATGTGAGACTCAAAGGTGAGACCAGAGTCAAGTATGACGCCAAAACAGCGTGCTTGCAGGGATGGACTTATGTGGATATCACTGACTTGAAGGGAGAGCGAGAGAGGAGGATCAGTATTAGGAGGAGGAAAGACAAGGAGTTCAGTTTTAGAGAGGTTAAGTTTCAGAAAGCATGAGGACATCCAGTCAGAGATGGAAGAAAGGCAAGCAGTGACACGTTGCAGGACGGCAGGGGAGAGGTCTGGGGAGGAGAGGTATATCTGAGTGTCATCAGCGTACAGGTGGTAGTGGAATCCAAAAGAGGCAATAAGTTTACCAAGAGAGGCAGTATAAAGAGAAAATAGAAGGGGACCAAGGACAGACCCTTGGGGAACTCCAACCGAGACAGGACGAGGGGAGGAGGTATCCTTGGAAAAAGAGACACTGAATGAGTGTTGGGAGAGATAGGAGGAAAACCAAGAAAGGACAGAGTCACAGAGACCGAGCGATTGAGGTACACTAAAAAACTGTTTCAGGTGGTTTGGCGCTCGAGCTGCACGGCCGCATGTCGGAGTAGCTCCCGCCGATCAAGCTGCACGGGGCAATAAAAAAACGGTCTACTGAGCAATCTTCACCGCAAGCACAACCGCAAGTACTCACCATGTCCCAGAGGCTGAAAAGCAAACCCACGAAAGCGGACAAAGCGTCCTTTTTTCTAGCAAAAGCCGCACCGCTAAAAACACGGGAAAACCATGAGCAAGATGGCGGCCCGCCACAATCGCGGGAGGGCTCGCCCGCTTCCCCGGCTTTCCCTGGAATGAGTGTTGACGACCAGCCCCTCACGGTGGCCACCATGGGGAGCATGATGGCTGAACTCACGGATTCAGTTTAGAGGAGCCTCAGGGCTCAAATACTCACACTGACAGCTGAGCTTAGGAAAGATCTGCAAGACATAGGGAACCGTACTGCACACCTTGAATCCAAAATGGATGACTTCTCCGTGGCCCATAACAGTGTGGCTGACAAAATGCAAGAACTAGAAGACACTATCACAGCCCAAAAACTCAAGCTGGCAGATCTGGAAGACAGGTCTACGAGGAACAACCTCCGATTTAGGGGAATACCGGAGTCGGTAACAAATGCTGACCTGGATAATTATTTACAAGATATGTTCCAACAGATGACCCCTAAACTGCATCCAGATCAACTATTACTAGACAGAGCACACCGTCTTCGAAGACCTAGCCATTTACCTACCACCGCAGCAAGGGACATCATAGCGAGAGTGCATTTCTTCCATGCCAAGGAACGGATAATCAAGGCAAGCAGAAAGAAAGGGATGCCTGAAAAATACCACAACATTAAAATTTTCTCTGACCTCTCAGCAGAAACACTACAGTTCCGCAAATCTTTGACGCAAATTACGCTGTCGCTACGCATCCATGGACTGGGCTACAGATGGGGTTACCTGGCCAAGCTGCTAGTGTACCACCAAGATTCCCTCCACTCCATCACGTCGGCACCACAAGGTATACGGCTGCTGGAAGACTGGGGTATCCCGCTGGCAGAGATGACAAAAACGGGCTCGGCGAAACTTCCTCGTCTGACTCAGGACTGGGCATCCAGATAAAGAGCCTCCATACCCAAGCGGTATACGTAAGACGCTTACCCAAGTTAACAACTATTTTGTTGTACAGGTTATTATGTTATTTTGCATTTTATGTTTTGTTATCTCACTGTCACACACTCAACGCATGTAGGAGAGACTACCGAGGCCCCCCGACCTCCTCCCACACCAACTACAACAGTAGCCAACGAGACATACTCTCGGCTAGATTTTGACACTGCCCAATTACAATAGGTTAGGGAGTCGGGGCACCGGAGTCTGTAAAATCCAACACAAAAAAAAACAAAAAACCTGTCCACACAACGACGGTTAATGGTACCAGCACCCATGGTGCCCCGATGCGTGCTTGATCGAGTGACACCCTCCTAACTGGAGTGTCCCAACGCCACAATCCCCCTAGCATGCGAGCGACCCTCGGGCGCCGCACTAAGGCTCGACCCAAAGGAGCCTGACAGGGCTATGCCCTCTCTTACCCCCTTCCCTCCTACCTCTAGAAACCGGTCCAAAAACAAACGACACAGGTTGACCTTCCTTCATCCCCCTCTTGCCTCCATACCACTTCCTTTTAAGGTAACTAACCACACTGAACCATTAGGAAAGTCCATATCCCAATCAGTCCAATATAAGAGAGAATCCGACAGCCTACATACACGGGTACCAACCCCAGCGAATCCTAGAGTGACCACACCAGAATGAGAATAGTCTCATATAATGTAAGGGGGCTCAACTCCCCTGAAAAATGGAGACTACTTCTACACGATCTTAAGAAGAACTCAGTAGATACAGCATGCCTCCAAGAAACGCACTTTAGGTGTCCCACCACACCTTCACTCTTCTCAAAACTATACCCTATACAGTATCACGCCCTGTCAGAATCGAAAACGAAAGGGGTTTCCATTTTAGTGCACAAAGACGTTTGTAACGGATCACCTGGCACCCCAACTGGGTACCTCCGTTAAAGGATGCTCCTAGCGCTTCCTGAGGACTCCAAGCACTGCAGCAGACACCAAAACCACTGAACCGTAGGAGCATATGAATGCTGTAGACAGTTGAATAGGAACCATACGAATAGGTTTACTCTCCTAGCAGTCAAACTGGAACAGCATACAATAAATCCTTCCCCCAATAATGAGACGACACTTCACTTTGAGGGTTAAAACAGGAACTCCCTGTACTGTCACATACAGTCTCTTTTATTCCCAATCCACAAACATAGTACAGCCCACAGGGCGTTACAAAACAACCAATCACATCACAGTTACATCCCACATATTCCCTCCCCTTATCCTGAGAGGAAACTCAATTATACATACAGTTAAAACATACTTTCTACCCAACTTTCATAACTCCAAAACCATACATCACATTCACATAAAATTACATATTCACAATCAATCCATTCAGGGGAACAACATATTCAAAAATGGCACAAATCAGACAAGGGGTTCAAAAGTTAGTAAAAAGTCCTTTGTGACTAAATGAAGCATGGCTTTCTGGCCCAAACCAGTTTCAGAGTCTTCTATCCTGGAGATAAGTAATTCAATTATCTCCCAGGACAGACACAAGACTTCATTAAGCACATGGTTGCAAAAAGACACAAAACACTTTAAAATACATAAAGTCACATTTACACATAACACACAGACATTTCACATATCCCCAGATAGCTGGGATCTGAGTGCACATTATTAGATGAATGGCACTCAGATCACACAAATAAGCCTTTCTGCAGGGGAAATAAACAGTTTAACCTGCAGGGCCATAGTCCAAAAGGAGCAGGCGAGCAACCAGGCTTCTCCAGTTCACAGTGGCGAGGTTGGTTTCGCCACACTTCTCCCCTTTACCAACTAGACTAACAGGGTATCTGACCTCCTGCCGGTCAGTGCCCTGGTTAGTCCAGCAACCCACCCACAAAAGAGAAACAGCAGTACAGCCCACCCACAATAACTGGTTACTACACCTGGGTAGAGGAGAACTTTGTCCATGTCCAGGTGCCTCACCACGACTGTGTGGGCAACTGTTAGGCTGCCTTGGTGGGTTGCTGAGTGGGCAGTGCTACCACGGAAGTAGCCTGGTGGGAGCCTGGTTGTGGGAGGGAGAGACCGACTGTCTCCCCTCTGGATACACCGCTCTGTGGCTGGGGAACAGGACCGACTGTCCCTACCCTTTGTGCTGTAAGTGCAGAGACTACAGTCCCATCTGCACTGTTGGGGGGTGTAACATCTCCCCTTGCTGGGTTAGGCTGCCGCTGGAGAGAGGGTGTAACAAGCCCCTCTCTCTGAACTGTAAACTGCCGCTGGGGAGAAGGGGTATCAGGCTCCTCTCCCTGACACTCTCTCTGCTGGTGGAGAGGGGGACCAGCTGTCTCCCCTCTCATTATTTTGTCCTGTGGTTGGGGTGCGAGACTGACGGTCTCTGCTCCCTGCAGGACACTCTGCCGCTGGGGAGGAAGGACGGCACCTTCAGCTCCCTGGGGTACACACTGCCGCTGGGGGGGAAGGACTGCACCTTCAGCTCCCTGGGGTACACACTGCCGCTGGGGAGGAAGGACTGCACCTTCAGCTCCCTGGGATACACACTGCCGCTGGGGAGAAAGGATGGCACCTTCAGCTCCCTGGGGTACACACTGCTGCTGGGGAGGAAGGACTGCACCTTCAGCTCCCTGGGATATACACTGCCGCTGTTGAGGAAGGACGGCACCTTCAGCTCCCTGGGGTACACACTGCTGCTGGGAAGGAAGGACGGCACCTTCAGCTCCCTGGGGTACACACTGCCGCTGGGGAGGAAGGACGGCACCTTCAGCTCCCTGGGTTACACACTGCCGCTGGGGAGGAAGTACTGTACCTTCAGCTCCCTGGGACACACACTGCCGCTGGGGAGGAAGGACTGCACCTTCAGCTCCCTGGGATACACACTGCCGCTGGGGAGGAAGGACGGCACCTTCAGCTCCCTGGGACACACACTGCCGCTGGGGAGGAAGGACGACACCTTTGGCTCCCTGGGGTACACACTGCCGCAGGGGAGGAAGGACGACACCTTTGGCTCCCTGGGACTCACGCTGCCGCTGGGGAGGAAGGACAACACCTTCTGCTCCCTGGGACTACACACTGCCGCTGGGGAGGAAGGACAACACCTTCTGCTCCCTGGGGTACACACTGCCGCTGGGGAGGAAGGACGACACCTTTGGCTCCCTGGGACTCCTTTTTGGCCAAATCTACTAGAGATTGCAGGTATTCTCCTACTAGTTTCCTGGCGAGCTGCACGGCTCTCTCTGGGGGGTTGGGTCCAAAGGTAGACAGCACCTCATTAACCTCTCTGTCAAACTCCTCCTGAGTGTAGTCATACGCCATGCTTGCTCTGCTGAAGTTAGTTCTTTTGTAGATAGGGTCGCTGTACGGGTACTAGCGTTGCCCTCAATTTGTAAATCCACGAACTGTGTCTCCGAGCTGCTTTACCTCGCACTAGGACGCCATCCCACCGCTTGCCACCAATGTAACGGATCACCTGGCACCCCAACTGGGTACCTCCGTTGAAAGATGCTCCTAGCGCTTCCTGAGGACTCCAAGCACTGCAGCAGACACCAAACCACCGAACCGAGAGCGTATACCTTCTCTCAAGCATATGAATGCTGTAGACAGTTGAATAGGAACCATACGAATAGGTTTACTCTCCTAGCAGTCAAACTGGAACAGCATACAATAAATCCTTCCCCAATAATGAGACGACACTTCACTTTGAGGGTTAAAACAGGAACTCCCTGTACTGTCACATACAGTCTCTTTTATTCCCAATCCACAAACATAGTACAGCCCACAGGGCGTTACAAAACAACCAATCACATCACAGTTACATCCCACATATTCCCTCCCCTTATCCTGAGAGGAAACTTCAATTATACATACAGTTAAAACATACTTTCTACCCAACTTTCATAACTCCAAAACCATACATCACATTCACATAAAATTACATATTCACAATCAATCCATTCAGGGGAACAACATATTCAAAATGGCACAAATCAGACAAGGGGTTCAAAAGTTAGTAAAAAGTCCTTTGTGACTAAATGAAGCATGGCTTTTTGGCCCAAACCAGTTTCAGAGTCTTCTATCCTGGAGATAAGTAATTCAATTATCTCCCAGGATAGACACCAGACTCCATTAAGCACATGGTTGCAAAAAGACACAAAACACTTTAAAATACATAAAGTCACATTTACACATAACACACAGACCTTTCACATATCCCCCGATAGCTGGGATCTGAGTGCACATTATTAGATGAATGGCACTCAGATCACACAATTAAGCCTTTCTGCAGGGGAAATAAACGGTTTAACCTGCAGGGCCATAGTCCAAAGGGAGCAGGCGAGCAACCAGGCTTCTCCAGTTCACAGTGGCGAGGTTGGTTTCGCCACAACGTTGTCTTTACTCCACAAAACAGTTACATAGACCCTACGGGAAGGTATATTATAGTGGTGGGGCTTTTCAACAATACACAATACACCATAGGGACGACGTACTTCCCGAATGACAACCAAGCCTCGTACCTCAAATCTCTCCTGTCTAAACTAGATACCTACAAACAAGGGGGACTCATACTGGGCGGAGACTTCAATTTCATTCAGTCCCCGACCCTCGACACTACAGCCTCCCCACGGGGAAAACACAAAAAAGGGACCCAAGCCCTCTGCACACGCACCACCAACACCTTGGCCTTGTATAACCTATACGATAGTTGGAGAATATTACACCCCACTGACCGGGATTACTCTTTCCATTCTAGGGTCCACAACACTTACACGCGTATAGATACATTCTTCATAGATAACAAGACCCTACCACAACTGACCGACTGTAAAATAGGAGAGATAACATGGTCCGACCATAGCCCAATATACCTTGACTTGGAGGACAAATACCAAACCCGTGGTAGGGGCACTTGGAGACTAAATGAGTCTCTCCTCCTAGACAAACCGTTCGTTGAGCGTATGAAAACAGAACTCAGAGAGTACTTCCTCACTAACACAACGGGCGAAGTCTCGGACTACACGGTGTGGTCCGCACATAAAGCAGTGATGAGGGGACAATTCATTAAACAATCTGCGTACATAAAAAGACTCCACCAAACCACCCTCCTGGATTGCCACAAGCAAATAGCGATAGCCACGGCCCAAAACAAAAAGACACCCACATCAGCCCTAGCGGACAAATTACGTGACCTATACCAAGACCTTAGAAAGCTTAATGCCCAAAAGACCAAGTACTTTCTGCACAGACTAAAAGCCACCACATACCACCACAGTGGTAAAGCATCCAAATACTTAGCCAACAGACTCAGGACAAAGCAGGCTGCAAATAGAATTCCATACCTAATAGGGCACACGGGAGACAAACTCATGAACCCCATGGACATAGTACAGGAATTTGCACACTTCTACAAACAACTATACAATCTAGCCTCAAGCGGCGGCGCTACAGCCCCAGACACACAAGCTATCTGTAACTATTTACGCGATATAGACCTCCCCAAGCTGGACCAAAACTCAGCGAGAACCCTACTCGAACCGATTACTATGCAAGAGATCCGAGAAGTAATTAAGAGCCTGCCCCCGGGAAAATCCCCAGGCGCAGACGGACTCTCAAACATCTACTATAAGACATTCACAGACATACTAACCCTACACTTGCTGAAAGTATACCATAAAGCGACAGAGACAGGATCCCTTCCCCCTGAAATGCTGGTAGCCACTGTAGTGACGCTTCCGAAACCTGACAAGCCTACGGACAATTGTAAAAATTTCCGACCCATCTCCCTCCTCAATACTGATGCAAAGATATATGCTAAAATACTGGCCAACAGACTAGCACACATCCTTCCCACTATCATAGGAGACGACCAAACGGGCATTGTTAAAAGTAGGCAGGGTAGAGACAATACCAGAAAGCTCTCCTTGGTGCTAGAGAAGATGAGGGGATCGGGCCACGGTGGGCCCTTGACGCCGAAAAGGCATTTGACAGGCTGAATTGGGCATTTCTGGAACATACGCTCCTAAAGTATGACATCCCCGCAGTATTTATCAAACAGATCTTTGCCTTATACGCGGGTCCCACCGCCCCGGTACTGCAAGCCGGCTTTCTCTCTGACCCATTCCCTCTAACGAACGGCACGAGGCAGGGATGCCCTCTGTTGCCGCTATTATACGTCCTGGCCCTGGAACCACTACTGGTCCAAATTAGGCAGCGAGAGGGTATCCGAGGAATTGAGTTACATGGCAGAGAAATTAAAATTAGCGCATTTGCAGATGACATCCTCCTCTGTGTTACCAAACCAGAGCAATCGCTTCCACTTATCTTAGACCTCATAAAGGAATACGGGACGTTGTCCTACTATTCCCTTAATGCCAGTAAGACACAGGCACTGGGAGTGCGGCTCAACCAACAAACAATCACCGCACTCAAAAAAGACCATAATTTTGAATGGAGGACAGATACAATAAAATACTTAGGACTGACCTTTACAAAAAACCCTACAGAAACTTTCCCTGCTAACTATGTCAGAGTGTGGGGGGACTGCCGCCAACTAATGAAAAAATGGAGCACCCTGTTTCTGACCTGGACCGAGAGAGTAGCAACCGTCAAGATGTCCATACTCCCTAGGCTTCAATACTTGTTTCGAAACTTACCAATTCAGGTACCCATGTCCTACCTTAGAGACACACAAAAAGATGTTAACAGATTTGTGTGGGGGGGCCAAAAAGCTTGAGTGCAGAGGACATTGCTACAAACACCGGTGAGGCAGGGCGACCTTGCCTTACCAGACATCAAGACATACTATCAAGCAGCACTATTAGCAGCAACCCTTCCCCACTTCACAAACATGGCTTTACCGCAATGGGTGCAAATGGAAAAACAAGCCATAAAGCCCTTTGATGTACCCACCATACTGTGGCTTCCTAAAAAATTTCGACCGGAAATTCCACAGATGCCATCGCAGCTGCAAATAGCAGTCAAGGCTTGGGACAAGCTTAGACATAAACTAGTAACCCATACCCCCCTGTCACCAGCCACCCCGCTCAATACTATCACATACTGCATCCCAACCTTTAATGCCAAGCCATGGATAGCTAAAGGGGTCACACACCTACACCAAATACTCGCGCATAACAAACTAAAAACTTTTCCAGCTCTACAAAAAGAATTCCATATACCAGAGGCCTCCCAATTCTCTCACATACAATTAAGCTCATTCATGCATAAACACGCAGAGAAGACCTCCACCCCAGACGAAAACCCACTCGGTATGACGAAATGGGAACAGACAACCACTAGGGGTTCATGGGCACCGACATTTAAGCCACTATCCTGGTGCTATCAACTCATCCGACCCACGCAACACTTTGCAGATTCCAACCCAGCCAAGCACTGGGCAAAAGACCTACAGTGCCACATAAGTAAAGATCATTGGGAGCGTGCTATAGTGACGACTAAAAAATTAATTAAGTCAGAAGTGCTACTGGAGCCATATAGGAAGACCCTATATAGGTGGTACATGGTACCCGTTCGCTTACACAAGCTATACCCAGGTTCATCCCCGGAGTGCTGGAGGTGTGGAAAGGGAGAGGGTACAGTACTTCACATCTGGTGGCAATGCGAACTAATCACCAGCTTCTGGCACAACATACACCGCCTAATCCGAAACGCAACATGCACCAAGCTCCCCTTCACACCCATAACGAGTCTTCTACTACACATGCCAAACAACACACCTAAAGAGATACAGAAACTAGCCTCCCACATCCTTTTGACAGCTCAGAGGGCAATAGCTAGGTTATGGAAATCTCAGAGACCACCACAAGTGGCAGAGGTCTGCAAAGACGTTGATACACAACACCTATATGAAACCTGCTACCGAGGGGTCCTCCCCTTGACAGACACAGCAGCTGAGGCTTGGAGGCTGTGGGAAGTGAGAAGAACAGGAGACCCCCCGATGGCTAAGCCACTAGACGTGCTAGACTCCCAGGGTCAATCACCAGATAACGATAGACAGACGAGTAACAATACACCATGTTAGAGACAAATGAAGGAATAGTCAGACATACAAATTTAGAGAATGTATGTAGTTATATGGCACAACCGGAGATCTCAAAAAATTGTGAATGTGAACATTGATGTAAAAAGCTTGGTATGAACCCCCTCTTCCCCTGCCTGCCTTCGTTCTGTACCCCCTCCCCTCCCCCATGTCATGTTTTATGTTTACGGCATTGCCAAGATGAAAATCAATAAAAATCTTTAAATGGAAAAAAAAAACTGTTTCAAACAGATGCTAATTGCAGCCAAGTGCTGGTCTGATCTTAGTCAGATGGGGGCCCTAAAGTAAAATAAGGGGGACCTATTGTCCTCCCCCCGGCCCTTACCCATGAGCGGTGGGTGGGGGCTCTAAATTTGAATAAGGGGGGGACCTATTGTCCTCCCCCTGGCCCCCACCCCCGAGCAGCGGGTGGGAGCCCTAAAATAATGGGGGAGACATATTGTCCTCCCCCCCAAGCCCCCACCCCTGAGTGGCGGGTGGGGGCCCTAAATTAGAATATGAGGGTGACCTAATGTCCTCCCCCCTGGCCCCCACTGCTGAGTGGTGGATGGGGGCCCTAAATAGCAATTAGGGGGGGCAGGGCCGGACTGGCCCACCGGGATACCGGGAAATTTCCCGGTTGGCCGCAGCACCTGGGGATGGGCTGACAGCCCTAATCAGTGATCAGGCTCCTGTAATCCTGGCCAGCCATGTGTGAGCTGTGGGCCGCACAGGGCCACATGGCCGGCCGGAATCATTTAAAAAAAATTAAATAAATATTGCGGCGGGCGGAGCTTAGCATGTGACGGGGAGGAGCTTAGTGTGTGGCGGAGCTTAGCGTACGGCGGGGGCTCTGGTAACTGCTGCATGGGAAGCAGGAAGGAGTCCCTGCTTCCCCAACAACCAGCCTCCAGGAGCTCCAAGGGATGTGGAGGTAAGAAGCAGGTCAAAGTGTCTGTGTGTGACTGACTGTGTGTGTCTGTGTATGTGTGACTGCCTGTGTGTGTGTGTGACTGTGTGTGAGTGTGTGACTGTCTGCCTGTGTGTGTGTGTGTGTGACTCTGTGTGTGTGTGTGTGCTTGTGCGCGCATCTGCTAGTGAGGGAGCCTCTGTGTGTGCACCTGCTAGTGAGTTTGTGTGTGTGTGTGTGTGTGTGTGTGCCTGCTAGTGAGTGAGTTTGTATGTGTGTCAGTGAGCTTGTCTGTAGGGATCATATGTGTGTGTGTGCATGTTAGTGAGCTTGTCTGTAAGGAGCATGGGTGTCGGAGCCTGTCTGTGGTGAGCATGTGTGTACAGTGAGCTTGTCTGTAGTAAGCATGTGTGTGATCGTGAGCTTGTCTGTAGTGACCATATGTGTGTCAGTGAGCTTGTCTGTAGTGAATCTGTGTGTTAGTGAGCTCTTCTGTAGGGAGCATGTGTGTGTCAATGGGCTTGTCTGTAGGGAGAGTGTGTGCGCATCAGTGAGATTGTCTGTAGTGGGCATGTGTGTGACAGTGAGCTTGTCTGTAGTAAGCTTGTGTGTGTATTAGAGTTTGTCTGTACTAAATTTGTGTGTGTGCCAGTACCTTGTCTGTGTGTGTCATTGAGATTCTGTCAATGAGCCTAATTGTGTGCATCAGTAAGATTGTCTGTGTCTGTGTGTATGCTTTACTGTATAATTTAATTACTGTGAAAGAACTAATATTTTGAACTAGAAGAAGAAATGTATCAATAATATATATATATATATATATATATATATATATATATATATATATATATATATATATATATATATATATATATATATACATATATATATATATATATATATATATATAAAAAGGCTGTTGTACCTTGCACTCAGGCTTCAAACTTGTGTGACCGGGTGCATCACCAGGGCTCCAGTATCCAGGCAATTGAAATAGTTGGCTGCACTCTCAGATTTCCTTAAAACGTAACTTTTATTGAAATATTTAAGAGAAGATCAACGTTTCAGCCCCTCTTGTGGACTTTCACACTGGCTGCACACTGGCTGCTCACTGTTTACTAGACATGCCGTGGTATAGCGAGTAGGGGCTGAATTTACTAATACTAAGTAATCTTTAGGTCTTTCAGCCTTTTGGTAGATAGCTCCCTAATACCGTAGGAATTAGGGAGTTATCTACTAAGCAGCTGCAAGATGCAGCCTCCGGAATTAATAGGATTGGAGTTTCATTCATTCGAGTCCCGAATTGCGTTCTAACACGAATGGAGAAACTGTTCTCATTCTGTTAGGACGCAATTCGGCAGTTTTGTCAAACGCTTGTTGATTGGCTGCCCTGCAGCTTTTTAAAAGGTGCCATTAAATCGCTGAACGCCGAACTCGAACCCGAACTGTTACTGAAATGTCCGGGCTCGGGTTCAGGGTCAAAAAATCGTAATCGCAATTTTACAGTTCTGGTTCGCTCAACTCTACTCCTGATGTAATGCTGTTGAATGTATGTCAAATTTCACTACACTACTTATCTGTAACGGACCAGTGTATTTTTGAGTATTAAATCTCTAATACAAGACAAATAGGAGAATTTGGCTCACGTCTGAAAAAGAAAAGTGGTGGATCCTCATCAAATCTATACATTCTACTGGCCAAGCAGGAACGAATAAATAAATTAACTCCCAATTCAAATACTTAAAAATTATTGTTGATATTCAAAATCTAATAAAAATTGAAATTAAAGAATATTGCATAAAAGTCTTGAGCAATTAAAGCAAGGATGGTATTTAAATAATAAAAAAGTTCAAAAAGTACTTTCTAATAAATTAAAAAATTTTTTTTTTTATAATTCTTTATTTAGTCGTGCGATACTAAAACAATTTTACCTATTCTGCCACAACAGCAGAGGTAGGTTATGAACAAGCATACAATTGCGAGGCATAGGTAATTAGAAACGATTATACAACACTTTTTATGGTATATCTTCTGCATTTGATAGGACATGTCGGTGATGAGGTGAGTGCTGTTCGGGTGCAACACGGCATGTCAGTGCTCATGGGATGGATCTAAGCTTATAGTTGCGGGTCTGAGGCTAGGTGTGGCGCTAAGAAGTTCTTCGTTGTAGGTAAGTTGTGTCGTTAGCTCAGGTCCCTGCTCCTGATAAACAATACCTTGTAAAATCTCCAACTAGGTGTGTCGCCGTTGAGGGGTGGTGTCAGTCTTTGATTTTGTGACAAGAGGGTCAAGAGTGTGTTTAGCTTCCCTTCGGCTACACTCCCGTGTTTGCGTGTTTCACTAGGGCTTATATGTATTGTTTTGCTAGTTGTGCCCCTAACCAAAGGGGCGGCGGGGGGGGAGGGGGGTTGGTAGGACATCTCGTAATGCTGTCTGAGGCAGTTCTGGGTGCCCTGAAGGGGGGGTCCCCGTTTGTCATGTGAGTATAGATAGAAAGCTTTGTCGTGCATGTTGGGGATGGTAGGTGTCCTGAGATATTCAACTTATATACATAGAAACCAACATTCGCCTTGCTATTATCTGTGTGGGCCGACTACTTATAGTCTTTTTTTATTTTATTTGTAGTGTCCTTGGTGTTGTTGTCCTCTCGCTGTATTTAGATAGGCTAGCGGTGCATCTGGTCGGTGCTTTAAGCCAAGGGAGTGCCATTCTCCAGGTCCCTCAGGCCCTCTGATGTGTCTACAGGTGTCAGTCCCAGCGTTTCCAGAAAAGATGAGGCTTCCGCAAGCGAGGTAAGTGTGAGGGTAGTCCCATTGTGTGTAGTTAAGAGTGAGCCCGGCGCTCCCCACCTGTAGGTGATATTGGCAGTACGTAGTTGTTGGGTCACTGAATGAAGTGATCGGCGCCACTGTAAGGTGGCCCTCGTTAAGTCCTGGTAAAAGGTGAGACTCGAGTCTTCAAACATTAGCGGGGTCTTGCCCCGCAGCGCCTTCATTATTTGTCCCTTGTCAGAGGACGATGCACAGCGAAGTATAACATCCCGAGCTGTTTGTGAGGCGGCTCTTGGGGGGCCCGCGACCCGGTATAGACCATCAATCACCATTTTTCTTGCCGCCGCTGGAGGTAAGATTGTTGCCAGTAGCCTTCTTGTGTAGTGCGGCAGCTCGTCCGTGTTGATCCCTGCAGGGATACCACGTACCTTGATGTTGTTTCGTCTATGGCTGTTCTCGAGGGCATTCAGGTGTAAGGCCATATTGTGGTGGGATTTTTGAAGCTGGTGTACCGAGTCTTGCACTTTCGTTAGGTTAGTGGTAACTTCGGCTATATCAGCCTCTGTGGCCTGTACCCGGTCCTTTGTGCTTTGTAACTCTGCTTTTATTCCTGTTAGTTCTTGCGACAGGATTTTGTGAAAGTCATGTAAGAGGATTTGTAGGTCATGTTTAGTCGCTGGCAGTGATCCCTCCAGGGGTGCTGGTGGTGCTGTATAGAGGTTGTTACTCTCTCGTAGTTCAGCTTGAGCTGTTTGGGTAGCACTAGGCTGATGTTCCTCTGGGGCCTGTTTGGGCCTAGCAGGCCGCTGAAGCATGGCCCCGATGTCTCTACCTTCTATCTGGGTTCCAGCTTTCTGGGAGCGTCGCCCCATTGCAGGCATGAAGTCTCCCGAGTCGGAGGGGGATCCGATGCCAGGGATGTTTGTAGGGCTTTGATAGGCTCCACCATAGAGCGCCGCCAGGGTAGGCAGTGTGTACGTGGAGTAGGCCCCGGGCTTGCGCTTCTGTTTCGGCGTCTTTGTTCTCGCAAAGAAGGGCATCTATCGATGCAGCGCGGGTTCCCAGGTCGGTGTTTGTATTTGGGGTGCTGGGATCAGGCTTGATGTTCACGATTTTGGCGAGATATTAGTTTAGTTGTCGGAGCTGTCAGAAATGGCGTCTGATCAGCTCGGCAGTTGGCTCCGCCCCCCAAAATTAAAATTTTAATAACAAAATTAATGAATTAATAAAATGAAAACAGGAAAAAAAATGTTCAATCTCTCTTTAACAAATAGGAGAGGCATTTAAAGTATACTATGAATCTGTATATAATATAAATTAAGAAATATAAGACGAGATCCAGTTAAAATGAATAAGATTTTTTACAAAAATATTATCTGGCAAAAATCCATCTGGACAAATTGGAGATTTTCAATAAACCCTTTAGTATTAGCGAGATGTATTATACAATAAGAGGGTTAAAGAAAGGGAAAGCTCTAGGACCCGATGGAAGTTCTGCAATTTTTCATAAATCATTTGAAGATATAATTTTCCCTTTGTTTTTATCATATATAACTGAGTTTACATCCCCCCCAAAAAATAATTCCACAGGATCTATTACAAGCAAAGAAGAGTCTGGACAAGGAAGAATCCAGACACTCGGTTGAATTACCACCTAATCTCTCTAATTAATCTCTCTAATTTAGCTGGATATTAAGATATTTTGTTTTGTTTTTTTCTGATAAACGATGTTAATAATATAAGGGAGAAACTCTTGAAATAAGGGTTCTGCACTAATAGCGTAAGAGGTCACTAATTTTAATGGGTCATGCATTAACAATAGAAATTTAAAGAATTTTATGTGAGGATGGTTTCACTATTAGAAGAATTAAGATACAATGGGAAGGGGTGATATATTTCAAGGACATGGAGGGTGTTCTAAAATCAAGCTGAGTTAAAATAAGGATATATGCACATCAAGAAAGGGTTTGTTTCACTGTTTAAAAATCAAGTTTATTCCCCACTTGGGCAAGCAGGATAGAAGGATAACCTATACATAGCTTAATTATTTCACTTACATTTTTTAATAAAAAAAAAAATGTTTTGTCCTGATAGGAGTTCTTTACTAAAGGGAAAGATGTTGAGAAGATTACACAATAGTGCAATAGGGTTTAGACATAAGACACTGAAATGTATGAAACTAATTATGGAAAGGATTATATATACTCGAAAAAAATGTTTAAGGTTAAATAATGAAATTGTGTGTTATATATTAATATAAGATATAATAGGTAGGGGGAGATATATCACAAAGTAGGGAGGACTCTCTATTATTGAGTCATCCTACTACAAAGACAATGCACAGTATAAAGAATTTATCACTGTTTAAAAATAAGTTTAAACACATAAAGCCTATCCCTCCTTTGGGAAAGAAGTATAGGATGGACGATTTTTTAATAATCTAACCACTTTAAATAATTACAGTCTAACCACAATAGAAACATTTTATTTGTGTTTCGCTTATTTCTCTCTTTCCTCTCCTTTTTCTTCTCATTATATATCTGAATTGGGATAAACAGATTTTATCTTAAATTGCTTCCTTCCAACCGCTAAGGCGGTTGCTTACAGTTGGCTTACACCTAACCCAAGGTGATGCAAAACAAGAGGGAGGGCCAGGTTCTCCCGGGCAAGGGGGTCAGTGGGGGTTTATGTTTGTTATACGTGCGATTTTCATGTTATTTTGTGTTCATTGGTGGTCATTTTTAGGTCTGGGTCTTCAGATGGAACTACTGAGGGGATTTAAAACTGCAGTAAGGAAGATATATGATAAAATTAGTATCCCTAAATGCTAGAGGCTTAAATTCCATGCAGAAGCGAAATATTTTTCTTAAATTTCTAAAAGATGAGGCAATTACGATTTGTGCAGTCCAAGAGACTCACTGGTGCCCGACGGATAAACAATGGCTAAAGTCCAAAGAATATCCATACATTTTTGCTTCAATCTATGGTTAATAAAAAGAAAAGAGGGGTAGCTACACTTATTTCAGCAAAGGTTGCCTTTAAATGTATCTATCAGGAAGAAGACACAGAAGGAAGGACTCACATATTAATTTGTGAAATTAAAAATCAAATCTATACAATTATTACCATCGATGCCCCTAATCAATAACCTATCCATCATCAAATGTGAGATTTACAAGGAGGGAAAACAGTACACCTCTCTGAACAGTGTCTGGGAGGCTGTGGTTGCTGCTGCACGCAATGTTGATGGTAAACAGATCAAAACACTGACAGAATCCATGGATGGTAGGCTTTTGAGTGTCCTTGCAAAGAAAGGTGGCTATATTGGTCACTGATTTGTTTTTGTTTTGTTTTTGAATGTCAGAAATGTATATTTGTGAATGTTGAGATGTTATATTGGTTTCACTGGTAATAATAAATAATTGAAATGGGTATATATTTGTTTTTTGTTAAGTTGCCTAATAATTATGCACAGTAATAGTCACCTGCACACACAGATATCCCCCTAACATAGCTAAAACTAAAAACAAACTAAAAACTACTTCCAAAAATATTCAGCTTTGATATTAATGAGTTTTTTGGGTTCATTGAGAACATGGTTGTTGTTCAATAATAAAATTAATCCTCAAAAATACAACTTGCCTAATAATTCTGCACTCCCTGTACAGTTAATGTCCTGGTCCAAGATGAAATATGAAATAATCATGGAATATGGTAAGTATAAAACCATTGCCTCTGCTAAGAAAGCGCTTTATAACTTAAAGTGCCGTCCAGATCAAAGCCCCAGAGAATTTTTAATAATTCTCAAAAATGCATACTCCGTGGCCCAAAGAAAACCCAGGTATGAAAGCACAGACTTCAAAGATCTGTATTTTCATGCCATGCCGGTAAACATACAAATGAATCTCGCAAGAGATTACGATTGTAAGTTGCCATTAGAATGGCTAGTCAGTCAGTGTATGAAATTGTATACTATACACCATGCACATGACGAAAATCAGCCAAAGGTTAAGAAACCTGGTGATAAAATGGTGTCAGAGACTAAAATTCAGTTAGGTTTAGAAACCCAACAGAAAAAGAGGACCTATTCCGAGGTTTTGAAAACACCAAAACCTCAGAAACAGGAAAACGCCAGAAGCAATTCTGCAAATTCCTCTAATAACTCTGAAAAATCCAATGCCAATGGGAATAAACGCCCCTGGGTTAATAAGAACCAAGGCAATTCCCAATGGAGAAGGAATCCTCAGGGAAATAGGAGATATGGAAACAGAAATAACCAATCTGCTTCCAATAACTCCCAACAGTCTCAGCCATCCCAACCAAATTCTAATGGGCAAAGACAAAACGGCAATGGGGGAAATAATTTGCGTCGTCAGGTTGGTCAATTAACAGACTAGATGGGCAAATTAATGGAGGAAATGACAAAGATTAACCAAGTCTTTGCTCTCAATCCTTTTTTAGGGATAGCTCCAATTGCAGAACTACCTGTGCAACCGCAGCAACAACAACAGGTGCAGCAGCAATAATAGCTTCTGTGACTAAACAGGCTAGGTTATCAGTAGATGTAATGCCTAACCCTGTTTCCTTTCCAGGTACTCACAGTCAAATAAACAATAGTGGTGTTAGAAAACCTATTGCCTATCCCGTCACTTCACTTCCGGGTGAAGGAGGCGCAACGTGTTCCTCTGTTTTTTCATTTCAACCAAAGGCTAAAGTAGCCCCAGCAGCCACTAGTTTCCAGGATCCAGACCTGAAAGGGTTAACTGATGAGATGCTGACCACTAGTTCCCGCTTGACAGTTCAAGTTATTCCTAAAAAGGATGGGCCTGTGAGTAAGACTGAGCATTCCTCAGTACAGGTAGAAACTACTGCTGTGACCGGTAATGTATGGAAAACAAGTAATATGTTGACACATTCTAAATTATTATGTGAATTAGAAGAACATGAAGGAAGGTACTACATGTCTGTAGAAATACAGGATTCGTTACCCCAGCCTTTTAAAGGGTTAATAGATACTGGTTCACAAGCCACTATCTTATCCAATACCTACTTCCAGCAGGTAATGGACTTAGCAACGGATAAACCAAAGCTAAGAGATTTCCCCAATGCTCTGTTGAGTGTAGGAGGAAATGCCCTTCATGTTATTGGCAATACCTGGTTAAAGTTTAAAATAGGTAACAAAACCTTTAGACACCCTGTGATAGTGGTAGATCTCCCCTATGACCGACTGATTCTGGGTATAGACATACTCAGAAGACTTAACACAATTATTGACTGTGTAAATGGAATTGTATGGTCACAAGCTAAAGTTCCCATAACCTATGAGAAATCACATGTTCAATCTGATCGTAACTGCCATGTGGTAGAAGAAAGACCTGACTCAATTGAGGTACATTTTAGGAATAGTCAGTCACCTGACGTGACTATCCTGCAGGTGAATGATGCAGTCGCACCTGTAGATGAGCATTCCGTAAGAATTGCTCCAGAGAGGATCCAGAACGTCTCTCTGGAAGGTGATTTTTTAACCATTTCTCTCCACAGGGACTATGTTGAATCTGTAGATCTGGCAGGTCATGCTCAATTCCTTGCCAGAATCGAAAGGGTTAATAACAACTTATTCTTTCCTATTCAGATAAATGACTTAGGAAGAAGTAGGAATGCAAAGCTGGACTTAAAGAGTGAGAACAGCTATATTAGCAGAAGTCTGTTAAAGCAGATCGCTAATCCTAAAATGATCAGGTACGCTTCCCCACATGACAGGTGGATCCAGAATCTGGATGGCGAGTCAGAGAGTTACAATGTGATAGCAAAATGTTTACTATCTATCTCCATAGGAAATAAGACCGTTAAACATTTATTCCTAGTGATAGACAAACCTCGCTATCAGGTTTACGTTGGCAATGATGTCATACATCGCTTTGCCATACACCTTGACCTGATTAATTCCAACTTGTGGACAAGGTTAAAAGGTAATCCTTGTGGATACCTACACGAGGAAAACGCCCTGAAATCAGGACAAATAAACCCATATGCGGTAAGTATCCAAGTTCCTGATGACATAACCATCCCACAGGGGACAAGTAATTTTCTTTTACCCCTACAGGTCAAGGAGGGTCAGAGATTAGAAAACTCTGATGCCCTAATCTGTTTATCCAACAAGATACAACAATTAGGGATGGTGGTAACACATACACCAATGGTAAGTATTGGTAAGAATCCCACCTATATCATGATCAACAATGTTACACCCAATAGTGTTACTTTACCAAAAGGAACATTATTAGGTCTAGCATTGGATGCTGAGTACTATACATTTGGTTTCCAAAACCAAATTATAGGCCTCATCCCTGAAGAATACTTAACTGAGGACGAAATTGTCGATCAAATATTCCATTCCTCCCCAGAAGGATTATTCACTATCCTATCTGTGTATCCCTTCAACGTTGAAGAAGGCTCGTGTAAAATCGAAGAAGCATCAATCACCTTCGATCATCCGCTCAATGAGCAGGAATCACAAGAGTATCACGACCAAAGAGAAAAGGTAAGTCAACACCGAACTGACCTAACTTCTAGGCTTGAAGAAGCTTATGAGATAGGCCAGCCTGAAATCTTTCCAGGATTTCAGGAAAGGCTAGAAGAGCAAATATCTTTAGCTGACGGTTGCTCCAACGATGCTGAGCGACAACAGCTAAAGGAAATCCTTTTGGAATTCCAAGATATTTTTGCCAAAGATTCCTACGACTGTGGGTTAACTAACCTCCACGTAGCCAGAATACAAACTGATCCAAATTTACCACCTGTATTTATCAAACAATATAGACTCCCATTAGCGTCATATGATGGTCTACAAGACATCATTCAGAATTTAAAGGAAAGGGGCATTATACGTCCAGTGCACAGTTCGTATAATAATCCGATCTTGGGGATTCTGAAACCTAATGGACAATGGCGTTTATGCGCTGACTTACGACAGCTAAATAAACGCGTCTATATGTCTGGTTGGCCAATGCCATACATAGACCAATGTTTGGTACAAATGCAGGGATCCAAAATATTCACTGCCATTGACTGTGCGCAGGGATATTGGACTGTACCAGTCCATAATGAAGACCAATACAAATTGGCCTTCACATTTGGAAAGCAGCAGTATACCTGGACCCGTATGCCTTTCGGTTATATAAACTCTGGTCATGAATTCGCTGTGTTCATGCATAAAGCTATGCCTGATGCACTCGAGAGAGGAACGTTATCATATGTCGACGATGTCTTGCTGAAAAGCACTTCCTTTGATAAGCATATCTTAGAGATTAGACATGTTCTCAATCAGTTAAGAGAGGCAGGGATTAAACTGTCTTTACAAAAGGCGCAATGGTGTCGCACCCATGTCAATTTCCTCGGACATGAGGTAACTTCTGAAGGATTAAATCCCCAGAGGAAGAAGGTTGAAGCCGTACTAAAGGCTAAAACACCTTCAAATATCAGGGAATTAAGATCGTTCCTTGGTATGACTAACTACTCCCGTAAGTTTATAGATAACTATGCAGAAATAACTAAACCACTCTTACACCTGCTTAAAAAGGAAACTACCTGGAACTGGGGGGAGCCTCAGGACCAAACGGTAAGTGAACTGAGGAGGAAGCTCATTCAGGCACCCTGTTTAGCATACCCAGAGGGGGGTAAACCCTTCTATCTGGAGACAGGATATACCGATTTAAGCATAAGTGCTGTTCTGTATCAGAAGCAGGACAGTTTAAACAAAGTTATTGCATATGCTAGCAAGACTTTGTCGCCTGTTGAAGTTAAATTCAACACGTGTGAGAAGGCGTTATTGTCGACTGTCTGGGCACTACAAAATTTTCGTAGCTATATCCAAGGTGAGAAAATAATTGTAGAAACAGCTCACCAACCTCTACAGTATCTGCAGAGTGAAAGAATTAGAGACGGTAATCTCTCTAACAGTCGGATTACTGCATGGACTCTATCCTTACAGGGATGGCCGTTAGAAGTCCGTTATAAACATAATAAGAGAAGCCCAGTTGCCCAAGGTTTAGCAGAATTACATGACTGTACTGCTCCATCTCTGGATGATAATGACACCGGAGATGACTTCCTAGAAGAGCAATTGCTATCTCCTTATAAAGTTTATGACGAGGAATACTGTCGACCACTACCGTGGGTATACATTGATGGTTGTTCATATCACCACGTCGTTGGTGCTGAACGGAAGTTAGTTGCAGGTATCGGAATCGCCTGGACAGGTGATTATCCTAATGTATCTATAGGATACAATATTGGTCCCAGAAGCAGTCAGATAGCCGAACTCTGTGCAGTATATAAGACCATTCAAATGGCAATAGAATATGGTATCAAAGAATTTGTTATTATAACCGATTCCAACTATGTTCGCAACAGTTTCGTCGAATATCTGCCTAGCTGGAAACGTAACCAAATGCTCAAAAGCAATGACAAACCTGTTAAACATGGGAAATTGTTTTGTAAAATCGATGAGTTGGTTAAGGAAAATGGTTTAACCATATTTTGGAAGAAAACCAAAGACCATTCTAAAATAGAAGGTATTGACAAGGATGGTAATGACTTAGCCGATTCACTGGCAAAACAAGCTGCCATCAATGGTGAAACCCTAAACATTGATGATCTTATGGGTTCAATTCATGTTGAAGCCATAACTAGACGACAGGCTAGAGATAATGCCGACTTAAACGTCGTGCAATGGAGTCAAGAAGCTCCTAGTGAGGACCTGATTACTAGTCAAAAGAACGATCCCGTCATAGGCATATTCTATAGACATATAGAAGACCCTACTGCCAATCCCATCACAGATGAGGATTGCAAAGATAATGAAGATTTACGAATCTTGATGAGATATAAAGTCCAATTTAGTATCATGGATGGGTTACTGGTCAGAACTTCTAAACATGGTATACAACAATGGGTAGTCCCAACTGTATACAGAGGGTTAATGCTCCAACACACACATGATGCACCTACATCTGGGCATCGTGGTGATAAGATCACATATGAGATATTGCGTGATTATGCATATTGGCCACACATGTTAAGGGATGTTAAGACATACTGTCAGGGATGCTTGATTTGTCCGCAATATCAACCCCATGGTCCAACCCATCGTGCACCACTTCAGAAGAGGGGGGTGTCATTACTCTGGTCTGATATTCAAATTGGCTTTATAGGTCCTGTAACAAGATCTTCAAGAGGTAACAAATACATGTTAACCGTTACATGTATGTACACAAAGTGGATAGAATGTTTGCCTTGTAAAGAGAACACGAGTACCGTGTGCGCCACTTTGTTGATTAACCATGTCTTTTCCAGGTTCGGTCTGCCTCAAAGAATTGAGTCAGACAGAGGTAGTCATTTTACCAGCGAAGTAATGGCTAAGATGTGGAACATTCTAGGTGTTAAACGAAAGCTACATATTGCATACCGCGCTGCGTCTAGCGGGGGGGTAGAGCGATATAACCAGTCTATCGTTAATATTCTGAAGAAATATGTTAAGGAGTCTGGTAAAGACTGGGACATTAAATTGCCCCTAGTTTTAATGGCGATTAGAGCTACACCTAGCACTGCTACCAAATTGTCACCTTTTGAATTAATGACAGGAAGAAAGATGGTTTTACCACAGCATTTACTATATCGTACTTCAGATCATAACTTGATCAATGCTGCCACTACGCATCAGTATATCGAAGATTTGCGCAAGCATTTACAGCATGCATTTGCTTTTGCCCAAAAGAATCTAGAAAAAGCAGCGACAGGGGTTAAGACCTATTACGATCTAAAAACCACGAAAAAGGAATATGAGATCACAGATCAAGTCTATCTGTATAACTTTGCGCGAAATCAAGTCAAGGAAAATAAATTTTTACCTTCTTGGAAAGGGCCATATGTCATCATTGACAAAATTTCCCCAGTAGCGTACAAGATAAAAATTCCTAAGGATGGTGATTTTATTGAAAAGTGGGTTCACATTAACCAGTTGCGTGCTTGTCATCCTAAATCTCAATTAAGGATTATAGGTGCGGATTCGGATGCAGAAGGATGAACGACTAACCTGGATGAATGCTTGATTCACGTGGTATCGTATGATGTGAAATTTTGTGATGTGCCATGATCTCATGTACGTTCATGTCATTAACCATTTCCTTGCCATCGAATAACTACATTTTCTAAGCAGGTTACTAGCTTGTTTAGCTGCTATAGGCGAATTACTGAAGAGTCAGTAATAAATGTAGTGAGGGATGAAGTTATAAAAATAGAATTAGACAGAATACATATGTTGATGAATCGTAATAATGTGTTGTCCTAGGCCAAGTGATGTCACACTGTTATAAGTTTGTATGCTTAACAAACCTTGAATCATTAGTAGATAAGTCTGAAACGAGTTCCTGATCCGTGACTGTCGAAAGATGGCCAAGAAGGATGTGGCGTGTTTCTGGATCGTACTGCTCCTGTGCCAAGAGCTACGGACCGACCCGATCGCAGAGATGAGACCATCCTCTGGTATCCTGATTCAAGAGACACCAGGGTTCATCTTGACAGAGAAGAGGATCCTGACCCGACGTGTGTTCGTCAGCTTGGACACAAAGATTTCCATCGAGAAGGCATACAACATTTCATCGATGCAGCTTCCTGAGTTACAGACTTGGTACCAGATGCACCTCCAAAGAGCACAGGACCGTGTGCGAAACATCTTGGAGCAAGCCCGGAAACCATTTGTATATCCAGTTCTATTCCGATGAGCAACGGACCCAAAAGGTTCCTCACCGCTATAATTGTTGCATTAGTTTGTGCCACTGTCGGTGCAGTTGTCGCAACTGGAATGTCTGCAGCCAACTCTATTACTGTCCAAAAGCTGGATATGGAAATCTATGCGCTAAAGCAACACATTAACGATATTCATCAGGTGATAAACAGCAAAGAACACTTCTCCAAGACGTGTTAACTATTGTGGAAGACACAGTTGTTACAACAAATTTGCATTCGGAGTTAATTGCCAAATCCACTGAGTTGCACCAAAGTCATGACTTATTTAAGCGTGAACTTCTATTTCTGCATGACCCAATATTGTTCCACACACTTGCTTTTCTTGACGAAGTGCAAACTGGAATGATCGAATTGGCAGGGGGACGCATACCTCTGTATTTTGTATCCAAGGATATTGTTCATGCGATGCTTGCCAATGTGGATGGAGAAACAATTGAGCCTATGCAATTAAATCTGGCCTTTGAGATGGGGAGCGCTATACCTCTCTTAATTGATCCGGAACGTATGGAGATTTGCTTTTTATTGGCCATACCATATGTAACTCCCAAAAACATTTTTCAAATGAAAACAATCTACAATGTCGGTACATGGAAGGAAAATATCCACGTAAAAGTCCAAACCCCAGATGTTTTGGCTTTTCAACCGTGGGTACCAGATTGGTATTCAATACCCATTTTGAATGACTGTGAGAAATTCAAAGACAATAATTTCCAATGTGATGGAAAACCTTTTGTGTACGATTCTACCAATGCTTTGTGTGGGATCGAGTACCTTAAACATGGCTCTGAATCATGTCAAGTAACTATGTCAAAAACCGACAGTAATGCGTTAGTACATGCTATCTTAGTAAAAGATAAATGGTTGGTAAGCACGTGTCTTAAAAACATAAGTGTTTTTCGCAGGGACCAGGTGACTAATAAAGTAATTGCCTTACCAGCACCTGTCTCACTGATCAAGGTACCCCACAACTCTTGTATCACCATCGGTGACGTTATGCTATACCCAGTGTACACTGACGTCATCGAAAGTGCTATTGAGATGGTGGATCCCTTCCAGAATCTAGATATCCCTCAAGATCCTAATCTAAAGTTCTTGCTGGACCATAAGCCCAACCACACTATCCAAATGTCAATCAGAAAAGATAACATTTCTGTGGATACATTTAAATACTCTGAGCTAGATACTGACCTTATTGCTCGTGTTGACTGGTTCATCCATGTTAAGATTGTTATTGGGTGTGCTATGATAATAATGATATTATGGTTGATTGTACTAAATGTAAAGTTCAAAACTCTTACAGGTACAGATATATACAAAAATGTTCATTCCACGCACGGGCCTATGTTAGAAATGATGTGATTGCACAATATGTCTGGTAACTTCTATAGTGCTTATTCATAAGCTAAATTAATTTTTGGCTACAAAATGCACTAAAGGGGGGTTATGTCAGGGTATTTATATCGGCAGACATTTTGTGCTATGAGAGAAATTAAAAGTGTATATTCTGAGTCACTCTGAACAGACCATACTCCATTTTGTTATTTTCAAGTTAACAAAGAGACACGAAATTTCTATCCTATCTGTAAAACTAACCACTTTCCCAGAGCTAAAGGAATGCATAGTATATACAAACCAAGTGATAAGGAGAACGGGGGTTGGACAGACTGTCTAAATGCTAATGGAATAGATGCATTCTAAACCCAGACATTTGTGACAGAGGAGATTAAATAATAACATTTTACTTTCTATATGTACAAGATCCCATTGTAAGTTACGGGTCAAAACTCAGAATTTGCCAGACACATAGTCTGGACAAAACTTAAAGAAACTGTTTGATCTGACAGAAAACTTAAATTATGGCCACTATAAAGATAAAGCAAAATGACGTCAAAATAGCCACCAGGAAAAGTTAACTCTTTCCTGGATAGGTATGTTTAGTGGGACGAGACTGCCCTCTATAGACCAAATACCTAAATTGCGATCCCTAGATAACCACACCTCTAGTGCTTCTATTGGGTTATCAACTGATGACGTACAGAGAGTCTGGCCCTTTAAAAGTTAAGACAAAGAGGGGGAAGGGTAGACGAGAAATGCAAGGGTATGCAAAGAAAGGAAAAAGAAGTGAGCAGTGGGGAGTAATGACACTCTAGGACACTCAGAAATTCCTACACACCTCCATGCAGAGAGACATCCAAACAAGTTCCTGAGACTACCAATCGGATGAAATATCTACTCAACTGGTAATTATACTGGCTTCATTTAATTAATTAAATTAATTAAAATGTACTAATAGCATGATATATGACTGGATAAATCACAGTCAGATTTCCATATTAAGAAATCTTAGTTAACTAAAGAATATATAGTTATAAACATTCCATTCTGCAGGTGGAATTAAGATTAATTATATATTAATGTGATAGTATCACATGTTAGCATACCGCTGTTTTTATCCAGGTGTATTGATTTGCTCTAATATAAGATAAGATATCTTTTAGACAAATTAAATTCTACATATAAAATCTGGTAGATTCTCTTATTGGATGGTTCCAGGAAATGACTAATGAACTGGTTTAAATGTTATTTTATTTAAAATTACATAAGAATAGATCTTAATTACCTAGGAGATCTAGCCAGCATTGAAAGGGTTATTCTAACTGTTAGCCAGGGTTTTATGGCCCTTCGCTGTGAAAAGCTTCGCTTTCTCTCTGTGAAAGATAGTCATAAATCGTGTAAGTCTTGACAGAAAATGCTGTTTAGCCATTGAAACGTGTATACCCATTCCTTTGTATTGCATACCATTTATACTGGATATTCATTGATTATTGTCATGCATGTTGCATAATATTATTGTTAATTATTGGTTATTATAAAATAAAATCTATTTTTATAACAAAATTGTGATTTTATTTATATGAAATACTTTCCACTTAACACAATAACGATCTTTGGGATCTGAGAATTGAATTCACTTCATAAATATCCCCACAATAAGGATATGGGACCAAACTAAAACGAAATACTCATTGAGCCCCCTCTGTCTCCCATGGCACCGGTCTTTCGGAATAGGGCATTCCCACCGGGAATGAGGGCCCGGGACTACAAGGGGCTAGAAGCCACTGGGCTCCAAAGATACGTCCACCTATTTATAAACCAGGAAATAGTCACATACGCACACCTGAACACCAAAGCCACACTGCAAACTAGAGACTATTTCAGGTACCTGCAAATCCGAGACTTTGCACAGAGCCCTGACGTAAAAAAGGCAGCCCTGACACCACTAACCTTTTTCGAGAGACTATGCTATACGGAGACTACACAATCCAAGCTAATTACATTACTATACAACCACCTCAACACGACCCCAGACACATGACGGGCGCACTCCGATACGCTGACCAGTGGGAAGACGACCTGGGGGAGGCACTAGAGGGAACGGAGTGGCAGGACATTTGGGAGGCATGCACCAAAACCACTATCTGCGTAACACTCCAAGAACAATCATATAAAACGCTATTCCGTTGGTACACGACTCCAGTGAAACAAAAACACATGAAATTGCGTCCTACAGATGATTGCTGGCACTTATGTGGGGGGAAGGGCACCTACATACACATGTGGTGGGAATGCCCAAAGGTGGCGACCTACTGGCGCAGCATAGTAAACTTCAGCTCCCAAATCTTACAAAAACGGATGACACTAGATCCATGGGCGTGCCTTTTATCCAGACCCACGGTGGGCCTCCCAAGACACGAACAAAAACTCCTCAACATGATCTACTTAGCGGCCCGCAGGGCCGTAGCACAACACTGGTCCTGCCCGGACCTCCCGCAGCTATCCCTGGTCAGGACACAGGGTTCACGGTTCCCAGGAGATCACCTCCTTTCCGTACTTTAACACGCTGCAATCTCTACTTGTCTATATCTATCTATCCTTTCCTTATATGCTTTTGTCTCTTGTAAGCACACCAGACCATGTAAACAAACAGGAGGAGAGAAAAGCTCCAACACTGTCAGACCCTGCCTGATTACGCGCATAGCGGAATGACAGCACACAGAAGGTGGCAGGGACAGAGCAGACGGGGAGGGCACAATGCCTGACCTACCTGGGCAAGCTCAGGATACCCCACACATACGCCTGGGCCAAGACAACGCAACACACTCATCACAGCCAACCTGAGAGTTCATGGCAGCACACTCCTCAACAATTCTACCATTGTACATAGTTACTTCTTTCTCTTTTTTTTTTTTTTTTTTATTCCTTTTCTTTTCTCTTTGTCTGCTTGCCAACACAAACGAAAAACTCTGGCGGCAACGCACCCAATGTGCACAGTATGTGACAGATGCCTGTACTAACTATGTTACCCTGTATTCTGTACTACAAACAAAAAAAACTTGTACGGTCATGTATCCACCTCTGTTTGCACTATTGTAACCATGCTTGACTGGCAGAGCGAAAAATAAAGAATAAAAAACAAACAAAAAAAAACCCCTTTCCTTTGCCTTAGACGAAATCTTCTTTCTAAACGCATGACCTCGTGTCCTATGTAAAGTCCGGTTTGTGAATAGATTTCCACACAATGGTTTGTATTGGCCCCGAATATATTTGTATAATGTTATCATATCCCCTCTCAGGCGACATTTTTCTAAACTAAATAGGTTTAAATTTGTTAATCTTTCTTCATAGCTGATATGTTCCATTCCTTTTATTAATTTTGTAGCCCGCCTCTGCACTTTTTCTAGTGCTATAATATCCTTCTTTAGAACAGGTGCCCAAAATTGCACAGCATATTCAATATGTGGTCTTACCAGTGATTTATAAAGAGGCAAAATTATATTCTCGTACCGAGAATGAATGCCCTTTTTCATGCATGACAATACCTTACTGGCCTTGGCAGTAAAGTATGGTCAGTAGCTATATATCAACTGAATATTACATTAAATGTCTGCTTATTTGCTGATTGACATTGCACATTGTTGCATAGTTTGTTGTCTATAACAATTCCCAAGTCCTTTTCGTGTGTTGTTATCCCTAATTCGCTTCCATTAAGGGTATACGTTGCTTGTGTATTCTTTATGCCGAAGTGCATAACTTTGCATTTTTCAACATTAAATTTCATCTGCCATTTGAGTGCCCAGTCCCCCAGTCTATCTAAATCCCTCTGCAGCAAAGTAATATCTTTTATATATTATATTATATGTATTTGCTTATTTGCTGATTGACATTGCAATCAGCAATATTCTTCTATATGAGTTTTTAGGTGTTTGGTTTGTTATGCATTGCACTCTTGACTTCATGTCAGTAGCTATATATCAACTGAATATTATATTATATATATTTGCTTATTTGCTGATTGACATTGCACATTGTTGCAGTTTGTTGTCTATAACAATTCCCAAGTCCTTTTCGTGTGTTGTAATCCCTAATTCGCTTCCATTAAGGGTATACGTTGCTTGTTTATTCTTTACGCCGAAGTGCATAACTTTGCATTTTTCAACATTAAATTTCATCTGCCATTTGAGTGCCCAGTACCCCAGTCTATCTAAATCCCTCTGCAGCAAAGTAATATCTTGCTCACATTGTATTATTTTACAAAGTTTTGTGTCATCTGCAAACACTGAAACATGACTTTCAATGCTGTCTTCAAGATCATTTATAAACATGTTAAATAGAAGGGGTCTCAGAACAGACCCCTGAGGGACACCACTTGCCACCTCTGTCCAGCTTGAAAATTTACCATTAATGACAACTCTTTGTACTCTGTTTTTAAGCCAATGTTCTACCTAAGAACAAGCATTTTCATCTAGACCGATTTCCTTGAGTTTGAACACTAATCTATTGTGTGGAACTGTATCAAATGCCTTGGTAAAATCCAAATAGATCACATGCACTGCAACACCCTGATCTATACTTCTACTTACTTCTTCGTAGAACGCAATCAAGTTAGTTTGACATGACCTGTGCTTCATAAAACCGTGCTGATTTTTGCTGATAACCATGTTCTTCTCAAGGAATTCTTGAATATTATCCCTTAATAACCTTTCAAATATTTTACCAGCCACAGAAGTTAAGCTCACAGGTCCATAATTTCCAGGCAAGAATTTTGAACCCTGTTTGAATATAGGAACCACATCTGCCTTCCTCCAATCCTCCGGAACATTGCCTGAAAGAAAAGAATCTTGAAAGATTAAAAACATAGGTTCACTTATTTCTACACTTAGTTCCTTAAGTACATGTGGATGGAAACAGTCAGGCCCTGGAGCTTTGTTTATATTAACTTTCTTTAGTTGCTGCAGCACCTTGTCTTGAGTTAACCAATTACAATTATTCTGCAAGTTTTTAGTAGCAATCATTTGCACATCTATTGCCATGGGTTCTTCCTTAATATATACGGAGGAGAAATAGTTATTTAAAATTCCTGCCTTTTCCTGGTCTTTATTAACTAACACCCCTGTTTCAATTTTTAGTGTACCTACACTTTCATTTTTGTGTTTTTTAGAATTTATGTACTTAAAAAAATGCTTTGGGGTTGGTTTTGCTCTCTTTACCTATCATTTTTTCATTTTGAAGTTTAGCAAGTCTAATTGCCTTTTTGCACGCATTATTTGCTTCCTTATATCTTTTATAAGATGCATCTGATTTGTCCGATTTAAATGCTTTAAACACTTCTTATTTTTAATCTCTTGTTTTACTTCTCTACTAAGCCACATTGGTTTTAATTTGTTTCTTTTATATTTATTTCCCAATGGTAAATACTGACAAATGTACCTTTCTAATATTTGTTGGAAGATGATCCATTTATCCTCAGTGTTCTTTTCACTAAAGAGTTTATGCCAGTCAATATATTATAAAGCTTCCCTTAGCCTATTGAAATTGGCCTTTTTAAAATTATATGTTTTAGTATACCCCATGTGCTTTTGTTTTTTTGAGTTTATTTCAAAGGACACCATATTGTGATCACTATTTCCCAAGTGCTCACCTACTTGAATGTTGGTCAAAAGATCAACGTTGTTTGTTAGAACCAGGTCCAGACAAGCGTCCATTCTAGTTGGTGCTTGTACAAGTTGTGACATGAAGGTGTCATTTAACAAGTTTAAAAACCTAATTCCCTTTGCTGAGCTACTAGTCCCTCTGTCCCAATTTATGTCCGGGTAATTAAAATCTCCAATAATTAAAGTGATACCCAGATTTGCAGCTTTCTCAATTTGCTCAAAAAGCTGTTGTTCCTCGTCAATATTAACATTAGGTGGTTTATAACATATCCCAACCAATAGTTGGTTTCCCTTCTTTTCTCCCAAGCAGATATTTACCCATAAAGCTTCCACATTTTCCTCATCACATTCCATTTGCTTAAGATTTGGCTTTAAATCATGGCTGACATACAAATATACCCCACCACCATTCTTGTTTTTCCTATCCTTCCTAAATAACATGTACCCATTTAAGTTAACTGCCCAGTCATGTGTCTCATCCCACCATGTTTCAGTTATGCCTATTATATCATATTGTTTAGTGTATGCTAATGCCTCTAGTTCCCCCATTTTGTTATTTAGGCTCCTTGCATTAGTAAGCATACATTTAATATTTTGTGAATTATCAACATTATTAAGGAATAGACACATCCCAAAAAAAGTTTTCAAATTAACGATATCATCACTTGCCATTCCAAGAGAGTGATCTATATGATGACTTGCCCATGTGGATTAGTATATATATATATAGGGCGTACCATTCGCCCTCTTCAAGTGAGGATAAAAGAGCACATTAGGAACATGAGAAATGGCTTTGTTAAACAATGTATACCTACATTTAAAAAATAAATAAAAATTATAATAGTGATCCTAATAAATTAAAATTTTTAGGAATTCAGAAGGTGAAAATAAACTGGAGGGGAGACATTTAAAAAAATAAAAATGGAACAGTCTGAAATTAGATGGATCTTTAAACTAGTCACTTTACATCCACAGGGTTTAACCCCTTAAGGACACATGACATGTGTGACATGTCATGATTCCCTTTTATTCCATAAGTTTGGTCCTTAAGGGGTTAAAGAGTTTTTAGGTGTTTTGTTTGTTATGCATTGCACTCTTGACTTCATGTCAGTAGCTATATATCAACTGAATATTATATTATATGTATTTGCTTATTTGATTTATATAAGCCTTAAGAGTCAATCTATTTAGATCTCAAATTAACACAAGTGAAGTCAGGAATGTATCCCCATGAAAAGTATATTTTAATGAGGAATATATTTTACTGATATTCTCTTTTCCTCTTTATATAATAAATTGTGTTGAAATGTAATACTGCTAAGCAAACTGCTATTGGGCAGCAATAACTTGGGACTGTCCGTTGTGTTGCTTTGCATGGACGAATGGGGCAAATGCCCACACTGAATATCTGACTGATCCGGAAGTGAAATTATAAAGACTCCGATATGTCAATTCTGTCAACATAAAGGGAACTACTATCAGCGGAAAGGAAACACCCCCCCGCATACCGGCCGGTCGATTGGTTGATTACAGGGCACGAGGACCAATCACAGAAAGATCTCCTGGTATATATACAGGAAACAAATGAGAAGCAGGCATCAGAGTGAAAAAGCCTTTGAACAAGGTGAAACGCGTCTCGGGCGATTAGGACACTCTTTGGGACTACTACCGCATCGTATTTGGTCTATTTGTATTTACTTTTAATCATTTTGGTTTGAATAAATTGTTTTAATCTACACAAATCACTGAGAGTTCCTGCAACCTCCTGCTTTTAAAGAAGAGTTGTGCCTTCTTAAAGGCACAGTGCCCATGACACTAAGAGCCCAGCTTTTTTGGCTCTCTAAAAGGTGAGCAGTTATCTGCAATATTTTAATGAATATTTATGCAGTGAGGATAATACTTTTTTTTCTCCTGAGCATGTCTCCATATAGAAGAAGTCTGGTATTATCTATAAATAACCCTGCGATTGTGACCTGAGCCTATCCTCCCTAGGCTCTATGCCATGTGAGTGTGTTATATATATATATATATATACATATATATATATATATATATATATATATCTTCTTAACCACTCCAGTTGTCCAGATATACTGCACCATATTTTGTCAATTTGTTTTCTCTTTTACCTATTTCACTTATAAACTATTCCCCTATTTTAGGGTAAGTGTTTAATATTAGCGCTCCACTGGATCTCTTAGCCTTGAGCTTAAAAAAGGTAGTATAAAAGATCAGAAGTTTTTCTCCAATATTAAGTTCTGTCACTCTAAACACACAGACAATTAACTAGATCCAAAATGTGGCAGCAATGTTCATCTTCATTATAAGGTACAATTCAGAAAGAAGGTATAATTTCTTGATTCAAAGGATACAAAGAAAAATGTAGGCAGGAGCTCCTCCACATGTCATAGAACCACTGTAGAGTTTTGGCAGAAAGTGTACTAGAAATACTTGAATTTCTGACATGTGTCTTGCTGATGTGATGGCTACGAGGAATGAGGTCTTTTGAATTAGAAGTGTAGAAGTCAAAAAGGAGGCCCTGTAAGGCACTATTACCAGTCATACTACATGTGGATGCAATGCCCATTTTTTTTTAATCTGAGAGGGTGAACACCTGAATGCCAATTCCTTTCCTGACTTGGCTGTAAGGATTTAAGGATGACTTTCACTGACAATGAATCAGCATCAACCCTTTCAGACTGCATGTCATACTCTTCAAAGGTAGACCAAATGCAGTAATATATATATATATATATATATATATATATATATATATATATATATATAGACAGACTTCTTTCAGGACTGCATCAAGGTATCAGTGACAGTTATAGGAAAGACTTTGGATGTTAAAGGGATTCTTTAGTGCCAGGACAACAAACATGTTTCCTGGCACTGCAGAATCCTGGAGTGCCCCCTCCCCACTTCGTTAAAGGGGTTAAAAACCCCTTCAGATACTTGCCTGAATCCAGCACCGATGTCCCTCGGCTCTTGGTCAGGCTCCGCTCACCGCTCCTCTCCCCACCGCATAGCGTGAGGACATCCAGCGTCGTTTAGACAACAAAAAATCATCTAAGAAGCCAGAAGTCCCACTAGAGGAGGACTTAACCCTGCAAGGTAATTATTGCAGTTTATAAAAACTGCAATAATTACACTTGCAGGGTTAAGGGTGGTGGGAGTTGGCACCCAGACAACTTCACTGGGCGGAAGTGGTCTGGGTGCCTACAGTGTCCCTTTAAAAAGCTTTGCGCAGTTCCCAAGATGTAATTTGAGATAGGCGAGGACATAGGACTGGACCTTGAGAGAAGAGGATTCATGGGTAATTCCCATGGAGGTTACATCACAATTCACCATTGCATGGGAAATCAAGGCTGTCGTCACCAAAAGGGCAAAGATTGCAATTAGAGTTTAAACTTTCTGAAAATCTTGGAGTCAGGGGAATTGGTAAAAGATGGGGAAAAAACACCAAAACAACCTACACTAGATTTAATCTTTGTTTGCCAAGGCATTTTTGGCCATGACGTTTGGATTGAACCTCATCATTAGAGCTTGCAGTTCTTGCTGGAGGACATGTGATTACTTGTGATTTCCTATGCTTTGTCTGCTCAGGTAATCCATCGTCCCCCCCTTCCTGAGAGACTGATGGTGTGGTCTCTGGAAATCCTTCAAGGGTTATCTTCCATGTGAGATTCCAAATCTTGTATCTGCAGACTCTTCGTGCCTTTCTGATGGCTGATATAGACGACTGCTGTTCTGTAGTCCAGTTCGATCTCTCAATGATGGGCTGAAACTTTTCATCTCCCAGGCAACATCTAAGAATTAATAACAGAGAGAAGACCTGGTGCCCTATTTAATGCCATCCAAATAATGATGCACTGAAATGACATTTTTCCCTTAGTAAGGCTAAGTCTGTTATCCGATTTATGGGTTTGGTAACCTGGGAACAGTAAAAAGCAGTTATTTTAAAGTTCGGCGAGATGTGCTTAACCTGAAGGTCATTACCTTTAAACAAAATAATTGGCTGCTATTCAGAAGTGAAAGAATCAATGATATTCAGGGACAAATGGGAATGTCCACAGATACTAGGCAATTTTGATTAATGACATGAATAAGAGGCCAGAAACTCCATAGTCCATTCTTACATTGATTAATTCATTGAAAGGTAGAAGATCCAGAACGGACCATGAGTACAGGCCTTTAAGTTGTTTTGTTGGAAACTTTGCCATTACGATTTGTGAACTGCAAGTCTATTTTGCTTTGTATTGTGGAAGGGATGATGGCAGGAAACAGAACTTTCTCCTGTTGTCTTTGAATTCATGCCTGTATTTGTGATTAAGAACTGTGAGAAATCAGGCTTTTAAATTATGAAGGGACCAGACTCTTCCAAGAAGCATACCTAGTATATTCTCTACCAGAACGATAGCAACAGCTTTCTCTGAAAGTGATAAAATGTCCAATGTCTTCCTACCCTTCTATCTTGAGGGAGATATTTACTGCCATCATTGCTCTTTTAGATGACCGCTAAATACTTCCCAAATAAAAAAAGATTACCTTTAAAAAAAAAAAAAAAAATTTCAGAGGCTCATACGAGGTCAGCTGCTTCTTCAGTGACAAAATCATTTGCCAATGTAATCTCAGTTAGGGATTGAATGTGGATTCACTTGTCTACATCTACCAGGTTCTGAAGTCAAATCTTGGTTGCCCTGGAACCTGCCATAAGAGCTACTGCTCCAGTGTTCGAATAATCATTAGTTGGGTTATATCCATTAGGTTAAATGAGGCAGATATCCTCAAGAAATATGATTCTCTGTTATATGCAGATAATTGCAGCATCAACAGTAGCATTTTAACCAACCACTTCCTCTAGTGGCAGATTGGGACTCAAACTGGACTCTTGGCACCGAAGTCCTCCTACTTCCTCTGGTATATTATGATGGCTATGCGGTATTTGTGTAAACATTTAGTGGCTTGCACAATACTCTGTAATACTGCTTCTTTTATTAATTTTGACATGTTAGAATTAGAGGGATTGACCTTTTAGAGCCACTACTTTGATGCAGTCTCTGCATAAATAGGGGACGAGGAGGGTCATTAAGGCATTCTCACTTAAGGTTTTGAGAACCTGGAAATAGAGTATATAACATCAGAATATAAAACAAATGTACATGGGGGAAACAATTGAAATAATATTCCAATACATTGCTAGCTTCACCAATCTGCAGTCTACCAAATGCTTGATAACCATATAGAAGAATTGAATCTGACACACTTGCATTATTATGGTTTATAAAGCGCCAACATATTCTGCAGCGAAGTAAAATGTGTGGCCTAACAGACACAAATTTGTAGGAACAGAGGGATTAAAGGCCTTGCTCAATGAGTTTACATGCTAGAGGAAGGGGGGTATAGTGACAAAAGGTAAAGGTAGGGGTGCTAGGATAGTATTCACTGAGGGCTTAGGTGTTTTATGACAGTTGCAAGAAAGGAATCAGTAAACTAAACAGCTTTCCATCCCCACCCCCTTAAGCTTTCCTGAAGGGATAAGTTTTCAAAGATTTTTTTTTTGGTGGAGTGGAGACTAGGTGAAAGTGTTAGAGTGGGGAAGGGTATTTCATAGGAATGGTGCAGTCCTAGAGAAGTCTTTAAGACGCGCATCAGAGGTATGAGTACGAACAGAGGTTAGACGTAGGTCTTTGGCAGAGCGTAGAGACCTAGACGGGACATATTTGTGTATTAGTGAGGAGCAGTATTGTGTACAGATTTGCAAAGACAATTTATGTGTACACAAACCACAGTGCAATAAGTGCTCAATAGAATGTAAGCAGAAAAGAACCTCCCTGAACAGAGTAGAGCTTCCCCGAAGACTTCCTCTTGTCTTCAATGGAATATATACAAAAAAAAAAAAGGTAGGTGATAATCTGCTAAATCAATAAGAAAAGAAAATAGCGTATAACTATATGAGTGTAAAATTCACTCAGGGACTTCAGTAACAAGTAATGACAGGATACAAGTGAACAATCATTACTTGTTACTGAAGTCCACAAAACGCATAGGACCCCTGGTGGTGACAGACTATATCCATTGTTTTATACTTTGATGTAAGTTAAATTTATTTTTATTATACTTCTAAATGTGCACTACAACTTTATTGCATCTTTTCTCCTGAGCACATACAGCTCAGCCAATTCATGAGGCATTGAATATAGATGGAAGAATTGATTCTGAAAAGGCATTTATGCTGAAAAAAGGAATTTATGCTAAAGACTTTCTAACTTCAGTGAAAGTGTGAGTTACCATTTGTGAATTTGACACTCATGGTTTATACATATACACAGTTATACATTATGTTCTTTTATTATTGATTTAGCAGATTATCCCCTACTTGTGTACAGATTTGTTAGCAAGTTCCAGGATTTTAAATTGAGCCCTATATCTTATGAGAAGCCAATGTAGAGACTGACAGCGAGGGAAGGTGTGGTAGGTCAGAAAGATTAGCCTCTCTGCCGCATTTATTATAGACCAGGGCTGCCCAAAAGGTGGATCCCCAGATGTTATAGAACTAAAACTCTCATGATGCTTTGCATGCCTTTAGAATGACAAAGCAGCATGGGAGTTGTAGTTCTACAACATCTGGGGATCCCTGTTACAGACTAACGGGGCAAACTGGGAACACGCAAGACCACAAGAAGTGGATTACAGTAGTCAGGATGAGAGAGGACAGCACCATGGACAAGTACCTTAACCGTATCAGGCGTTAAATAGGGGCGGAAGTGTGCTATGTTTTTGAGATAGAAGTGACAGGATTTGGTGATTGGAAATGAGGGGTGAAGGAGAGTTCGAAGTCAAAGAGAACATCTAGGATGAAAGCCTGTGAGGGAGAGCGAATGGTAGCACCATTGACTTGGAGCGAAACAGACAAGGGAGTAGCAACATTTGAGGGAGGGAAGACCAGAAGTTCTATTTTGGACGGTTAAGTTTAAGGAAATGACTTGCAATTCGCACGAGCGCCAGGAGGCCACCTGAATTAAGGTACTTGCAACTTTAATCCACTTAAGCAAGATATCTTGTAGGTAGTCCATGACCTGACATGCACATTGATTAAGAAAACCAAAAACCAATGCAGGTCAAGAATACAGTAGTACAATAAGGAAAAAGCCAGAAAAGGCAACAGGCAGGACTCCAGGGAGCGTGTGCTCAAGCAAGGCTTACTTACTGGATTCTGAACTCCAGGCTGGGTAAATTGTGAGTCAAAAAGGAACACCTGGTATAGATTTCACATCATGCCCAGGTGATGGGAGTGGAAAAAGAGATGCCTTTATCTATATATACACACACTAATATACCAATATTTACACATTTACTATAAATACATTTATATTAAATTTATATTTCTGGTCCTGATTGCTGAGAGAAGAGGAGCTACCCATCAGTAATGTGGTCATGGTTAACTAGGAAAGTTAGGAGGAATTAAGCAATGTAGAGAAATTGCTCTCTGACATATATTTGTTAGCAATTCAACCAATGTAAACAAAATCACACACTTTGTGTGTTGTATTCAGTTTACCAAAATAAGGTGTCTAAAATTTTTTATTTAACCTCAACTTGTAATAGCTCCTCCTTAGCGATACAAAGAAACCTTTAGATTGTATCAGATTTTGGTATTAAGTGCCAATTACAATGCCAGTGAGCAGCTGGACAAACTTAAATGGACATTAAGCAGCAAAACTTTAGATCATGCCCCTTCCTTTTTACTGCTCAATTATCTGTATTTTAGGAATCCATCACTTTCTTTATGCAACTCTAGCCACATCTAAACTAGGTGAGTCTCTTGGAGCTTCCCTACATATGTTCTGAAAAGTCTAATTATTTTTTTTAGCTTTTATTATTGCAGTGTGTTTTAGAATTTCTATTTCCCTGCTGTTAGTTGCCTGCTACAGCATCTTGTGTGTGTTAAAGTACAATTAGTAAAGCAGGAGATAATCTTGAGCTCTTACAGCAAAGTGTTAGTTTAGAAGTTATCTCCTGCTTTACAAATTTAGTTTGACATTGTCCCTTTAAACTGTATAGAACTAAATTGTAGTATGTAGTAGACTCCATCTCCCTGTGGCCAGTAAAAAAAAAACAAAAAAAAACAAAAAAAAAAAAGTCCAAAACAAGATTAGCACAACCCATTTTGCCAAGAATGAGAAGCAATTGTAAGATAGGGGGTGCAGCAAAAGTTCACTTTTGTCAATGCATAAGAGGTTACCACAGAGAGAGCACAGCCTGTGAAAGTTAAAGGCATCAAAACAACTTTAGCTTAATTAAGCTGTTTAGGTATATAGATCTCGCCCCGGCAGTTTCGCTGCTTAATTCTCTACCATTTAGGAGTTACATCACTTTTGTTTCTGTTGCCCTACTCACACCTCACCTGGCTGTGACTTACACAGCCTGTATGAAAATAGGTTTAATTTTCAATCAGATAGATATAGATATGCAATTAAAGCCGTGAATAAAACTACTAAATTAAGAAAATTAAATGAAGGAAGTTTAAAAATTAGATGCCTTTTACAGAAAGTGTTTAAGATGGCTGTGTAAGTCACATGGAGGGAGGTGTGGCTAGGGCTGCATAAACAAAGTGTTTAATTCTGTCATTTATGAGTTAAATCAGTGAGCCTGCAGGGGCATGATCTATACACAAAACTGCTTAAAAGTGGTTTTGGTGCCTAGTGTACCTTTAAGCAAGTTAAGCCTGTCAAAAATGCCTCAATTTAACATGCTTGACATTCAAAGGAGATTGTTATTATATTAATGTTATTATATTATATAAGATTGCTTACTATATGACACTTTCGATAGAAGCAGTGTATGCTAAATATTAACTGGGTTTAAATAGAATAGTCTAAGAGTAATTGGTTATAAATAACTTTGTTACATAGACTATAAACCAAGGTTTCCCCAAACAAGATGCTTGAAATTAAGCCAACCAGATGCACAGTACATCATGCCAATTCAATTGTTTTGTCTTTACTCATGACTGCATTAGATTCATTTTCATGAAAAGAAAACAAAATAAATTGCTATCCAGACAAAAATAAAACAAATCTGAACAGAAGAAAAAAAAAAAAACCCACAAATTTAAAAAAAACAAAAAACAAACAAACAAATAAATGTCCCAGTTTCAAGGGGCAGTCCAAATTATAACATTTATACTGAAAACCAGTCTCAGTATCTGCAGATTCAGTCCACAATCCAGGATTTTGTAATGCTGGCTGAGAAACACGGATAGCTTAATAGTTTTCATACTGAATTTATTTTTTTATAACTAAAACTCACAAAAAGATACTTGCAGAGTCTTTATCTTTTCATCCTTGCTTTGTAGATACCAACCTGGCTGCCTTTTCCCCACCAAAATATTTCAGTTCCATATGCATGGAATCATGGGCTTGGCTTCCCTTGGTTCATTCTTAGAACTGTCCTAAGATTGGTCAGATGCAGCTCAAATAGAGAAGTTGCGTTTGTGATAGTATTCAAATATATGATCTCTCTCAAGCCCTTGCACCCCCCCCTCCCACCCTCCATTGCTTCCTACACATATTCCCAGAAGCACGAGAGATGTTTAGTGCCAGAGTGAGTATCCACTGGCCTGGTCCATCTTGTTCGCTGGCTCCCATGTATTTTACGCCTTGGCCTGAAGTGTTCCTTCACCAGTTCAAGAATCAGCATGGACAGGTGTGATATCGGCATAGCTCTGGTCTAATGTCTGCCTTGTGTGTACATTTCAGGTAGGCTTGTGTGTTTTCACAGAAGGCTTGTATTGTTTGTATTTTTTTTTTCTTTACACATACGCCAGACATAATTTTGACAGTTATTCATATTCCAGAAATTGCTTGTGATAGAAAAGCAAATACCTGCAAAGAAAGAAAAAAATTGTAGCAATCAACATTGCAAAGATTCACAAAAGTTACAGTGAAAAATCATAATTTGTTCTTATAGCCCGCTCTGTAATACTGTGCAATGTTACAAATAAGTAAAAAAGGTATTTATTTTTTTGGCCAAAACTCCAAGTGCAAAGGGCTTGCCTCAAATCAACAGCAAGCATATCAAAACCATCCACATGAAATGTGGTGGCACTATGAAGCTATGGAATTCTTTTCATCAGCATTTACTGAAAATATTTCAGACTACTTAAAACAAAAAGCAGAACTCCAGTATGGGGGAAAAAAAAAAAAAAATATAACACCTTTCTGGAATCAAAATTCCAACCTCAACCAATTAGGAATCTGTGGCATTATTTTACAGTTGGAATCCACAAATGACAGGTAGACAACCTGGAGTAAATAATCAAAAACTGCCCAAATCTCTGCAAAACAAAGCTTCCACATAGAAACACAAAAAAATGGTCCTACCAAATAACATGCAGGGATTTTAAGAGAAACTATGGGTTAATAAGTTACCCCCATATGTATAGAATGGGGAGAAAAAAAAAAAAACTCACCAAAATCCAAACACCTGCAGGCTAGAACATTTGGCACCAGGGCGAATCACGTGTTTGCCACAGCCCCCCCATATGCTTTTTAAATGCAAAAGACACCCAGTAAACAAGAAAAAAAAAAAAAAACCTGCCCAGCCTTCTAAACAAAACCCACTGGCCCCACTCTTCCTCACAAAACTCATACTCCCCCCTCTTCACAAAAAAAAGCTCTGCCCCTGCCAGTAATATCCATTTGAAAAAAAAACAAAACAAAAAAACCCCCACAAAATTAGCTTGCTGCTCCAGTCTCAAGGCTCTTCCGCCACGGTGACGCACATCTGCTACTGCTCAAAATACCATGGGGGGCGCAGACAAGCAGAGTCCTGCGCCTCCACACTCCTTAATGTTGCGTGGCCTACAAGGGTGGGTAGCAGTCATGGCACCCACCTGATGTGCAGCACGCAGGGCTTAGTGGTTATGCAAGAACTGTTTTAAAGTTGTTATGGTGTCTAAAATGTTATTTGACTAAATATGAAAATAAAACCAGACCAAATGACCTTGCAATGCAGATTTAAAAAAAAAAAAAAAAATATGAACTCACCCTTCGCTGTCTAGTACATCTTTAATGCTAGCCTTAGTGATAATAGCATCATCGCATTTGAACCACTGGTCCTTGTGTTGCCGAATAAAGCTTGTGTAATGCCCACTTTCCAAGGTTCCCTGGTGATTAACTACTGCAAACAAGGAATACCTGCAAAGAAGAGCGTGTAAATGTAAACTGGCAGCTGTGCAAATCTGTGTACAATTGAGTATAAATGGACAAAGCACAAAAATGTAAACAATGGCGAAATAAAAAGAAAAGAAAAAAAAGGAATAGCAACCCATAGTGCAGTTTGTTTTTCCTCTTCACGCTTGTTCATATTGCTGTACAATAATGTATTCAGAGTTAAAAAAAATAAAAAATAAAAATCTAAGAGGGTTACTCAAAGTGAACATTGTAGGCAATTTAAAGGTTACAAACTAACACGTGAAATGTTGGGAATTCAAAGTGAATTTAATTTTTAGGCAAAAAAAAAAAAAAAATTATAAACAAAAAGCCCCCATTCCAGAATTGCAGATCTACCACAGGAATCCCAAATTGATATGTCACCTACATAAACAAAGCATCTCTGATGACTTAAAGGTAGGCAGACAATGTAATAGAGCAGCAGGAAATGCTAGCAGAATGCTTGGTTGTATAGGGAGAGGTATTAGCAGTGGAAAGAGGGTGCTCATGCCATTGTACAGAACACTGGTGAGACCTCACTTGGAGTATTGTACACAGTACTGGAGACCGTATCTTCAGAAGGATATTGATACCTTAAAGAGGGTTCAGAGAAGGGCTACTAAACTGGTTCATGGATTGCGGGATAAAACTTACCAGGAAAGGTTAAAGGATCTTAACATGTATAACTTGGAGGAAAGACGAGACAGGGGGGATATGATAGAAACTTTTAAATATATAAAGGAAATCAACACAGTAAAGGAGGAGACTATATTTAAAAAAAGAAAAACTTCCACAACAAGAGGACATAGTCTTAAATTAGAGGGACAAAGGTTTAAAAATAATATCAGGCAGTATTACTTTACTGAGAGGGTAGTGGATGCATGGAATAGCCTTCCAGCTGAAGTGGTAGAGGTTAACACAGTAAAGGAGTTTAAGCATAAGGCTATCCTAACTATAAGGTAAGACTAGGGACTAATGAAAGTATTTAGAAAATTGGGCAGACTAGATGGGCCGAATGATTCTTATCTGCCGTCACATTCTATGTTTCTATCTCAAAGTCTGCTGCAATTCCTCATTTTAAAAGAATGTTGCTCATCTAAAGTCTAGTGTTAGGCACTAAAGTCCAACATATTCTGCAGAGCATTACAATATTATTTAGAGGGGAGGAAAGCCCTTCTCAAATTGGCTTACAATGTATGAAAATGTAAGTATTTATCGATAGGGCACTTACTGGTAAAGCGGTTAGGACTGGTAAAAAACGGTTTGAATCCCAGTCAAAGTGGTGTTACCATCTACTCTGACCAGCTGATTTATGCCTACACAGTGTATATTATGAAGACAAACACCCTGAATGGAGGTTAATTTTAGAGAGGTTACGGCAGAAATGTGCAGTACTCACTTATTGTCATTATTTAAATTATCTGGGGGTTGCAGATATTGCCCGTTCATCCTGCTCTCTTTGCTGCAATAAAGGGAACACAAATGTCAAAAACCTATGGAATATGCACTTCATAAAAACCTAAAACAAAAAAACTAAACACCACCCACCAGGACAAAGTGGTGTGGAAGATCTTACACAGATTTTTTCCTATGTTCCATTTATTTCATATTCCGAATTCATTTGTTTATTTACCTTCTATCATTGCGCAAAAACAAGTCTTATCCTACATTTAACAAGCCAATATAAGTATAGCTTTACATTTCCTCAAAAATTACATCATGCTTATCTTTGCTTCTGAGGTACCCTACATTTATGGTCATGCATCATTTTGAATAAAGAGCCATTATTTGTACAAACACAAAATAAAGTACCAAACATGAGGTAGCATTTTCTGACTATCATTCCAATCGCATCTTAAAAGAAAGCTCAAATCTCTTTAGACATCAACTCCTCTCACCTGGATGCCATGAATGGAGTCATGTCCAGCTCCAAAGGGAACGATACATATGTAGTAATCTTCCGCCTCAGCTTAGCTGAATGTTCAAACCGCTATGACAGAAAAATAAATTAAATTTGTGATTTTTTTTTTTTAAAGGAACAGTTAAAACTTTAACAGCAAAGCCACTTATGGCAGCTCTAGAAAGAGCAACAATGTAACTACAAGGTAAGTAAACATGGATAGTCTCATCTCCCTATAGAAAAATAAATTTGGATTGGGGAGTACTCCCTGCAGAAGATCCAAAGACTTGTGCTGTACACAAAACCATTAATTCTTAAAGCCCTTATTTGTAGGTGTATGAACAAGGCCCTTCTAGCCTTAAATAGAAAAAGTGTGTGTTTGTTTTTTTTTTGTTTTTTTAAATATGGTCACCCCACAGACTGACCCTTCCTGTATACTTTAACAGGATAAACTAAAGAATTATAGGTTTTAACTATCTTCATTTGGTCTAGTTCCTTCAGTACTGTTGTGGTTTATTGCGCTAGTGAGTAATGTCTACAAAGCAGCCTCCTTTCTAACAGGTGAAAACCCTGTCATACTACTATTTTTTCCATGCCAAAACAAAGTTGTTTTTTGCCTGCGCATGTAAGATCATAAAGACAGTTGGGCCAAAGATTGACCAATTTAGTAATGCCGACAGTCAGTTTTTCAGTAGGCTGTAAGCTTTTGCAGACAACATTGTGGAACATTTACTGTCCAACCGACATTATGCACTTGTCTTACTTTGAGATGAAAACAAGCCACAATAGGCAATTTCTTCATAGTAAGCTGTTTTGTCGATTCCTGGTAACTATGGCAACCACTGCATTTAATTTTGGCACTGCTTCCAAGATGTTCTGGTCGTGTAAACCTAACAGAATGAGAAACATTTTTAAAAAAATATTTTTTCATGTGCATAATTGCAAGGGATGACAAAGAAAGGCAAAAGTAGATCAGCAAACCAGAGGAAATTATACAGGTTTCACATCAATGTGAATTTAGTGTGTTACACAATTAGCATGTTTACGATAAGGAGATCAATAAAAATTTTTTTTAAATTAGAGTTATGGATGCCAGTGTATCTGCAACTACTAAAGTGGTTTGGTCCCCCTTTGCTTGTTGCATAGTTCCCTCATCACCAAGTCACATTAGGGAGTAATTTAAATGACCACTATAGGCACCCAGACCACTTCAGCTCAATGAAGTGGTCTGGGTACCATGTCCATCTAGGGTTAACCCTGCAGCTGTAAACATATTTTCAGAGAAACTGCTATGTTTACATTAGGGTTAATCCAGCCTCTAGTGGCTGTCTCATTGACAGCCGCTACCGCGCTTCTCACTGATTTTCACAGTGAGAAGATGCTGCCGTCCATAGGAAAGCATTGAAAAATGCTTTCCTATTGACTGATTGAATGCGCGCACGGCTCTTGCATGCGCATTCGGCGGATGATGTCGGAAGAGGGAGGAGAGTCCTCAGCGCCGAGGGAGCCTGGCGCTGGAGAAAGATAAGTGATTAACCCCTCCTGAGCCTGGCGTGAGTGGGACCCTGCGGGTGGGGGGAACCTATTAACACTATAGTGCCAGGAAAATAAGTATGTTTTCCTGGCACTATAGTGGTCCTTTAAGGATCCAGTTCCCTCCCACCCACAAAATAATGACAAAGATGTAAGGAAACTAATGGAAAGAGGAGATAATAGTAACCCAGATGGGAGAATACGCTACCAAAGGAGCAAGGAAATTACATTTTCAAGAATTGTATTCACAATTTATAGCTTGCACTATATGCTATAGAAGAGCAATTACACAAGGAGAACCAGAAACCACTTTGGGCTACCAAATAGGTTTCTAGAGATTATGCACCCCCCCTCCCCTCTTTTTTTTTTTTTTTTAAAACAAAAAAAGTTGTATTCTTTTATAGTAAGGTTAACAAAAAATGTCACAAACAGAGCAAGAGTTACATTTGATGGGGTCTGAATTTTCATAATTTCTGTCTAGCTGTTTGAACAGCATTAATGGCTCAATGACTTTCAAGAAAGGCCAACTGATACTTATTCTGGGAAAGTTGAAGGGTTTAAAGAAACAAAAATTAAATAAAATGGAATTAAAGTTTTTAAAAAAAAAATGTTTTATTTTGGGAAACCTTTTAGTAGATTTGCAAAAAAAACAAAAAAACAAAAAGGAAAATTCTACTTCCACACTGGTTTAAGATGAAATTAAATCATTGATGGTCTGAATCCTAGATTCAGGGTTTTTATTTTGATTTTTGTGTTACAGCAACTAAACGCAGCCAATATATTCAATGTCACACTGTGCTTCCACAGCAAAGACAGAGTACTCATATTATAGAAGTTAAACATTTGTTATGTGCATGCCAAAATATTACATATGCTGCACACAACACATTTCAACACAGTTTATGCTCCACTAATGTACCTTCTCAGACAGTCTGTTAGGGTGGTTGTTCCTGAAACATGATTTTCTCCATTCACAACTCCACCGTCACTTCCAGGGCTCAAAGGCCAAAAGGGAGTAGAAGAACCTGGCAGATCCAAGCTGATGTCCCAAAACGGATCTATTGTTGTAGAGACACCACTAATTGTAAAAAAAATAAAATTAAAACAATTACTGATAAAGACAAAAATAATTACAACACTGGATGTTCTGCTTACAATAAACATGACCATCTTGAAGGAGGTAGAAGATGGTCTTTTTATTAACCTGTTGCTAGTTTTTGGTATTATAATACATACAGCGCAATAACAGTGTGCTTCTAAGAATTTGTACTCTGCAACTGTAACAAAAGTGCCCAACAATAAGCTTTAGTAATTTTTTGTTAGTGTAGGAATATATTAACAGAAATTTCAATCAATATTGATATGGGCAAAGCATTCAAGTAGTACAATTTAAAACGTGAAGGCTGAGCTTGATGGGCACATGTCTCTTTTCAGCCTAAATAAGTAGTAACTTTAGTATATTGGCACTGTATTTCTAACAGCCAACACAAAACCCCAGAACTACCACATCAAAGTATGCATTTGTAGATACTCAACAGCCCACAATTTCTATCTAGAGGCAGTGTGATCTGTTTGTTTTTGGCATATTTTTGTGATACAATTTTTTTTTTTTTAGGTTTACATACACACTGGCCTTTCCAGTGTGAATACTGTATTCCTGAAAACACATTAAGTTAAAATGTTTAAAGGGGCCTTTACATTTATTTACACTGTAATCCTTTGGTGCAAGTGTAGCAGTTTTTATGATGTATAAGTCCAGTACTTCTTACAGAGAAGCAACAATTGAAGGCTTCTCTAAGAAGCTCTTGAAGGATGCACCTCTAGTGGCTGTCTGCTAGAGGCATTAACAAAATGTTAACATTGCCATTTCTTTGAAATAGCAAGACTTTACATTGTAAGACAAAATCAATAAGATTACTTAATTAAGAGGATTTTTGTTGGTGCTTAGTGTCCCTTTAAGTATTGCAATAACCTATAATGTTCTGTAGAGAATTCTTTGACACTGTTGATCATGTTGTTCTTCAAACACTCGGTCTCTCGTTTTTTTCCTCCTATGTCTCCCAACGCTCATTCAGTATCTCCTCCCTTCATCCTGTCTTGGTTGGAGTCCCCCAATGCTCTCTCCTTGGTCCCCTTCTATTCTCTTTAAACAGAGGAGGGAGAGAGGGAGAGAGATAGAGAGATATCTCTTCTCCACACACCTCTCCCCTGTGCCACTGCTTGCCTTTCTTCCATTTCTGACTAGATGTCCTCCCGCTTTCTGAAATTCAATCTCTCTAAAACTGAGCTCCTTGTCTTTCCTCCTCCTCCTAAAACCAATCCTCCTCTTTTGCTCTCCCTTCAAGTAAGTAGAATCCACATAAGTCCATCCTTGCAAGCGCGCTGTCTTGGAGTCATACTTTATTCTGGCCTCACCTTTGAGCCTCACATCCAGTATGTTGCCAAAGCCTGTAGATTCCATCTTAAAAACATAGCCCGCATCCGCCCATTCCTTAGACAAGATGCTACGAAGGAGCTTGTCCATGCTCTAGTAATCTCGCATGGATTATTGTAACCCAATCCTTATTGGTCTTCCCAAAAGCCATATTGTCCCGCTACAGTCTAATGAATACTGTTGTCAGACCGATTTCTCCTCTCCAGTTGGTCCTTTCACACATCACCTGTCAGTCCTTTCATTGGCTTTCTGCATTCTACAGGAGTCAATTTAAAATACTAATCCATACAACAATTCTAGCCCCTCCTACATCTCTTCACCGATTTATCAGTATGCTCCTTCACGTCCGCTGCTCACACGCGTACGGCCAACTGACGCTTGCAGGACTTCTCGCGGGTGGCTCCCTTCCAGACTCATTCCTAGTGTTGAAGTGCCTTAAAACCTCTCTTCAAGATAGATTATGGCATCCCAGAGTAAACTCTACTCACATACCTGTCCCTTGCTCTCTCCTAAAGGGCAGCACTTTACTCTCTCCTCCAGCTCTGCTTCACTCCCACCCTCTTTGATTACTCTCTTATTTTATTGTGTTTTATATCCAACCTCCTATAGATTGTAAGCTTGTTTGAGCAGGGTCCTCTTCAGCCCATCGTAGGTACCTTTAACTTGTAGGTTTTTTGTAATTGTCTTATTTATTGTTAAATCTCCCCCCTTTTATAATATTGTAAAGCACTACATAATCTGTTGGCGCTATATAAATACCAATAATAATTCCCAGGGCCAATGTCCATTTTCAAACTTGATATTTACTAGGCCCATGCATACATTCATGCAGGAATAAAAGAACTACACTTAAGGATACCTCCACCATGGCAAACAATTGTAGACAAAGTAGACAACCAGGGTTAGTGCACAGAGGATATTCAGATTCCTATGGGGTCCATTTAATCGCCAGTCTCAGTAAAAATATATTTTTCAGTTTAGAAACCTTTGCAATAGTTACCCTATATTTTAAAATAATGCACCTTTACTTTGCATACAAAACTAATGGAGACCCAATTCCCTTTTTAACTATTTCAATGATTAATATATCTAGTTAATGAGTCAGTTATGGATCAATGGATTGACCAGGAACAAAAATTTCAGGCAAACACATTTAGGGAGTAGCATTACACAATATCTATCAAATCATAGGCCATTCCAAACAAGACTTGGTGCCAATTTACAGTACTTAAAATAAAATCTATACATTGAGCAACTTATAGGACCACTACAGGCACCCAGACCACTTCACCTCAATGAAGTGGTCTGGGTGCCAGGTCCCCCTAGTTTTTACTCTGCAGCTAAAAACATAGCAGTTTCATAGAAACTGCTATGTTTACACTGCAGGGTTAATCCAGCCTCTAGTGGCCTTCTCCCTGACTGACAGAGGCCCCTTCTGCAATTTACACAGAGTAAATCACACTTATTTGACGCTGGACATCCTCACAGAGTCCAGTGTCAAAACAAATCCCCATATGAAAGCACTGAGTAATGCTTTCCTATGGGCAGGTTTGAATGCACGCGCGCCTTTGGCCACACATGCGCATTCGGCTCCACTCGGTAGCTGACATCGATGGTGAAGGAGAGGTCCCCAGTGCTGAGGGAGCCCGGAGCTGGATTAAAGTAAGCAAATGGTTAACCCCTTTATTCGCCACAGAAGGGAGGCCCCTAGTCAACTAAACGGTATAGTGTTCCTTTAATGATTGGCGTACCCTAATATGCAAACAGCATTGCATGCAGGTAGAGAATTAACAGGTTTTTAGCAGGAGAACCTTTGTACAGGTAAAAAAAAAAAAAACAACAAAAAAAACCTACAGTGCATGCATAATAAGCAACTGTAGGTGCGCAGATTACTCCCTGATAACTTTTCTTCTACTTTGAAACATGAATATAAGCACTGAATTGTGACTTTAGTCCATGCAAATGTCAACTCTTAGGCAGTAAAGTCTACGCTTGCTTGTTATAAGGCAGCCGTCCTTTGCTTTGAACCTGAAAACATTGGAGTACTCAACTTGTGAAATGAAGAATATGATACATTTTATGTTCATTTCAGAAGCAACAGTTACGAAACATGAACTACCTCGAAGTATACATTTAGAGGTCAGACATTCCTTAATTCTTACAAAAGGGCACTAAGCAACTAAACTACTACACCTTAATGTAGTGGTGTTATGGCACAGAGGCTATACCTAGAGTCTAAGCACGGTAAATACTGCCTTTTCTGAGAAAAGGAAGTGTTAACACTGCTCCGTAAGGCGCTTCTGGGTTGTAGTCTTTCGATCTTTGCAGGAATGACACTTAGTACTGCACAGAGATGCCAAACACTGCCCACTGAGATGCCCTGAGTCAATGCACCTCTATGAGGAGATTCTGATTTGCCCAACATGGCAACTGCCATGCATGAGCACTAGTCCCCAATGCTCCCTTATAGGTGAGCATTTGAGTTGCTGAGATTATCAGTATTGATCTCTGCCAGGGGAGAAGTGGCAGCTGTAAATAAATGTAAGCTAAACGCTTTAATTTACCATTTTGGTGGATACATCTCACTAGTTGTAAAAGAAATCAAACGTTAGAAAACCTTTGCTGTACATGTTAAATTTCTAATGGCAGAATGTATCTTTAGTCATGATTGTGTGAGTGTGTTATTGTGTTCCTTTCATGTCCACCAACACCAATATGCAGTGTGGTTTTACTTCTTTAACAGATCAGTTTTATGGTCAATCATTTTTAAAGCATAATATCACAATCCCTATAAAACTCTGTATATGTTAATGTAAGGATTTTATTTTAATTTATGGAAATAGGACTCTAGTATTAAAATAAGATCTACATGCATACATCCTAAACCAGATATACTTTTCCAAAGGCAGGCGAGAACTCACTGGCACACTTGACAAGTTACATCTGACTGCAGTCCTCCAGTGAATATTTGGTCTATGATGCAGTTACAGTGGTTTGGATTGTTGGCCTTCTTTCCATTGTCATCACCTAAAGAGGAAGAGAATGAGATTAACAATAAGTGATTAACAATAAGAAAAGGAAATTTAAACATTTTAATTAAATAGGTCAGTAAACAATACTAATCAGTAAACAATACTAACAATTATAGCACAAGACACTATTACAGTATATAAATGCCATCAGTGTTTGCCAAATGGCCAATTTATTAGGCTAAACTAGAAAAAGCTTATAGGATAAGAAAGCAAGAACAACCCCAAAAAGTTTTTTTTGGCACATTAAGGAACACAAATGTTTATTCCTGACCCTATAGTGTTAAAATAACCATCTAGCTCCCTTGGGCCCCCAAAATATAGGAAGATCTTACCTTATTTCCAGCTCTGCATGGGTCTGCTCCCCATCCACTTCTTTGGCTGACCTCATCAGAAGTGATTATCTCAGCCTATAACAATGCTGTCCCATAGGAAAGCATTGGACTGGCTGAGATAGTAAATTCTGATAATCTCAACCAAGGGAAGCAATACATCTCTATGAGGAAAGTGCAGCGTCTCAATGAAGAACTTACACAGATCACAGGTTGAAACAAAAATGGTTACAATTCCATCTTAATATGTTGTGGTCCAGATAGTGAGAGCATTTACCTTTGCAATGTCTGTGCAGTACATCTAATGCAGCAATGAGAAATTCATGTGCATCCTGTTGTTCGTACCCTGCTAAATGTCTTGCATGCGTCCATACAAGGTGCAGTAACCTATATGGAATGTGAGGAGATCGGTGCCCGGAGTAAAACTGGAGATTAGAATAAAAAGAGGGGGATCTAAAGATTAAAGAAACTGACACAAAAAAATAAAAAAATTCTTCTAATAAAGCCAACATCCCACAACTGGGATATAATTAACAAAACAGATTTGAACATTCATATATTTAAAAAAATAAATAAAAATTCTGTATCATATAACCTAGAAAATAAGCTTAACCAGCAAGTAATTTTCTTACCATTGTAGCTTGGACTAAAAGTTGGCTTGCTAAACCAGAAAAAATTAGATTCATATATACTGTATAAACTATAGCTAACTTCGGGATTGATTACACACACAGCCCTACTTTACACCACTCTTGGCACCATAATTTCAGTTTATCTAAGTAGTTATGGTGGCAAGAGAAGATCCCTGCCATGTTTGATGGATGGCTTGTAGGCGAGAGAGAAGAATTACATTTTAAAAACTGCAGACTGAACTTCTTAAAGCACAAAATAATTATTGATTCAACTGGCATAAGAGGTAAATGAACACTCATAGTAGCAACCTAAGTTTGTCAGGTGTGTTTCTTGTATTAAAAATACACTGTAGGCACCCAGACCACTTCAGCTCATTGAAGTGGTCTGGGTGCTGTGCCCTTTTGCACCTAGTGCTGTAATGTCAAAAATTACAGTTACAGAGAACTGCAATGTTTACATTGTAGCACTAAGTCTGCCCACAGTGGCTATCTACCACTGGGGGCGCTTCCAGAATCATAACAGACTTTTGGTCTGTTATCTGACTCTGGATGTCCTCACGCTCTGCATGAGGACCTCCAGCATCAGATTTTCTCCCATAGGAAAAGCATTGATTCAATGCTTTCCAGTGGGGAGGTCTAATGCATGCAGCATTTGCCACGCATGCGCATTAGACCTCGCTCGCCACGGGAAGGAGGAAAGAGCAGAGCTTCAAGCCAGCACCGAGATTTGGTAAGTAAAGTGTTTTTAACCATTTGTTAACCGGAGAGGAGGGGGGCGCGAGAAAGGGGGGAGGCAGAGGGATCGGTAGTGACAGGAATGCTGCGTTGTATTCCGGGCACGATTGTATCCCTTTAAAGCTCCATATTTTTACCAAATATTTTCATGAATAGTAGCCCAGTGTGATAAGAGCTGCTGAGTTGGCTGCACTGCACAGCCACTGTCCTTTATCTCCATACTATTTCAAAGAAATGGGACAGATAGGACAGCGATTGGCTGTGGGATGCAGCTTGTTCGCTCCCCACATTATTTTTTTTTTTTTAATAAGGAAGTTGCCTTGTTAAAAAATAAAGGTAGGTGTGGGTAATGAGGTAGTGTTATGTTTTAGAAAGCAGCAACCTATTTTACTTAAGTGGTTTAAGAAACTTCAACAACTTTATGAACAGAGTGTAAAAATATTTATTCCATATCCAATCTGGTAAAAATGTGAGGGGGAGCAGACAATACTAATCTACCAGAAGAACTTACCTCCTGAAAGAGAGTAGACATTTCACAAACCAGGCAAGAATTGGGGCTCTGCATTTCACATTTGTGCCTGTCAGAAAGGAAAAAATCTCGCAGTAAAGGAGTGTGGGTAAGTGCCTGGACAATACAGTTCATAAAACACGTGTTCCCAAGATTGATTAATCCTCGCAAACCTAGAGAAGAGAAAAAAAAAAAAAAGTGAATATTTGAGAATTTGGTTATTAACCCTTATCTCTAAGTCAATGCAAATGTAGTAGTTTGAGCTCCACTTCCTTTGTTAAGCTAAGAAATTGCAGCTTGCCTTAATCTAATTTTTCGCGAAGTGTAGGAAAAATACATGTGACAAAGTGGTTCCTAATTTGTCTTGTGTTTTAAAGAGAAATGGATCAGAAATGAAGAAAAGAACAGATTCTGAAAGAGGAAGAGAAAAAGGAAACAATAGTAGAAAGGCAAGTCTGAGGTGATTATGAGATCAAGAACATGAGGGGAAAAGTGTGTGTGTGTGTGTGTGTGTGTGTGTGTGTGTGTGTGAATATGGAAAAAGAAGGTACAAAGAAGTCAACAATAGTGGCGTGAAAATTAAATGCATTTAAAACATGCAGCATGAAAATTAAATGCATTTTATTAAAATTTTAAAGCATGTAATGACAATCTGCCAGTTAAGGCTCTGTTCAGGGCCCTATGAAACCAGATGGGCTTCCTTGGAATGTCCTCCAAGAAACAACATTATGCGATGCCCAATAGGTCTTCCTTTACTAATTTGAGAATTTATTTTGAAATGCAAAATAAAATGATGAAATGCATTAGCACAGGAGACTGAACTTTGAACACTTCTTTGCTGGATTCCTTAATTACTGTAACTTCATAAACATTTTAACTGTGTGCATTTACATTGAATTTTAAAGGGAGGCCTCTGTGACCCACCATATCAAAAATTTGTATTTCATAATTACTTTAGCAGAATTTCAATGAAATGCCAACCCAGTCGAAAGATATACTAAGACAAAGTAGTGACTACTTTGCCTCAGTATTTTGCTTACTTCACTATGGTTTCCTCATGACTGTTTATTACTTATTTTTTAGAACATTCTATTTTATAGCAAGACTGTCAGAGTCAAAACTCCATGGAGGAACACAGTGTAGCAGTAGAAATCCGGTACAGACTATAAGCTTTTTGGGATCAATCGGAAATTAGTGTCCTTAATTACCTATGGTGCAGTTTGAGGTTATTTTCCTTCTCTTGGGGTTATGCCTCAGCAGCTCAAGTTCCCTCTTGGTCGGTTCCCATGTTGAATACTTTTCTCCAACTCCTAAAATATATTAGATTAGATTTATTATACTTGACTCACTTTACCAGATGATAAACCTTTTCATCGTTCTGGAAAAGGATGGCATGGTCGATACATTTGCATCTTAGAATGAATATAAATATATATATATATAAATATATATATATATATATAAATATATATATATATATATATATATATATATATATATATATATATATATATATATATATATATATATATATATATATATATATATATATATTTTGATATTTTCATTGCAAATAGAGTTAAAAAATTTTTCCAGTTATCAGTGATATCTGCATGATTAGAAATATATGTATATTTGCCAATATACATTAAAATCCCTAGGTTTTTAGATTTAAGCAGGGCACCAAGGAACTATGGGGTAATCCTTACCCAGGTATTCCTGAAAAGCATATACTGTAAAGCAGGTCAAATAATGTAAACAAGTGGTTTTAAATATCAATCTTCGCATGAACCCTGTGCTCACTTCAAAAGCATGAATTGGAAGCTCAGGCAGCATTAAAGTCTGCTCTATAATGTTTCAGCCTCATCTGGTTTTTTTCCTATAAATTTCTAAGCTGCTAATAATTCTCTAGAGAGAGTTCTTCATTAACATTTAATACAAAATGGCAAGATAAAATATTTGAACAACTCTGGGGAAAAAAATTAAAAAATATACTGAATAAGGCACAGTTCTACTGCATATACAGACATGGTTTACATAAGATTTATCAATCCACTGATGTCTGAGAGCCAGGGTAACAGGATTATATTTGCAGCAATTTCTACAAAAACTTAAAGTTAGACATTCTTGGCAGGGAGACCAAGGACGGTGTACTTGCTGCATAAAACGGTCACTCAACGCACCAGAACAGATTTTACTAGTGCAGTCTGTATAACTTGTCTGATTAAACATCTATGTGAGGTAATGTGCAATAGCTATCCATATGTTTTGTGGATAACAGGTTCACATTAAGGCATTTTCCTTTCCCAAAAGCAACCAGCTCATTAGAAAATAATCCCACATGTTAATTTGAAATCTGTAAGTCTGAGGTGAAATACTTAGAGGAAAAAAAAAAAAAAAAAAAACTTTTCTTCTCTGTATCTCATGAACATCTCATTTATAGAGGGCAAGCAGGATTGAGTAGTTACACAGTAAGATATTCTTGCAGGTGTTGACAACTTGCATCATTTCTTCACAAAAGGGGAGCAGGACAAGAGACATAAGAGGAACATACACACTTCTCCGACCATAAAAAGCAAACACCCTGGAGGAGGTAATCTTACCTGTCATTGCATACTGGTATGGAGAAACCAGGGCTGGAGTAAAAGCTAGTTGTGGAGATAAAAAAAATGAAGGGGCAGGGGAGAGAGAAGGACAATAAATAAAACCAAGATTTATACACAAAAGAACTCAATGGCAGAATATTGCTATATTTAAAATGCACACTGGAGAGTAAAACATTTATTGAATACCGAGCTCAAGTTCTCTTTACACTTACATGGTCAATAAGTAAATTGAGGAGTTTAAAAAAAAAAACAAAAAAAAAAACTATACAACCAAAAAAATATATGTATACATAACACATGCACACACTTTCATCTATATGTATACAACCTTAAAGCAAAGCCTTTGGTGAGGTCTTGTGTGATCCTATTTTAGGTGAAAAATTATTTGATTTTGTACAAATGCATTTTTTAAAGCATTGCCTCTGTGATAAGCAATCTTGTTCCATTTCAGGTGCAGAGCCATATTTGATTTTGCATACTGGTTGTGGGATTTAGTGTGTGAACGTGTCTAAACACACACAATAACATCAGGAAGAAGGAACATTAGAAAATGGAGAAATACCAAGGACTTATGTGGAAAGTGAAGACCATAGTAGTCCCAGTTGTGATAGGAGCACTCGGGGCTGTGACTCCCAAGTTGGGAGGAGTGTCTTCAACATATTCCAGCTGGGACATCGAGATTGCTGTCCAAAAGAGTGCAGTTCTAGGATCAGCTAAGATACTGCACAGAACCCTCAAACTTCCAGGCCTCTAGTAGAGGACCCAAGAATCGATTATATATATTTTGACTGGATAAACTGAGTATGGTGTGCTCCAAGAAAACAAAGTAGACAAAGATGAGTAGAGACTGTTGCAGAATAGCAAATATATCCAATTGAAGATTGGCAAACATATGCAGCCAACTAAGGCGCGAATACTGTGGTGTCAAAGATTTATATATTTATTATACCAAGGCTCCAGGTTTTTCTTAAGAGTCTGCAAATTGATGGATTTTAATTGAAGGTCTAGGGCAGGCATTGACAACCTTCAGCACTGCAGATGTTTTGGACTACACCTTCCATGATGCTTTGCCAGCATTATGGGGGATGTAGTCCACAACATCTGGAGTGCCGAATGTTGCCTATCTCTGGAGATAGATATTTTCCCCAGTATCCTAATGTGGACAGTAACAGTGTGTAAACAAGTGTCACAATTTAGTTTAATCCTATGTGCAGTGCTCAGGTTCATCTTGTATATCTTCATTAAATGGGACATATGCACCCTTGATTCTGTATCACTCAATGGATATAGAGGTTGCTCATATCATGGAGTTTTTCTGAAAATTGCACGTCTGGATAACAATGCCTGATTGCTAGAGAGAGAGATATAGATATATTTTTTTTTTTTTTTAATTTCTATTTTCTTACTTTATGAGAAGTCTTGGCTTCCTTTGTGGAACTAGAAATAATTTGTCAATAGTGAATTCAATTATATAATTGATATGTACACTGATCAGTCACAACATTAAAACTACCTCCCACTCATGCTGCCAAAAGAGCTCTGATGCGTTGAGGCATGGAATCCACAAAACCTTTGAAGTGTCCCGTAGTATCGGGCACCAAGACATTAGCAGCAGATCCTTTACTATCTGCAAGGTGGGGGTTCCATGGATCGAATTTGTTGTTCAAGCACATCCCACAGATGCTCAATTGGATTGAGATCTTGAGAATTTGGAGACCAAGGCAACACACTAAACGGTCACGTTCCTCAAACCACTCCTGAATTTTTTTGCAGGGTAGCAGGGTGCACTATCCTACTAAAAGAGGCTACTGCCATTAGCAAACAGCATTACCATGAAGAAAGGGTGTACGTTGTCTGACACGTACCACCTACCGAGAGATTGTTGCAAAGTAACATCCACTTGAATGCCAGGACCCAAGGTTTCCCAGAGCATACCACTGACTCCGCCGGCCTGCCTTCTTCCAATAGTGCAACCTGCTGCACCCAGACATCCATCTGATCTAAAAGAAAATGTGAGTCATCAGACCAAGCAACCTTCTTCCATTGCTCCATGGTCCAGTTCTGACACTCATGTCCCCATAGAAGGTGCGGTCAGCAATGAACATGGGACATCATGAGCACTCTGACTGGTCTGTAGCTGCACAGTCCCATACACAGCAAACTGATGTACTGTGTGTTCTGACACCTTCCCATCATGGCCAGCATTATGTTTTTCAGCAATTTGAGCGATAGTAGTGCCTTTGTGTGATTGAACCAGACTGGGTAGCCTTCGCTTTCCACATGCATCAATGAGCCTTTGACGCCCATGACTGACAGTGGTTTAATGGTTGTCCTTGCATCACCTTTGGTATATACTAACAACTGCATAATAGGAACCCCCCCCCACGAGACTTTCGGTTTTAGAGAGATACTTTGACCCAGTCATCTAACCATCTTTATTTGGCCCATATCAAAGTAACTCCTATCCTGTCGCTTGCCCATGTTTCCTGCTTCCAACACACGAAATTCAAAAACTGACTGTTCACTTGCTGCCTAATATGTCCCACTCTTTTGCATGTGCCATTGTAATGATATAAAAGTTATTCACGTCTCCTGTCAGTGGTTTGAATGTTGTGGCTGATCAGTGTATGTGAACAGGTTGTTGATCCAAAAGAAAAAAAAAAAAAAAAAATTAAAAAAGAAAAGAAATTCGGATTGGCATCATGGCGGCAAGAAAAAAGTTTTCCCTTTTAGTGGCACAATTGGAAATTGCTACAACTGTGTTATTTTGCCTTTTTCTTTTGGATGGACAGCATGAAAGAATGGGTTCAAACTTTGAAATTAATGGACTTTAGTCTTTTTTTTTTTTTTTTACCTAGACTACTATATGACACATTTCTAGGGAAAATGTATTGCCCTGAATGTGCATTAAAAAAGGGATATCAGAAGAAATAAAAGCACTAGCCAGTGTTTAATCTATAAAACACACAAACCACTACACAGAACATTTCCATAATGGAAATAGTGGTTTAGGATTGTTAACAGGAAGATACACTACATACATGCAATACACATACGCAATACACATTTTTTTTTACCATTTGAAAATAAATACCCATACCTTGCAGTTTCCAAGCTTTTCTTTGTTCTTCTTTGGCAACTTGCTCCATATCTTTGTCATATATGTAGTCTTGACACATAAAGCAGTATATACCCCCATACAATAGGTCTATGGCTGAAGACAAAACATAAATGAGTACTACTACAATATAAGCAAACGTGTTCTGTTACATCTCATATGTATGTTTCCCAGGGTACACTTAAAACATTCTTTTCACCACACATAAAAGCATGCCGCTCAAGTTTACCAAGGAGTTCTGTGTCTGCCTCCTCTTTACACGTTTCAAACTCTAAATCTGGCTTCTTTCAACACATAGCCTAGATCTCGCTTTCCTTAAAAAGGGTCCTACTGTCCATCTAAAAATGTATTAATTGGTCCATTTCCCAAACCTCATTTGCCCAATTAACATCTTCAATAGTGTGTTGTATACGATCTGTGCATAAAAAATAATAATCTTTCCTAATAACCATAATTTTACCAAATTATAATTTAAATACATCACATTGCCAGATTTTAATTTTTCTACTTGCATAACACTATTAAAGTTTAACGTTGGTATGTACAATCAGGGCATGTATACTAAACGTCGCTAACTAAATGCTAATAAAATTACATTGTGTTATTTGTTGTTTTTTTAAGACGCACTATTACAAAAATCAAATTGTATACAACGGTCAGAAAATTTATTATAATAAACAAATCTGTAAATGGATTCATTTAAACGTTTACATCCAACATTGCATCAAATACCAATATAAATTAATACACATCAACGATAAATATAAAAATTATTTGTAATTAGTTTGCCAACACCAACAAAAGGTTTTTTTTATATCCGTATACGCATGCATATAAAAAAAAAAACCAAAAAAAAAAACCCACAATATCACCCTGCTGATAAAAAATAATACACAGGAATAAAACAATTATAAAAACAGAAGTACTATAAGAAGTGACATACTTTGAATTCTACATTAAAGGGACACTATAGTCACCCAGACCACTTCAGCTCAATGAAGTGGTCTGGGTACAATGTCCCTCAGGTTTTCACCTATCACATGTAAAAATAGCAGTTTGAGAGAAACTGCTATGTTTACATTAGGGGTTAAGCCAACCTCTAGTGGCTTTCTTCCTGACAGCCGCTAAAAGCGCACCTGCAACGCTGGATGCGAAATTCGCATTCAGCGTGCAGAACGTACATAGGAAAGCATTGAGAAAGCTCGGGAGCTGAAGTCGGCGGGGGAGGAGAAGTCACCAGCGCAGAGGGAGCCCGGCGCTGGATTAAGTTAAGCTGAAGGGGTTTTAACCCCTTCAGCGCTAAGGGAGGGGGACCCCAAAGGTGGGGTGGGGGGGTCCTAAGGAGTGTCTAATTCAAAGGGGAACCACACATTTACCCTATAATATAACTCAGTGGACAGTAGAAATTCTTAAAGGGACACTAGGCACAGTCTCTGCAGGCCTTTTAATGTAAACACTTCCTTTTCAGAGAACTCTGCATGGAGGCGCTGAACGTTCCCCACAGAGATGGATTGATTCAATGCATCTCTAAGAAGATGCAGATTGGAGCAACGCAGCATTTTGAAAAGCATTGGATTAACTGAGATAATCACTGACTCAATGCATCTCTATGGGGAAAGTTCAGCATCTCCAAGCATAGAGACATTGAATGTCAGTACATCTAGTGGCAGTTTGAGTGACTGCCAATGGAGGCGTCCCTAGGCAGTAATGTAACCACTGCCTTTTTTCTGAAAATGCCTCCAGGGACAGGCAATAGATACCACAACAAACATTAATAACCAAGTTAAGCTGGCTTTTTTTTTTTTTTTTTAAATCATTGTGCATACGGTCTAGCATGTGAGGGACAGGAGCGAAGAAACAATCCAAAAAAATATTTAAGAAAAAAAAAAAAAAAAGGAAAAAAATATAAACACAAGGAATTTTCACGAGTAATGTGATTTACATGCAAACATGCCCCTGCAACAGACAGTATGCAATATGTACCGCTAGACAACTTCATACTCTAATAAAAAATTTATATTTTTTAATTTTTTTAAAATACATAATGTTGCCCTCGGAACCAAATAAATAGTTTCCGATACCACACCTGGAGCACCATGGAAGAAATCTGCAGTCCCTTAGGAGGAGTATTCAAAATCCAAAAATTCTTAACAGTGTGGTTAGACAGGAAATTTATTCAAGATCAGGAGATCAAAATCATATACAACGATTCAGCCTCAAGCCTTAGTCATATATACTACTAAGGCTTGAGGCCGAAACGCCGTTTATGATTTTGTCCTGCTGATCCTGAATAAACTACTACCTATTGTACCACACTGTGAAGCCTTTGGATTTTGGTTTTTAACAAAAAAAATAACACAAATTTTATTTTTTATTTTTTTTAAAGTGTATTTAAATTAAAGACACTCTGCCCTACAGTCTTAAAAGTCTTAATGTAGAATTGCAAGTATTACTTTTTTTTTTTAAATAGTGCTTCCATAATTGTTAGCTTTATTATTAATAAAGTTCATTCTCATTTTATACACACAATGATTAATTTTTGCAATTTATGATTGCATATATGCAAATAAACCTTTATGTTGTGGGTGTTGAAAAAAGTTACAAGTACTTTCATAATTTATGGACATGTATTAATATTAGTTTATATTGGTATTTGATACAAATATATGTATACGTTTAAATGAATCCACAACAAATATATTGCAATACTATTTATGGCAAATGTTTGTAAATATGATCATTTTTGTGGCTTGTGCCAAGGATCACACATGGAGGGAAAAAAATAAAATAAAAATAAACCAGCAGGAGAGATCCAACCTTGAGGCAACGGTTGTTTTTAAGGCTCTTACAGATCCAATGTAAAGAGTTAACTGCCTATATTGCATAAAAGTTTTGGCAATATACTCATGGGTTCTCTTTATATTCATTTGCTGCAGCTTCCAGTTACTGGGAAGAGGAATATACACCACACCCCTGGAAGAATTAAACGGATATACCAAGAGCTGGTTTGAAGTAGCTCTGGGAATTGCGAGTGCATTACTTTAGACATAAGTCATTCAATAATACAGATATCCTGCACATATCTTGTTTTTCTTTGATACACCAGTATCAAAATAAAAAAAAAATTGAAAAAAATAAAAATTCCCCCATTACTTCATTCCTTCACCCAATTTAAGTTTACTTTTTGAAGGTTTTAAACAGTTAACTTACAGACTTTTGACCTTTTAAGTTACCTGCATTCTGTGTGTACACACACACACACGAGGAGAGAAGTGCAAGCTTACCTAGGTTATGTCTTTTACCCTTTGCGTGCTCGTGGATGTGTTTTTTCGTGAAACATCCAAAGAAAACACAGTATAAGCAAGAATGAAGTCTATTCAGGTGTGCACCACACATGTGACAGATACAAGACTTAGCCTGTAGGGAAGAAAATAAAGTCTAAGTTAGGCATGTTAAGGAGGTCTTGTTTAGTTCTGCTTATTGAAAGGGAGACAACGGTAATGCAATAATGTATTGGTAGAATTTTGTATCGCTTTTCACAGTATTAGAAGAAAACGTTTCCAAATGCTAGAAGTTGGGCTCACCATTTTGCCAAGAGAAAGAAAAAAAGACCTTACTCTGCGATGGGTGGATGCATAAAAACTGATTATCAGATAAAAAGTTATGAAGTTTGACTTATGCAGTTAAAAGTAAAATTTTTAGAGTTTAGAAAAATTAAAATTCTAGCCTTTCAAGACCTGAGAAGACAAACAACCTAGGTATACCAACAAAATGGAACCCACAAGCAATAGACGATTATTTTCCCTGCAGTTTCCCTAGAAACACAAATGCATAATTATCTATTTAATGTATCCTCCATTTTCTTAGTATTTGAATTGTATTCTACGATTTGCTTGCCTTCATGGTACAAGAATTGCAATTGTTTATATAAAAATTCAAGATTAAATATATAAACACCATGTCAAACATTCATAACCATCGTAAAAGAACATTTTACAAGAAAAACAAAAACAGGACAGAACAAACAATGGCAACATGTAGTGGTTATTAAGTTTGTCAGTAGAATACACACACATTTATATATACACACATATTGCGCCCCCCCCCCCATGCAAACTATGAAATACCTACCTATATTAGTTTCATTTTATGGGTATAAAATTTAACATTAGGTACACTAATAGTCCTATTACAAAAGCTGTGAGCAAGATTTTACAGATATTGGGTGGTTCCTGATGTTTGACTCACTAACTGTACACAAACTGCAATGTAAAAAAGAGATGTTGCAATGTCTGTATATATAGTTTGAGACTAGCAAGCACAATACAGCCATTTCCTGCATTGCACCACTGCAGTGGCCAATTCCATTACAGCATTAAGGCTGCCAATTCTGCAGCACTGTTCAAAGATGCAGTCTAAAATCTATTACCTTAAACCTCTTCATTCCCGCGTCAGCAAAACGTGAAAGGTTTCTAATGTGCTATTAAGACGACACACAGACCTAAGCTCAGGACAAATTACATTGATATAGAGATGTGTTTTACCATTATGTTGCAGAAATTACAAGTAGAAAGGAGAAAAGGGGGTGGGGGAGGGGCACATTCCAGACTACAACTGTTTAACCAGTATTGTGCAATTATATTTTGTGCACATTTGAAAGTAAATAAATGTGACTATTTCCCAGCATTCCTGAGAAACAGGGTATGGTTAACCAGTCCAAAAAATAAAATAATAAATCACCCCAATACCATTTCTAATCTTTAAGCATTACTCGCACAACTTCAAACATTAGTAGGCCATAGATATTCAGAATGTATTTTCACATCAAAGGTTTTATACATTTCACTTTGACTTGAAGTATGGGGTTATCCACAAGAGGCCAAGTATATTCTGAATTAGCATGATTTGGGGAGAGTTACCAGAAATGCACTTCTGATTCAGCACTTCCCAGTATCTGTATGGGAATAAGCTCTATGGCTTATTTTTTTTTTTTTTTATTAATTATAAAGATAAATGCACAAGAAAATGTGTCACAAATCCAGACAAAGCATTTATCACAATGTCAGTGTATGGATGAAGTGACTATATGAATTCATAGATCTACTTCACATGTTGTACAGCGCTACGGAATCCGATAGCGCTATATAAATAAAAATTATAATCAAACCGTTACAATTCCCCATGATCTGTTCTAAGAGTCACATACACAATTTCACCATTTACCCTTCAGCAAGACAATGGGCAGATACCTATAGTAAAATAATCCCCCAAACCACACAGACCTCTGATATCCAAGAGAGTTCCAGAAATCTGCTCCCTTGTAATCTCATGTATCACAAACCGCAATACAGGGGTTAATAATAGAGCAGGTGTTCATTGCTCCAACCCTCAAACCATTTGTTTCACTTTAATTATTTTCTATTTACCAACTGTGCTACAACCAGGCTGAAAACATCTGTTGAAGGAATACTAAAACACTAATGCTATGTTGTACCTGTCCCTAGAGAGGAATATCATTCCCCACCTCCCTTCCAAATGTGTGGAGATTTGAATATATACACACACATATACATATACACACACACACACACACGTTTGTAACAGAAGTATATGCACTGTTTGTAAGGTTGCCTAGCAACCCGGTTACATGCACGTCTACGTACATCACATGCACGCTCCCACGTGGGTTCCTCACTTCCGTGTTCTTCAGCCCGCCGGCTGTCCGATCACCTAATTGGTAAGCTTTATTTCACTTACATGTATATATTGTTATAGGTATTATTGTCTCACTGTGATCTTGATAAAGACCCCAGGAGGGTCGAAACGTCGATTTGTTTGCACAGAATATGTATTATTTGATGATACATTAAAGTACTTTTTTCCCCACTAAGAAAAAGTCCAAGTGTGCTCCCTTTACACTCACTCTCTCTCTCTCTCTCTCTCTCCATATACACACACACACACACACACACACACACACATATACACACACACACACACACACACACACACAAACTGAGGCTCCATATATTATAGCCCCTACTACTCACAGTGATAGTTTTGGCATTTTTAATAAAATTCCAACTCAGTCAGGAGATGCACAAAGTAAAGTAGGAAATACTTCCTTGTGCATTTTTCCTACGATTGACAAAAAGCAGAGCTACTGCAGTCAACTCAATTCCACAATGAGGATGGCGGAGTATATTGTCCATCAAGGCTCCCGCAGGAACCTCAGTGCACTGATGTACGCTCCGGGAGGTGGTAGCATCAGGAGTTGAATAAAGAAGTATATGGCGGCGCATTAAAAGGAGAGGTCACCATTGGTCTTTTCCTATTTTGCAGAGCTGCTTTAATTGCCGCCGTTGTCATTGTTGCTTATTGATAGTCATGTATTGTGGATGGTGTCTTTGTGACTCTTCCCCCAATCCAAGGGTTTATTTTTTTAGAATTCTGTCAAAAGCTGGTTATGATCAGTGAATAGGCAAGTTATACAAGAGAAAAGTACAAGTGCAAAGCCCATGTACAGTCATAGTTCAAGATCCTAAAATGTCCCATTCAGAAAAACAAAGAGGGGGAATGCAGCTATGGTAATACATGTTTTATGGAGTCCACCTGAGCCTTTAAAGAAACACTACAAATATGTATTCATGACCATATAGCATTAAAAACTATCTAGCACCATTCCCCCCCCCACCCCCTCCCCAGTCTGCATTACTGGCTGACATCAGAAGTGATGATCTGAGCAAATCGCAATGCTTGGATTGGCTGAGCTTGTCAAGGAGGCATATCAGTGGCAGACCCAGCACAAGCCAAACACAGACTTAGCCATATAAGCATCTCCTCAGAGAGATGCATTGAATGAATGCAATTTCACCATGCAGAAGGTGGAGACACTGAGTGTCAGTGCTGCTGCCCCAGAAAGCACCGCTAGTAGCCATCTGAGAAGTGGTCAGTGAAGGTATCCCTAGGCTCTAATGTAAAAAATGCCTTTTCTCAAAAAGTGTTTACTGCAAAAAGCCTGAAGGGAATGATTATACGCACCAGAACAATAAACTATAGTAGAGTCCTTCAAGTGTTAAGCAATGATTGTCTGAGCAGCGATAGGTAGAGGCTCAAATGATGTTCTCAGCCTATTACTTGCCACCCTTTAAGTGTAATGTTTCTGAAAAATATGTACATTTCTGGAGAATTACGTGCTATGGGCCACCACTGGTCTGCAGAGTGCATGCGCTGACACTATTGCTGCTGTTTATAGAAATGTTCAAATATTGTCGAGCAGCCAGACTTACACATGGGGGAGTCTACATAAATCAGAGCTTGGAATCCAAGGAAAAAAAAAAAAAAAAAGAGAAACTATTAAAGTTTCATTTTCAACAAGAAAAATGCAATTCTTAAAAAGGCACACTAGTCACCAGAACCACTACAGCTTAATGTGTGAAAAGGCAGAGTTTACATTGCTGTTTAGTAACATCTAGTGACAGTCACCTAGATGGCCATTAGAGTCCTAAATCAGAGCTGCATGCTGTGCATGGAGGTGCTGAATGTTCCTCATAGAGATGCATTAATTCAATGCATCTCTATGAGGAGATGCTGACTGGCACGCTGCTGTGTTTTGCAGTAATATCCTCCCAATAATTTTATATGGGAAAGCATTGGCTTAGGGGAGAACAAAGATTAATCACCTCAGCCATGGAGATGGTACCAGCCACAGCAAAACTGGCACTGTGTATGAAAAAAAAAAAAAAAACAGCGAGTAAAAACACCTTTATCATGCGATTAGAGGGGGAAGGTACCCAAGACATTTTCTCACACACACCAACAAATTACATTTACATTTTTTTTATTAAAGGGACACTCCAGGCACCCAGACCACTTCTGCCCATTGGAGTGGTCTGGGTGCCAACTCCCACTACCCTTAACAATGCAACTGTAATTATTGCAGTTTTCATAAACTGCAATATTTACCTTGCAGGGTTAACGCCTCCTCTAGTGGCTGTCTACCAGACAGCCACTAGAGGGCACTTCCTGCTTCATAGCAGGTTTTCTGTGCTAGAGCGTCGCTGGACGTCCTCACACTGTGTGAGGGCCTCCAGCGTCGCTCAATTCCCCATAGGAAAGCATCGATTTTCAATGCTTTCCTATGGAGAACTCTAATGAGCGTGCTCAGTTGTGTCCCCCCCCCGGCCGACTTGATGAAGGGGAGGAGCGGCGGCGACCCAAAACCACCGAGGGTCTCCGGTAAGTCACTTAAGGGGTTTTTACCCCTTCAGCAACCCGGGGATGGGTGGTGGGAGGGAGAAGGGGCCTGCAGTGCCAGGAAAACGGATTGTTTTCCTGACACTGGAGAGTCCCTTTGAAGTCCATCCAGCCTCCCTACCTTTGGGAGAGTAGAGTTGATCTTTCCCTGAGGTCCAGTGTGCTGCACTCTATAATTTTTCTGCAGTTCCTCTCTTCGCCACTGCGTGCTCTCTGCAGTGATGCCGGGGCCAGAGTGACGTCATATTTCGGATCTGGTATCACTAAACGCATGAGGGAGCAGAGAGTAACTTTAGTGCTCCCTCGTGCGCAGACTTCAAAGTTCCCCGCAACGGCTGTTTTCTAAAGGGCAGACAAATACTGGGCGCCAGGGCGGAATTTCTAGTTGCCATTCGTGACCTGGCAGTTGGGATTTGTCATGCCCCCAACTTAAATGTTAAAGAGACACTCCAAAACCCTAAAGCACTTTAGCTTGCTGAAAAGCTGTGTGTGTGAAGAGTGTGTCCTATTTATTTCATTTTGGATAGTGCAGATTTCAATAGAAACTGACACTTATAAATGAAACTGGTTAACCCACGACCTGGATTTTCAAGCAGCCAACAGGTCCTGTCACTTCCTGGTTTGGTTAGCCTATTTGCACTGAACTCAATAAGAAGCAATTGCCCAGAGCACCTCTTTGCAAAGATTTCTTATTGAGCTGCATTGGGAAGTCTGTGATTGAATAGTAAAGTCTGAACAGGCCTGCCGTTTTTGATGAAAATGTGTCATATTTGGCACTCAGACCACAAATGACATGAAGAACTTGTCCTCCCGGTTGCCAACACGGAGTTGTCTACCAGTTATTTGGTGCCATCACTTAAGAAGCATTTGTTTAGTATACAGTAATGCACAACTCTGGCACACGTGCACCAAGTCCACTAAAGCACACCTCAGTGCATCTGTCCTTCACATAGCATTGCCTGGATTTTCTAATAAATAGTGCCAATATCTGTTATGCGGCTTATTCTTTCTTGCCAGGGGTCAATTTTTACTCATCAATTAAAGATTTTGAACTACACCTAGACTACACCATTAAAATATGAATACAGCATTCCATAAGTATGACACATTGTTTAATGGTACATGTAAGTTAGTGTGTACATTTTGATATTCATATGCTCGCAAGTACTGTAAACTGTCGGCATTACTGTTGTCTTTATCTGTAACAACCCTCTGTTATAATAAAAATATTAAAAAAAAAGAAAGAAAAAAAGGAAATTGTGTGTGTGTACATGCAGCTTTAGAGAACCAGCTCTTTGAGGATCTCAGTCTTCACCAAAAGCAGTTATATTTAGTGCTTGGTTGCAAGCATTTTTATTATCAAAGACTGCCTGGACTATGTAGCTCATCGGGCAATATTTACCAAATCGAATATCAATGAAAAACAAGTTGTAAACATGTATACAACAAAATAGAGCAGTGATTATAAGAGAATTGGAAAGTCTTCCAAATTGACTTTCGTATTACTATTTGTTTACAACAGTATTAATTTAACTGTGCACAAGTCCTCTTCATTGTGTATGCTCATCCAGGCCAATCTATGGCAAAGGAAAGGTATGTTTGTTCAGGTAAGGTAAGTGGCCCCCTTGAACCATTTCCCTTTTTAGGCCTGAAAAAACATTAAAACACACTTTAGCAATAAACAGGCATCACATCCCATTTTCTTTACCGCTCAATAGCATCAAGCTGCAGATGCGAGGAGAAAATTCAAAAGGTAAGCGAGCCAGTTCCTGTGTATGCCACATTGTCTCTATGAGGTCTATACTTTGGATTATGCACCATGCTTGTTTCTTAATACTAGTCATAGGTAGTAATGAATAGAGAAGGTTGACCTACTCTTTGTTCCACAATTACTATACTTGCATACAGTAACCCATGTCTGGCTTTAAGACTTACCGGTGGTATGGATCTTGTAGTAAGCCCCTTTGAAGTTGTGCTCTGACATTCTTCCTTTAGTGGCCTTTCAGAGTCTACGAGATTGTTTTGTAGTTATCAATATTAGCCTTTTAACAACTAAATACACAAGCTGATGTTGGTACATATAGTATCCTAATAATGCCTCATTAGTTTACATATTGTTTTCCTTCTTTTGTCGAATCACTATAGCCAGCAATCCTGGCACTGTCAGTCTGCTGAACCAGAAACAGCAAGTGCCATAGCTACAGCCACACTAATGATGGAATGGCATAGTTGATAAAGTTAAGCATCCAAAACACCATATTACTTTAAAAGGGCACACAACCCCATAAAAACACTTTAGCTTTTAAAGTGCTTTACAAGATAACCGCATGTTCCCACTGCCTTATTTTAGTATTGTCTTCAAGAGAGGAGCTTTTAGAGCATACATTTGGCTGCTAAAGGCAGGCACAGCTACAGCAGTCAGACCATCTTGCCACTGGATTATGGACATATTGTAAACCCCCCCACCACCAAAAACCCACACAAAATTATTAGAATTGAAAGATTAACTACTTTCCAAATACTGTGGACTGGACAGTGGTTTAAGCTTGCAATTCTAAAACTCAGTATTAAACTGAACCATGAGCAAGTAATTAAAGGGACACTATAGGCACCCAGGTCCCTTAATCCTGCCAAGCTAATTATTACAGTTTTAAAAAAAAATAAAAAAATATCTGCAATAATTCGCTTTGTGGAGTACATCTGACGAGGAGCGGAGGCGGACCCGAGCCAGCGCCAAGGAATATTGGCGCCAGACCCAGGTGACAGAAAGGGCTTTTAAACTTTGTTTTCCCTGGCACTACAGTGTTCCTTTAACGTACATTTATAAAATGTTAAACAGACTGAAAAGAAAACCTTTTGCCAGAGATGACACATTCATTGCAAAAGAGGGGGAAAATTTCTACTAACATGGTTCTCTCATCAAATCCATAGATTTCCAGCTCCAAACAAAACGGGAAGCCAGGAAGTGGCGCTATCCTCTCAGCCAGTCATTTGCTCAGCAATTTGAACGGGGGCTTATGACATTTTCAGCAATAACAGATCTATAGAATAAATGCCCTCTTGCAGTAGCCCATTGGCATTATGTGTGTTTATGAGAAATGTACATTGTTGGAAGAAAGACAAATGGATGGTTACACAGTGCAAGTTGTTTTTGCAGTTTGTGACTGTTTTGATACATAGGTCATATTTGCAAGTGGATGGTATTTGGTTCTGTGAGGAAAAAAAAGTTATGTTTTCTATATTATTGTATTCAATGAAAGCATTAAACTCCTGTTTTAGCTTCAGAACCACTACTTTCCTTTATACCATGACTGAGAAACAGTTACCTGCATTTAAAATATGCAGCCACAGATTAGAAATTTATAGTTGCATGCACCCATTAATACTTTGATTATCTTGTTTTTAACAAAAAATGTACAGAATTATGTTGAATTAATCAAAATGGTATTTTGATGTAAAATACACTTACCTTCCTTTTTCGAGTTTCTGGAGTCCCACTCCAGACAAAACACTGGTAAATCACACGCAGGTTCTGCTTCCAATTATCCACCTTAAAGCTGTTCACATGGGAGCAGCCGGCCGGACTCATGACAAACCCACATCCACTCTCCAGGTGCGGGGGTCCGAAGACACGATTGGCTGCACCCCTGGGAGGAGGAGGACAGGGCTGAGAGCCTCCCCCCCCTCCCGCCTCACTTTCTTCAAACCTTCCTTGTTGACTCCCACGGCTAAAACATACGCAAAGGAAAGGTGCTGTCCAACAAATCTGATAAGAGAAATGGTTTCAAATATTTCAGTTACCTCATTAAAATGTAAAAAAAAAATTATTTTGAATTCACAGGAACTTACAAATAATTACATTCCTTACAAATTACATATTTTCTGCTCACATCTGGCTACACTGTTTTAAGAATAGAGATGAGATTATATATATATATTTATTTTTAAAGATTACATGTATTATAGCCTGAGAATTATTTTAGAACACACATAAGTGAATACCTATTTTTAGCTCATCTCGAGGCTTACCCCCTGTTCTAAAGGTTCGGCTACCTTTAAGCTGCTTGGTTGGAAGTACAACTCAAACAAAAATCAAGTAGGTAATCAAGAGCTTTTATGTATTCATGAAACATGACTTCATAAGAAATCATCAGGCATATCCGCAAATGCATTCTAGGGCAGTTTCAGAACTTCAGATAAGGAAGCACACCCAGAATATAAGCAACAGTATGTCAGGCTATTTTGTCACAATAATTTAGTTACTTGCACAATTAACTGAATAACTGTACAGAGTATTCCCATTTGTTCACAAGGGTAATATTTATTAATTCTCCATGAATTACAATGGCAGAGTCTATTTACAAACGTGCAGGTATCTGTGCAATCAGCTAGAGAGGGGATGTTGCAGAGTAGAAGAATGTGTATCACAATACCCTGCAAAGAAGTTTCACCCTTCATGAGGCGCAAAGCATCTTCTTGGGAAACATGAGGATGGAGTGAACATTAAATCATTTTAAGAAGCTCCAGATATGGATGGGGGATAGATCAATCTGAATATAACTCTTCAATGACCCATATCATCCATCCTAAGTAACAAAGATTAAAGGGGCATCCTAAGCACCATACACACTTTAGTCCAAATTAGCAGTTATGAAACAGAGTTTTGGGCTCCATTTCCACTTATCAAAAATGTTGATCAGGTTTACATAAAGCCATGGTTAGTTAACTCTGATCCCTTTCTCTCGGTGTGAAGGGGGTGGGGCAATACCAACAAAAACCCAGTATTCTTTTTATATAAATATCTACTTTCACAGCCCCAACAAATGCAGCAGTGCTAGTTTGTGTAAACTAAACAACTTTGTTCAACTGACCTGAAACCAAACCATACAGTTTAAGAGCTTAATAGCATGATTAAAAGACTACAGGTTGGCCAACGAGTTGTTCAGCACAAAGACTCTTGCTGTAAATGTGCAGAGTACTTGGGTTAAGTTATTAAAGGACCACTATGGGCACCCAGACCACTTCAGCTCAATGAAATGGTCTGGGTGCCAGGTCCGTCTAGTTTTAACCCTGCAGCTGAAAACCGTTTCAGAGAAACTGCTATGCTTCACTGAGGGTTAATCCAGCCTCTAGTGGCTGTCTCACTGATAGCCACTAGAGGCCGCTTCCACAATTCTCACTGTGATAATCACAGCGAGAAGACGTTGACGTCCATAGGAAAGCATTGAGTAATTCTTTCCTATGGGCGGTTTGAATGTGCGTGCAGCTCTTGCCGCGCATACGCATTCGACGCAGACGTCGGAGGAGTTCCCCAGCACCGAGGGAGCCCGGCGCTGGAGAAAGGTAATTGGCTGAAAGGGTTTTAACCTCTTCAGCCCAGCGGGTGGGGGGACCTAATGTCCTTATAGTGCCACAAAAACAAGTTTGTTTTCCTGGCACTATAGTAGTCCTTTAAGCAGCAAAAAAAGTTGTCACACTATTCTATAGATACAGTATTTATTAGCTTCTTTTAACCCGACTAGATCTCTTACACGTAAATTATGGCAGACATAGCTGTGCATTCCAAATAGATCTCCATTAGGACTTACTCTCCATTCCATGCTTCATGTGTCTTTCACATATTACAGCTAAGAAACCTTTGTTTTCCCCAGACGAGGTTGCCACACCTATTGCAAGTTAATTTATGAATACTTCAAACAGACAAAATGGGTGCTTTGGTGCCATGTGACTACCAATATTTCAGTGGATTTCCTTCTCTTTCAACTGCACAGGAAGTTCTGTTCTTTAGATGCAAACAGTTTTGTGATTTCCATTTTCTGACAACTTATCCATTGGCTTCAAATATATTACAGTATATTCTTAAAATATAGTTGGGGTGGCTGTTGCTCTCCAGTGCAATGGTTTTATATACAATTAGAAGCCCGAGACATGGCTGAATGCTAGCAAATGAATCCATTTGGAATTTGAATAAGTCTCATTTTCAGGAACTAATGCAGATCAGTGCGTGCGTGGGCACTGCAGCACATTATCTGGAAATCTATAGGGGAATATACTTCTCCAGAAGACCCTGTGCATTGGTTTCTGCATTAGTCTGTCAACACAATTTTATGCTTAGCAAGCATCTGGATTTTCTGTACAGTAAGAACAGCCTATCCATTGTTCCTCCATTCACCAAGATGGCCACTTAGATAAGAGCACTGAACCAATAGAAATAGGGAGGTGGGTAGGAGCATAGACACTTCAGTTCTGGTTCCACAGAGGCCTCATGCCTGAATATCTGGAAAGTGATTACAGCTAGTAAAGTGTGTTTGGAGTCAAAACTTCTGTTTTGCCCAAGTAGCATGCAATTAGTGGAGAGATGAACACAGACATATTGTGAAGAGTGTCTTCTTACTAGTATTTAGGTTTTTTCTGTTTAGTTTTTTTGCCAAAACCTAAGCACTTAAAGGACCACTATAGGGCCAGGAAAACAAAACTTGTTTTCCTGGCACTATAGTGCCCCCACCCTCAGGGTCCCACTCCCGCCAGGCTCTACGGGGAGGAAAGGGGTTAAACACTCACCTTTCTCCAGCGCCCGGCTCCCTCGGCACTGGGGACTTTCCTCCTCCTTCGGTCGTCATCGCTGGCATCTTCTCACTGAAAATCACGGAAGCACCTCTACCGGCTGTCAATGAGACAACCACTAGAGGCTGGATTAACCCTAATGTAACCATAGCAGTTTCTCTGAAACGGTTATGTTTACAGCAGGCAGGGTTAACCAGAGAGGGACCTGGCACCCAGACCACTTCATTGAGCTGAAGTGGTCTGGGAGCCTATAGTGGTCCTTTAACATGTAAAAAAAAACAACTGGGCAGTGTGCACAGAGCAAAAGTGCTATACCCTGCAAGAGAGGGCAGGAAAATAAATAAAAAGAGTGGTGGAGTTTGGGGAGAAATCACAGACAATACTCAAGAATTAAAAGGAAGAAAAAACAATTAAAGCAGAAATATCACAAAATGAGTATTTTATAAAAAAAAGATATACTCCATGAAATACTGATTGAATGTACTGGAATTTCACTGAAGTCAAAAGCTATACTGAAACAAAAGTAGGGACTTCATTGTCTCAGTATTTTTCCTTCACTTAACACTTCTTGACATTGGGTGGAGCAACCAACATCAAGAAGTGTCAATCCCTCATCGACACCAGTGACAGTTGCAAGGAATTGGCTCTGTGGAGAATCCATATCGTACAATGTTTCGCTTATCTAAAACTCAGATAATGTACAAAAACAATGTATTCTATACAAAAAGGCCAACATAAAATTGCACTTCTTTCCGATGGTTTAAAGGGACACTATAGACACCAGAACAACTACAGCTTAATTCAGTGCTTCTCAAGCAAATAGCCTATCCCTGCAGGCTGAGCAGTGTAAATGTTGCCTTTTCTGAATATAGATACGCATGGAGACACTGAAAACTGCCCATAAAAATGCAGTGGACTCAATGAGGATCAAAACTGATGATCACAGATAAAAGGCGGGAAGACAGCAAAGATACCAGCACGTCAGAAATATTAAGGCAAGAGTTTTAATGCTTAAAATTAGTTGGGTCCAAACATGTAAATAGTATTCCAAATACTATTGTGCTCCTTTAAGAAGAGAGTGAAAAATGTTAATTAACCTACACTTTATTTTCACAAGGTATTAAAGGATGCAATGACTTACCTGACCCTTTATCGCATGATGCATACAATGGTAGGCATTTCTCTTCTGGTCTCTTCATTAAAGGACCACTCTAGGCACCCAAACCACTTCAGCTTTATGAAGTGGTCTGGGTGCCAGGTCCCTCTAGGATTAACCCCTTTTTTTTTTAATAAACATAGCAGTTTCAGAGAAACTGCTATGTTTATACTGAGGGTTAATCCAGCCTCCAGAGGCTGTCTCATTGACAGCTGCTAGAGGCGCTTGCATGCTTCTCACTGTGAAAATCACAGTGAGAGCACGCAAGCATCCATAGGAAAGCATTGTAAATGCTTTCCTATGCGACCGGCTGAATGCGCGCGCGGCTCCTGCCGCGCATGCGCATTCAGCCGATGACGTCGCGAGCAAGGAGGAGAGGAGGAGTACAGCTTCCCGCCCGGCGCTGGAGAAAGGTAAGTGTTTAACCCCTTCCTCTCTCCAGAGCCCGGCGGGAGGGGGTCCCTGAGGGTGGGGGCACCCTCAGGGCACTATAGTGCCAGGAAAACGAGTATGTTTTCCTGGCACTATAGTGGTCCTTTAATGTGCCCTTCTTAAGGACATATTCCCAAGCAGGGAAAACCTCCACAACGCAGATGTCTGAACAGAGTAATGTCATGTCACACCGTTCCATAGCAACTGATGCGTGTGTGCTGTTGCCATATGTGAAGAGCAGAAAGATTGTCTGTGGGTGGACTCTTTTGCTCTCCCTCAATTATTCAGCATAAAGTATATGCCAAAGAATTGATTGAGAACTGGGAGAGCACTGGTTTTAACAAAAATAAATTAAAATAGGGTATTTTTCCCCAATCTATACATTTGCTAGCAAACCAGTTAGTACAATGTATAAATGAAATTATTTTGTTTTTAAGAGCAAAAGTAGTTTTGCCCATAACAAGTTCCCTTTAAAATTGGTAACTTTTGGAAGATACATCAGTTATTCACAAAAATGTGAATTGCTGGAAATTCAATGTGAAATTAAAATTTTAGATTAAAATACCAAGACGAGTTAACCAGCGTGGATAAAATCCAAACATCAAAATGGAAAGTTTGAGATTAAATTTCCCCCCAAATAAGCTAATTTTGCCTAACCTTTGCCATTGAGATGTTGCTTCAGAATTCTGATTACACTGAAATTTTAATTTCTTCTAGAGAAAACAGATATTCACCATTTTGCTACTTACTTCATGAGCAACCAGAAAGCTGTTGAGATAAAATAACCAACCAGATCTCTCTCACAAAACATATCAGGTTTTAGGACTTCCTGGTTGAGAAAGAGCTCTCTACAGGAAGATATACAGCAAAGATGTTAACTTATATCTTATTTGCAGTGTTTTAAATTGTCATAAATCAATGTGAGGTGAACACCAGTGTAGGAAATCAATAGTAAATCCTAATATGGGAAGAGAGAAGAAAAAAAAATAAAAAAAAAATAAAAAAAAAAAACAGGCACCAATGTAACTTACCTTTCATTGAGTTGACAATGGAACTTGGTAAAGATCACAGATATCCAAGCCAGTTAAAGGCTTACTTCCTCTGATTTCTTTAAAAAAGATAAAAATAAAAAATAAGTACAAAAAAATAAAAAAAAAATAAAATAAAAAAAAACAGAAGTAAGCGGCAATATTTAACAGAGTAAATCTTCACTCAAACAGTGCATGTCTCTTAGGAATATGTAGTGCATTCTCAACTTTCTTATACGATTACACTCCTAGAAAACCAAGCAAAGGAGATGATGTAAAAAGTTTTGTGGGTTTTCTTCCCTCCTCTTCATAGTCGAAGTTACGTGATGGCACATGTTGCACTATTCTGCAATCAAGATTTGTCGTTATAGTTGTTGTGCATTACTCAGGTATACAAAAAGAATAAAGGGCACCCTAGTGCTATTTTAGGGAAAAACATTTGAGAGAAAAAAAAAAAAAAAAAATTATCCTATGGATGCAACTGCACAGATTGCAGTTGAAGGATTCTAGTATTTGTAATATACATGCACACATTGAGGTTTACATTTAATAGCATACATTAAAGTTTTGGCTATACAACAGTTATTTGTGCACCTGTGATGCTTGTGTAATGTTATATATATATATATATATATATATATATATATTTTTTTTTTTATATTAAAAGTAGCAATAGACACACACACCATAGCTATTTTCACGTTCGCGAGAAGACATTTAAAATATAGATCCATAATTCATTCCTCCTTGAGAATTGTTGGCACGCTGACTAATAAGTAGCCTCAGACGTAATATGGGTTGGTCAATTTTGCATAAACAAAAGTGGGATACAGACATCAATATTTATGCTATATAGATTATCTCAGACTTTAATGTAACGGTTTTATTGAGCCAGGAAACCTGTTCAGACTATAAATATTAATGATTGTTCTTTTAGCTTTTAAAATTGAGTTATAAGATACCATTGCAATGTACTAAATGCATCTGTTAGAATTCATATTATGAACTTAATGTTGTAGTATAAAGCAATCTCTTGAGATATTCACATATCTTGTTGCATGCATGCTGGAAAACTTTGTGTACAGTGAACCACATATTTTATGTAAAAAAAGAGCAAGGTTGCAACTGTAACACTTACTGAGATTTCCACTGAGCCATCTTAGAGCTCCACACTTGTATATCAGACTAACACTGCAAATGAAGTGCATTGATAAATTCCAAGCAAGAAGTTAATATAACAACAAGCATTACCCAGCAGACAAAAAAAAGAAAAGGTTAACGCATTTACCATGGGCATGGCAAGTCTGGCCAGCATGCACCCACTTCTGCTAGTGATGAGGCATGATGATACATACTACACTGATATTGGGAGTGTGCAGGCACAAAATATTAAGACAGACACTTAAGTGTTTACTATCAAGTCAGCCATAAAGTGGACATATTTTGCCAGCACGTATCCAATGGCCACTAGCCAGCACGCATCCAGCCCGGGTTGCCCAGCAAGTAATACATTGATACATTGTGGTAATCTCAGAAATGTTAGCCAAATGGTGCACCCAATAAGTATGGCAGCATTAGCCATGCTATGCCCAACCTAAGGTTGTTAGTATACTCCAAGAACAATGTACAATATTTACAAATATAACCCAGCAACAAATCGATAGATATCTATATATATAATAAATGGTTGTTGTAGGTCCCCAATGCTTGGCAGAGTACACTGACCCCCATGAGGACCCTCCTGCATTACTGGCTGTAGTAGACCCAGTCTCACACTGGAATAGATACATGTATCTCCTGGGCTGACACCAACCACCATTTTCCAAACCGTTCGTTTCACATTGTGTTGTTTTGTGCGAGCTGGGCTCTCCCACGCGTTATCAGCCCCGAACAATATATCAATGTGACTATCCTCCGGTGATGGTCAGAGCCCTCAGTCAGTGCTGCTCGCCGTGCCCTGGGCAGGCAGGGAGAGGGGGAGGCAGGCGGGGGGGACGTGCCTCCCCACATATAATAATAATATATAATGTAATAATAATATATAATAATAATAATAATATAATGATATCAGTGAGCGCCCGGGGAGCCGGCCTAGCCTCCATACATACCCCCTATACCTGCGTCGTACCCTCGGATACCTCCACCATGGAGGTAAGGGAGGGGGGTCGATACCCTTTTCCCTCCTCCTTCACTCGTGTCTCCGCCTCACCCGCCCTGGTTGGAGACAAAGCGCCGGACGCGGCTGGGATGCTCACGAGAGGGAAGCGGCCGTCACCGAGCCCGCTGCGGACACCGCGCCCGGACGGGCATTGATAACGCTGCTCGCGGCCTGGTTGTACCTGCGGTAGCAGCCTCTATTCTCGCAGGCTGTAGTGAGGAAGGGGGGGGGGATGCTGCCTAAAGGATCCCACCTCTCCCGCCGGCCGCGCCACACAACGAGGCGGGGGTGGCTTTCTCCCAGGGCCCTGCAAGTCGAAGAGGAGAGGCGATTGGCCGAAGGATGTGTCAGTCAACTCTCCGAGCCCGCCCACCAGCCCCGGTTCATAATCTTTCTTTGCTGGCTGAGAGGGAGGGGCCCCCTAGTTGTCAATCATTCGGCGGCAAGGCTTTTTCGAATACGCCCAGAGCAGTCATTGGCCCATCCGTGTCTCCGAGCCCTGGTTGTTTGAGTCTGACGTAACCGAGTGGGCGTTTCCGCCCGCAGTTACCCTGCATACCTGATTGAGTAGAGGGAGTTGTCCAGCGGAGTGATTGGAAGAGCGGCTGGTCTATCCAGGGAGATGGGCTACTGCCGGGTTACGCCCTTAGCAGGCTCTCTGCTGCTGTTCTCCTGTGTCACATCCGCTTATGGAAACTCACTGATTTCCTGCACGGTGTAGAGAAAGTGTGGTGGTGCTGGTGGAGACCTTATCACCTGCAGCGTTATCAGCCGCAGTCACACTTTCCTTATGAGGCCTGGCATACCTGGCTGGATGCTGGTCTCATACAGAAATGTGCTTTTTATCCATTCAGGGTTATTAAATAAAATGTGAATTGTGGGGAATTCCAATTAATCTTGCACATTTAAGGCCAAAAGGACGAAGTAAAAACATAGCTGTTTTTTTTACATTGGGTCTGTACTGACCTGAAATTTGAGATTCATACTTTAGTGAATAAGCCTGGGTTTTGTTTGTGTTCTGTAAACACCGATAAGGGTCTGTTCAGTATTATTTTAACCTGATCCACACTCATTTTCAGGAAACTGGCAGAGTACACTTCTCGCATTCATTGATTTTTTTTAGTAGTGCTTTCCTCTATATATCATAAACTTGTATTGATATTGTTTTATATTTATTGTGCATTTTCAAAAAGATACATCTAGAAGCTCCCTCGTGTCTCCACTTTCTATTCATATCTCTATTTATTCATAAAACAGAATCTAAATCCAACTTGCTGTTAGACTCTTTCTTTTCCTTGCTATTTACCATGGCAGCATCACATGTTGTTTTCCTAAATATAACCATTCAGGATAGAATATTGCACCCTAAACAAGACCAGCTACGTGCACCTCCCCCTCCACCTCCATACATAAAAATTTGCCAACTTTGTGTGACTTTTTATGCCCTTCCTCAGGCCCTCTATGTGCATCTTTCCCCCGAGCACTTTAGTGGGTCACTTTGTCCCACCAAGCCCCTCTGTGTATATCTTTGTCCCCTCATCTCTTCTGTCTCTTTGGCCCCCCTCAGCAGAGGCGTACCTAGGGTCTCCAGCGCCCTTGGCGAGGAACCATATCGGCGCCCCCATCATGAAAAAACAAAAACGTATTTTTTTTAGATCAAAGTTTTCCACCATATAAAGGGAAGCTAAAGAAATAAATCTAGCATTATATTTTGTTTCCTCATCCTCCATGTCCCATAAAAAGTGAATAAAGAGGAATCGAAGGTTCCTGAGTCCTGCCAGTGCACAGGAAATCGCATATCTTCTTATACAATGCTTTCCCAATAATGCCAATGATAGGGGTTGCTCTAATGCAGCGTTTCCCAAACCAGTCCTCAAGACCCAGCACCAGTGCAGATTTTGTTAGTTTATCTCCACTGGAATAAAAACAGGGAAATACATCAATCCTGTACTGTTGATGGGCCATGAGGACTGGTTTGGGAACCACTGCTCTAATGACTATGTTATCAGCTTTAAATCACAAATATATATTTACACTTTGGTGATGATGGTGATGTGCCAGTGGAATGCTTGTCACCATACTGCAAGCCTAACACAGGCACATCACACATTTTTACAAGCATAACACAGGGTACATCACACCATATTAGTGCCGAAACCAGGGGGCTGGCTGCACTCACCTGAATATGCATAAATAGGGTGCTGCTGGGAGCCAATTTATACAATAAAAAAGAGAAAATCCAGAGCACTCCCTTATCCACTAAACAGCAACTTCGGTGCTGACAAATTATTTTCATTTTTTTAAAAACACCTAATATAGGCAAAAAATAATGCCTAGATTAGGTGTTTTTAAAAAACTAAACCCATTATTTTTTGCCTAGATTAGGTGTTTTTCAAAAACAAAAAAAATCTGTCAGCACCGAAGTTGCTGTTTAGTGGAAAAGAGCGTGCGCTGGATTTTCTCTTTTTAATTGTATAAATTGGCCCCCAGCATCACCCTAATTATGCATGTTCAGGTGAGTGTCCCTCCCCTCCAGATCCCTTTGTGTGTCTTTTCTTCCAAGCCATGTAGACATAGATATGCAGGCAAAAATACATACATACTTACACAATCATAGAGGCACACAGACATTGTTTTTTTAAAGCACACAATCAAACAACGTCATACAGGTAAACTGACAGACACAGAGAGACATATACACACACATGCAGAGACATACAGACATACAGAAACAGTTACACGGAGACATACAGACACAGGCACACGGAGATATACAGGCAGAGACATGCACACACAGGGGTGTGTTTACCCCGAGGCAAACAAAGCATTTGCCTTGGGTGGCACTTTCTGGGGGGGCGGCAAAAAAAAGCTGCTGGCCACCTCAGGGCCCCCAGGCTGGCAGCGGCGGCACTTTCCGGGCGGGCGGCGAGGGAGCACTAATCCTCCTGCTCCGGCTCCGACATCACTACGCGGTGCGCGAGGGAGCTGAACAAGAAGATTAGTGCTCCCTCGCCGACTGCAGTGACCGGCTGTCCAGCAGCCCCACTGGACCCCAGGGAAAGGTAAGGAGGCTGGGGGGATTGATTTTTTTTTAAAATGTGAGTGTCTGTTTGTGAGTGTGTGTGTCTGTTAGTGAGTGTGTGTGTCTGTTAATGTGTGTGTGTGTGTTATAGTGTGTGTCTGTTAGGGAGTGTGTTACTATATGTGTGTGTGTCTGTTAGTGAGTGTGTGTGTGTGTGTGTGTCTGTTAGTGTGTGTGTGTGTCAGGGAGTGTGTTAGTATATGTGTGTCTGTTAGTGAGTGTGTATGCATGTCTGTTAGTGTGAGTGTACGCGTGTCTGTCAGTGAAAGTGTGTGTCTGACACTGAATGTATATGTGTCTATCAGTGAGTGTGTGTGTGTGTGTATTTAGAAGGCGGGGCAGGGTGTAGGGGGTGCCTGAGCTTTGTCATCACAAAACCAGGATCCACCACTGTGCACACATACAGAGACATACAGGGATACAGAGACATGCAGACATACATTCATACAGACACATACATACAGGCATACAGAAATATACATACAAAGACGTAAAGGCATGCAGACATACACAGGCATACAGAGAGAGACATACATGCGTACATAGAGAGACACATACATGCACACAGAGACATACATACATTAACACAGAGACATTTATAATTTCCCCCTCTACCCCTTCTATTCATAATTCTCCGCCCCACCCCATCCATTCATAATTCTCCCCCTCTACCCCTACTATTCATAATTCTCTCCCCCTCTCCATTCATAATTCTCTCTCCTCACTCCTTCCATTCATAATCCCACCTCTACCCCTTCCATTCATAATCCTCCCCTCTAACCCTTCCATTCATAATCCCCCCTCAGCCCCATCCATTAATAATTATCCCCCCTCCTCTGCCCCATCCATTACTAATTATCCCCCCTCCTTTACCCCATCCATTCATAATTCTTCCCCCCACCCCCTCTACCTCTTTTTTTTCATAATATTCTCTCCCTCTCCTGCTCGAGCAGAAAGCTTTTTTTTCCCTCACAGAGCCGGCACCTGAGTTAATGGTAACGCCAGCTCTGCTCTCCCCCCTGCACACTGTTGGTCCCCCTCCCTGCTGTTTTAACTTACATAGCAGGGAAGGGGGGGCCCTCTCAGTCTCCAGTGGTGGCGGCGGGCGTATTGAGTCACACTGAGCACCAGGTGGTCACGTGATACCCGGCGCTCCTATGCAGAGTGGGAGGCGCTCCCCGTCCCTGTGTACAGTGCGTGCGGCTAGGGGGGCGCTGGGAGTGCAAGCCGAGGGGCGCAAAAATTAATTGTCAGTCTGACTGACAAGGGATTTTTGTGCCCACCTCAGCCTGCGCCCTGTTCATCTCCCTCCTCCACATAGCGTGACCGAGCCGCTGACTGGGGTAGAGGAGTTTGTTTCCCTCTCCCTGGACAGGAAGCAGTTCATAACTCTCAGTGAGAACTTCCTGTCAGACCAGGAAGGGAATGCAGCTGCCTAGTTCGTCTAGCAGTGGCGCCGGGTCCTGCTGCCATGGGAAATTGCCAGTAAAAAAGAATATTATAGTAAGATAGATTAATACAAGGACATTTTTGAATAAATTGTATGTTTTCCTGGCCAACTATGGCAGCATCACATATGGGATTTGCTACAGGAATGGAAGAAAAGCAGGAATCATGAAGTGTTTAATTTTGCCAACACAATCAAAGATAAGACTCTCCTACCAAATAGCTACAAATTATTTTGCTAAAAACCCTGACATTGAGACAATGTACAATGTCTTTTCCAAGAACCATGAAGCTTCCTCACAGATGTCATCTGCTGATACTTTTCCCTTGGTTCCCACAATATAGACATAGCCTTGGTAAAGTGAGCACTAAAGTTGATGAGAGCTTCTGTTCACGTAGTCAAATATGCTTTAGAAATCGCGAAGATAAACTTTGAGCAGTTGAGTAGCAGTAGAAGTGTGGCAGAGGAGCCATCTGGCTAGCCTCCTGCCCAAGGATCATGTAACAGACCTTTTTAAAAACATTTTCTTTTAAAACATGGCCCATAGTCCTTGGGCAGGAGGCTAGCCAGCAGGCTCCTCCAGAAGCTTGTGGCAGAGGCATCGTTGCCACAAGAAGTTACTTCATCTTTTATTAAACCCTCTGGCATACTAAACAGTGAAGAAAATTTACAGAAATCATTTGTACTCTCAATATAGGAGTCACAAACACCTATACACAAATGGTGCCCTGCATCATTCTGGTGTCGATTTTGATTTTGACCACTCTGTACTATATCCCTTCCTTCAGCTGAACAGGAACCATTTAGGATATAAAGAGACCCATCCTCTCCCCCCCCCAGTAACTGGACGACACACAGTCCTGGACGTACAACAACGCTTTATTGGCCACACACATCTCAAGATCCTCCCCCTCCCTGGGATCCTTTCGGGATATGAATGCTCTCCATGGGTGCCATTCGTTTATACGAAATGGCGGCCACCCAGAGAAGCACTTATTAATTACTTCCCTTGTGGTTTCACACTTATGTTGTGAGAGCGAACGTTCTAATTGATTGGTGTGAACATTCTAATGGGGCACAGGGGAAGCCCTCGTTTGGGAAACAAACGAGTCAGGAAACAATCCATGAATGCTCCCCCTAGCTGGTGTTTATCTGGACGAATGGCAGCCAGCCAGAGGAGTGTTCATTAACCCCTTAAGGACACATGACATGTGTGACATGTCATGATTCCCTTTTATTCCAGAAGTTTGGACCATAAGGGGTTAATTGTTTCCCTTGCGGTTTGTGGTTTGACAGTATGTTGCAAGGTGTGAAAGTTCTAAACTAACATTCTAAATGGGGGGTATTGGGGTGGTCCCCGTTATGGAGGCGAATTACTTCCCTTCGTGGGTGCACTCCCGAATGGGGTGTGGGCCCAAGATACGAAAAGGTGGGATTTAATATTTTTGCATATGCTTTTCAATTGATTTAATATTTTGAAATTTGTTAATATTTAGATATATTTTTGAAAGATTAATATATTTTTTTTATATGATACATTTTTTATATTTCAATATTTTGAGAAAATCATTTGAAAAGGTGCCTAATAAGATTCATTCATTTGAAAACCTTATCTACAAATGTTAAACCGGGGCCTTAGTTAAGTGGAACCTAAGTTATTCATGTTGGTCCTGGTCAGAGCCGGATTAAGAGCCTATTGGGCCTCGTGCTGACAATTATGATGGGCCTAATTACAGAATCTTATCAACAGAAAACACCTAAAGCAGTTATACTTCCCAAGCGTCATGTACAGGGCCATTGTAATGATTTTTGCCGCCCTAGGCACCCCATGTAGTGACATCACAATGTCCTACCCATATGATCTGCCCATGTCATGACATTACATATGCCCAATCCCTGAGGGACTGCTTCTACAGCAGTCTGACCATCTGGCAGCTCATTTGCCCAGACTCCAGTAAAGCCGCCACATGTGCGCATAGGCATGTGCAGGTCATTTTTTTAGGGTGTGCACCAGGAAATTCTTCCCCTATTTTTTTTTTTTTATTGTTATGTAATGTGAATATTTTTAAAAATGTTTAGTGGATGTGCGGTGTGGGTGTGTGTTGTGTAGGGTGGCTGAAAGTGTTGTAGCTATGTGTGAAGTGTATGTTGTGGCTTTCTGTGTGTGATGTATAAGGCTGTGTAATGTGTGTATAGGTGTCAGTGTCTGCATGTGGGTATCTGTGAGCAATATGTGTGGCAGTGTGGGAAGCTGCGAGTGATACTTTTGCACCACTGTGAGTGTTATGAGTGGCAATCTGTGATGTGTGGGATATGTAGGAAGTAGTGGAATTTCCATTTAGTACAAGATGAGAAGATATATTCAGGTTCGCTCCCCCTCAGCCCAATATAGCTGGGGGTTGGGGGAGTTAAGGTGTTCTATTGAGGGTTAAAAGGCAGCAGTTATGGTAAGGGGCTGTAGTGATGGATATGGGCAGTAGTGGATGTTAGGTGGCAGTAGTGGATGTTAGGGGCAGTGGGGGGATAGGGGTTGCAATGGGGGTATAGGGGCTGCAGTGGGGGTGTAGTGGGAAGTAAGGGGGTGTAGTGGGGAGTTAGGGGGTGTAGTGAGCCGCTAGAGGATTAAATAAGGGGTTAGAAGCTGTAATGTAGGGGTAAGGGCTGAAGTGAGGGGTTACGGGCTAAATTGGTAGGTTAGGACCTGTAGTGGGGTGTCAGGGGCAGTAGTAGGAGGTAAGGGGAAGTAGTGGGAATTAAGGGAATTAGTATGGGGTCGGGGTAGTTGGGAGCCTGAGGTAATGGAAGGGGGGCAGGGCCAGTACTAAGAGGTCAGGACCCGTAGTGGGAGGTTTAGGTCAGTAATATCGGTTACGACTTGCGATGGGTGGCTACGAGTTAGGACCTGTGGTAGGGTTAGGAATGACCTGTGGTGGGTGGTTAGGGGCCATAGTGTGGGTTAAGGGGCAGTAGTTGTGGGTGGTTAGAGGCAGTAGTGGGTGGTTAAGTGCAATAGTAAGGGGTTAGGGGTAGTAGTGGGTGGGTAGAAGCATTAGTAGGGGGTTAGGGGCAGTAGTGGGTGGTTAGAGGCATTAGTAGGGATTACCCATTGTACAGCACTATGGAATTTGTTGGCGCTATATAAATAATAAAATAATAATAATTAGGGGTGGTAGTGGGCGTTTAGGGGCAATAGTAGGGGGTAGGGGTAGTGATGGGTGGTTAGGGGTATTAGTACAGGGTTAGGGGCAGTGGTGAGTGGTTATGAGCATTAGTAGGAGGTTAGGGTCAGTAGGGGTGGTTAGGGGCATTAGTAGAGGGTTAGGAACAATAGTAGGGGTTTAGGGGGGTAGGGTGCAATGGTAGGGAGTTAGGGGCAGTAGTGGGGGTTTTGTCTTTAGGGGGATAAAAAGTAGCTAAGGGGAATGTTAAAAAATATATATAAAAATGTTTTTTTTAAATAATGTTTCTTCCCCCTCCCTGAGGCTTACCTTGGGCCAGGGGGATCCGGTTCCAATTCTGCACTCAAAGGGCACTGCACTGCAAATTGTAGGTGCTCCTGGCGCCCACGATTCCATCCACTGCTCTGCGTGCGGACACTGCCGCCTCGGCTCTTCCACAAGTGCTGCGTGAAGAGGTCTGCACACGGCACCCTTTCCAAACATGCGCCCTAGGCCGGCGCCTACTACTCCTATAGGTGGTGCCGGCCCTGGTCATGTATCTGGTGAAGGTGGTGCTGGAGGGAAAATCACAGGATATAGCACATACCCTGTGTTAATCTCTCGCTTTCATCTTTCAAGTAAATCCCCGCCTCCTAACAGTGTCCTGTGAATCAGAATTTCATTGGATAGGGTAAAAGGGTGACCCACTGATGTGAATCATGTAACCTGAACCCCCCAAAGGGAAAAACATGCCCCAAAAGAGGGCTTGTCTGCATGAAGAATTAGATGGTCAACCTGTCGTGAATGCATGTGAATGCATTGCTCGCCACTTATGCAGAATGATCAACCATATTGGCATACTGTGAAGACAGCACCCCGAGCTTGGCATAAATACATTTAATGATCAACTAGCTCTACGCTTTCTAAGGACTGTCCCCTAGCACTTGCTGGTCCACTCCTCTCTTAACCTTCTTACTAGTGGGCAGAGAAAAAGTGTATGTAGTGAGTGTAAAGGAAAGGGTACATGCCACAGTATTAGACTGAAGCAGCAAGTGCATTTGCATAGTGCGCAAAGTCAGCTTTACCTTAAATGAGCACTATATATACAACCATGTATTCCTGATCCTATAGTGTTAAACCACCCATTTAAGTGGCTTGCCCCTCCCTCCCCCCCTTAAAAGCAATGAAAACTCACCTTATTTCCAATGCATCTCTATGGGGAAAATTCAGTGTCCCCATGCAGAGCGTGGAGACGCTGAACGGCAGTGCTGCCTACTGTGCAGCACTGAGCCAGGAAGCACCTCCAGTAGTCAGCTGAGGATTGGCCACTTGGAGGTGTCCCTAGGGGCAATGCATTAAAATGCCTGAAGGCAATTATTACACTCACCAGAACAACTACATTAAGCTATACTTGTTCTGGTGGATATAGTGTCCCTTTAACTAATTTCATTGTCAGCCAGTCCACACTACATCCCTCTTAAGTTTCCATACTTAAAGCGGCACTGTCATGCCGAACTTACCTTTCTTTAATCGATTCCTCTTCTCTCCTTCTGTCAGGATCTGTTCTTAATTTCTTCCTGTCTGCTCTAGTTTTCTTTAAAACATAAGATAAAGTAGAGACTACTTGTCTTATGGAGGTTTCCAATGCCTGACCATCTCTGACCAGCGGTGGAGCAAAGTGTGCTTCATTTCCGGTGGTCAGAGAAATTTTCCCACAATTCTTAGCTTTCCTCCCTGTTCCCTGCGATGCTTCCTGTCAGTATTGTCGAACGTCCTGTCAGAGTGTTATGAGTCATTTTACACAGCGTGTGAAAGTTCTTTGGAATTTTGGAGGGCTTAGGAAGTGGCGGGGAGCACTGCTCCCTGCCGCTTCTATCTTTACATTTTACAAGGAGGGAGCTGCACGCTGGTAGCTCCCTCCTTGTAATAAACTGAACGAACAAACGAACACTGATATTCAGTGTTTGTTTGTTCGTCTGACATTTCTAGTCATTCATTTGTCTTTCTGACGAATGAATGAATAGATGAAATTCCCGTTCGCATGCCCAAGTGTTTAACTGGGCATGTGTGGGAATCTCAAAGTGCTATCTAGTGTGGGCAGATGACGTGTCCCAAAGGGACTTCATCTACCCACACAAAGATGGCGGTGCTCAGAAACGAGGTCCAGGCACAAAATAAAGTAAAAAAAATAGTTAATATTGGGGGCTTATGAGCATTTGGGGGTGACTAGGGGGTCAGTTAGATGTAGTGGAGTCGGGAGGGGGGTTAAAAAAAACGGGATTCGGCCATGACAGTGCTGCATGTAAAGAGTAGTAAAAAATAAAATAAAAATTGTCCCCAAAATCAATGGGCCTATTTCAGGGCATTGGCCTGGAGCTGCAGCTCCATAAGCCCCTATGTTAATCCGGCTCTGGTCCTAGTAGTATCATGACAGAGTGTAAATTTACTTTTTCCTGAACTTTATGTACAGTCATGGGAAAAATAATGTACACCCTGTTTGAATTCAATGGTTTTACACATCAGGAAATTATAACAATCATCTATTCCTTAGCAGGTCTTAAAATTAGGTGAAAACAACCTCAGATGATCACACAAGGCCGTCTTTAATATTGATTGGACCCTGACAAGCATTTGCTTGGGGCCCCTGGTCTCTGCTCCCCAGTGGCGTCTCCAGCATTCATATTTAGGGGGGGCACATGGGGGGCCGGGGACAGAAGTAGGGGGGCAATTACAAAACGTGTGTGTGTGTGTGTGTGTGTACACACACACACGTGAAGAACGTTTAAAAGTTAACAAAATTCAGATTTCCAGCACCTTGATAAATATGCTTAAGTCTGCTTTAGAGATGCAATTGTAACAATATCTCATGATGCCAGAATTGTTACAAAACTAGTTTTAAAAAAAATATATATTTTTAAAAATAATTTACAACATGCAATTTGAAGGGAATTTAAATTAACACTTCTATATAAATATTTCACATACATAGAAAATGGTCACTTAACAGTGTATTCTCTACGCTACAGTTTAAGCATTTTAAAGTGACACAAAGTTGTATTTTGAAATGCTAATTCAAGTGAATTTTTACTGTAAGAAGAGCAGATTTAGCTCCACTTCCATGAACAATTAAAAATGGTTGGCACTAAAGTTTGTGCCCTGACCTATAGTTGGTGAATACTATACCAACACAAACTAAAATTACTTGTTTCATTCTCTTGCTCACAATATGGAATCCTGGGTACATGCATATCATTTACTCAAAAGCTGCAATTAAAGTTCACGTTACTTACAGTAGTAGTGCCACTGTCTGGAGTGTCTGCTCCGCTCACTCAGTCCCTCTGCAAATTGCACTCTCAGGTAGGTAAGGTTTCACACCTTATGTGGGGCCGCACTGCAAACTGTTTGCAATCTCTGGTAAGTAAGGTGACACTGTCACAACACTGTCTGCAATCTCAGGAGTAAGTGCCACTGTCATACCACTCAATGTCTGCAATCAGGAGTAAGTGCCACTGTCATACCACTCACTGTCTGCAATCAGGAGTAAGTAACCTTTGTCACACTCACACCACTCACTGTAATCAGTGCAATTAATTCACTTTTCTCAGAACCTAGATGTGGCAGAGGCAGCGGGCCACAATACCTGCTCCTCTCTGCTTGATCTGTTCTGCCTCCTTTGCTCTTGCTCCTCTATGCTTGCTCTGCTCCTCTTTGCTTGCTCTGCTCTGCCTCCTCTCTGCCTGCTGTGCTTCTATTTGCATGGTCTGCTTTTACTCCTCTCTGCTTGCTCTGCTCCGCCACTCTCGACTTGCTCTGCCTTTCTCTACTTACTCTGCTCCGCTCCTCTCTACTTGCTCTGCTCCTCTCTGCTCTTGTCCTCTCTAATTGCTCTGCGCTGCCTCTTCTCTGCTTGTTCTGCTCCTCTCTGTTTTCTCTGCTCCTGCACACATATTGCCTAATACATACAAAACCATACACACACACTGCCTAATACATCCATCCATCCATTTATACACACATATTGCCTAATACATAGACCCATAAACGCACACTGCCTAATACATCCATCTGCACACACATATTGCACAATACATATATTGCCTAATACATACACCCATACACGCACAGTGCCTAATACATACATCCATACACACATACTGCCAAATACCAGACATCCCATGTCTCCCGGTAGTTCGGGGAGACTCTCGCATGTTGAATGCGGTTCCCTGACACCCGCAGATCATACATAATATCCCGGAAATCACTCACACAATCAAATCTATAAAGTATGACTTCTGTGCATGTCAATATGTGTGTGTATCTGTGTGTGTTTCAGTGTGTGTATCTGAATGTATGTGCCAGTGTGCGTTTCAATGTGTGTATCTGTGTGTCAGTGTGTATGTGCCAGAGTGTGTGTATGTGCCAGTACGCATATCTGTGTGTCTGTGTGTGTTGGTGGAGCGGGGGGGAGTGAGCGCAAGCATGTCAGGGGGAGGTGGAGTGACCGCACATGTGCATGGGGGTGGCGTAGTAAATTGTGAAGCCACCTCCCTGAAATGCATTTTTGCATGTTGGGATACATTTTACATTAAATATATAATTTATAGCTGTTATAATATTTTCATTAATTTGGTGGGATTTTATTTATAATATTGTGGGATTTAATTTATAGTAATGGGTTTACGTTAATTAATGTTACAGTGAACCTGTCTAACAGGTTCACTGTAAGAAACTTTTTTCATTATAATCTATCAAATGTATTATGAATATAATTGGTCGCATAGTCACTCGCACACGTCACTCGCACACACTCTAACATACACTACTTACTGAAGTATACACACGTCACACACTCTCACTAACACACGTATTAAGTATATACACAATGTCACTGACACACTCACTAACACACACTATTATTAAGTATACACACAATGTCACACACTAACACATTATTATTACGTATACACACGTCACTGACACACACTATTAAGTATACACACAATGTCACACACTCCCACTAACACTCACTATTATTAAGTATACACACAATGTGCCACAATCTCACTAACACACACTGTTAAGTATACACATAATGTCACTGACACTATTAAGTATACACACAATGTCTCACACTCTCACTAACACACACTATTCAGTATACACACACACAATGTCTCACACTCTCACTAACACACACTATTCAGTATACACATACTCTCACTAACACACACTAATCAGTATACACACACACAATCAATGTCTCACACTCTCACTAACACACACTATTCAGTATACGGGACATACTAAAAGGAATGACAGATTGGAATGCCCATAGACTTTAACAAGGCAGTGGAATGCCCATAGAGAATAATGGAAGTGAAAGGAATGCCCATAGAGAATAATGGAAACAAAATATTTCAATTAGAGACAAAACTATTACACATATGAAATACATCTTTTGCCACAATACTCTCCAGATTCAGTGTCAATTTTTGAAATTGAGATTAAGTGGGATTATCAATGTTTTCTATAGAATGACAATGGTGAATGACTAAAGAGAATGCCCATAGACTATAATGGGAGGCAACACATAAACTATGTCGCAGGTAAATCTGTGTTATGTAGCAAATTTATCTTTACCACAGGTGTTCCCCAAGTACAGTAGCAGATTGTAAAATTAAAAATAACTGGGATTATAGCTCTTTTCTATGGAATGACAGGTAAATGATACAATGGAATGCCCATAGAGTATAATGGGAAGCAATATGTGACTTGGAATCTGAACCGTGAAACATATCAAGTAAATCTTTTGCAGGTATTCTCTACGAGTTCAGTGGCAATTTTTGAAATTGGGTTTAAGTGGGATTATCATTGTTTTCTATAGAATGACAATAGTGAATGACTAAAGAGAATGCCCATAGACTATAATGGGAGGCAACACATAAACTAAGTCGCAGGGAAATCTGTGTTATGTAGCAAATTCATCTTTACCACAGGTGTTCCCCAAGTACAGTAGCAGATTGTAAAATTCAAAATAACTGGGATTATAGCTCTTTTCTATGGAATGACAGGTAAATGATACAATGGAATGTCCATAGAGTATAATGGGAAGCAATATGTGACTTGGAATCTGAACCGTGAAACATATCAAGTAAATCTTTTGCAGTCATACTCTACGAGTTCAGTGGCAATTTTTGATATTGCCCGAGACCCATGTGTAGCGACGGAACTGGCGCCGGTGCATTTGCACCGGGGCCCGCACGTTAATTTGTGCCATCGGGTGGCCCACGCACTTAGGGCCACCCGATGGGCCCTATATCTTCAGGGGCAATGTCAGCACTGTTACCGTGTTATAGCGCGACAGGGCCCCTTCCATAAAAAAAAAAATGCAGCCGCAACGCAAGTGCTGCTCGTTGGAAGTGACGGCCGGTCACTTCCTCCCGGCTCACTATGCGCAGGAGGAGAGCCAGAGTGGAGGCCTTGAAGAGGGAGAGACGGTTGAATTTTTTTTTACTCTTTAGAGGGGGAGACCTATTTATTAAGGTGCATCAGGACTGTAGTGTAAGAAATACAGATATGTATACCTAATTGGTGATGTATTTAGGTTTTGTGCTGCTCTAGGCAGGATGGTGCTCAGGCACCCCCCCTAATTAAAATTTTCCCCACCCCTTCATGTCAAGGCCGTACTTTGACTGACAGACGCACACTCACTGACAGACTCACACACTCACTGACAGACACACACTCTCATATACACTGACAAAAAAATGACATACACACACTCACTGATTTGACACACTAATAGACAGACATACATTTATTTGGACACACACTCACACTAACAGATGCACGCACTGACTGACAGACACACACACTCACTCATTGAAACACACACATTCACTGACACACACATTCACTGAAACACACACTCACATTCACTGACTCACATTCACTAACACACATTTTCTCACACTCACAATTATTATTATTATTTTTTATTTTTTTATTTAAATCCACCCAGCCTCCCTACGTTTGGGATAGCTGGGTGGACTTCTCACCTGGGGTCCAGTGGGGCTGCTGGGCAGGGAGGCGGCCAGACGTGCAGTTTTCAGCGAGGGAGCACTTTCCCCTCAGCTCCCTTGTGCGCCGCAGAGTGATGCCGGGAGCTGGAATATTATGTCATATTCCGGCTCCCAGCATCATTGCAGGTTGCATTGAAAGTGCTCCCTCGCCGCCCGCCCAGGAATCCACTGGCCGCCTGCCTCGGGGGAGCCTAGTGGGGAGATATGGGCTGTGGTACGGGATCAGGGGCTGAATTGGGGAATGGCTGCAATTGGAGAAAAAAAGGCTGTAATGTGGGAGATATGAGCTGCAATTGGATAAGAGTGACTGTAGTGGGGGATAGGGACTGTGGTAAGAGAATAGGGGTTGTAGCTGGAAGGATAGAGGCTGTAGTATGGAAGTTAGGGGCTGCAGTGGGGGATAAGGACTGTAGTGAGGGGTTCTGGGCTACATTTGGGGGTAGGTACTGTAGTTTGGGATAGGTGCTGCAGTAGGGTTGGGGGTATGGGACTGTAGTAGGGTGCTTAGGGGATATGAGCTACTTTGAGGCATGGGGGTTCAGTGGGAATAAGGGGCTGTAGTGGAGGGGTTCAGTGCTTTAGTTGGGTTAGGGGCTGTTGTTGGATTAAAGGGGCTTTAAGAGGGGGTTTGGGGATGTAGTAGGGTATGGAGGCTGCAATTTTACAGTAAGGGGCTTGTAACAGATCACCTGGTACCCCGACTGGGCACCTCCGTTGACGGACACTTCCTAGCTGACGCCGAAGACCATAAGCACCGCACTGGAAAACACGACCACCGCAGACTCCACAACCTCCGTAGCTTAACTGGAGTCACACCGTCTTCCTTCCACCCTGGATCAACCTCTGTCCTCCAGGACCGTGTGGGAAAGACCTTTCCTCCAGGAGAGCATATCAGGAACAGCTCTTAAAAGAGCTAAGTGATTAGAGCTCAGGGGAGTATAAAAGTATAGCAGTTCCCTACAATAATGAGACAAGACTACGTATTGAGGGTTAAGCAGGAACAGAAGGAACTGAGGCTTTATTTATTTATTTTTTTATAATTTGTATTTTATTGTAGTTTGCACATACAAATTACAACTGTTCGCAGGATGAGATAAGTAAGAGAATAAAACAGTAGTTACACATGGTAAGGCAATACATACATTATGTCACCTCAGAGGTAAGTATGAAACCATATGTTACATTCAGGGCCACCCTTAGGCCTTTAGGCGCCCTGTGCGACAAATCTTCACTGCGCCTCCCCCGTCATCTATGTATGATGTAATGTTTGTGTTGTCTGTATATGTGATAGGTGTGATGACTGTGTGTGATATGTATGCTATGTGTGATATCTGTATTGGGTGTATTAACTGTGTGTGATATGCGTGTATTGGTTGTATGTGATATTTGTGCTGGGTTTATTGGCTGTGTGTGATGGGTATTTAATTCAGATAAAAATATGCATTTAGGCCTGTGTGTGAATGCAGGTGTATATTTTTGAAGAGTTATGTGCACACAGTCCCACCGTCAGATGCACATAGTTATACATATACACTGTCAAAGACACCACATGCACATAGTCGCAGGCAGATAGTCACATACACAGGATCAGGCAGTAACACACATACACAGTTACAGGTAGATAAACATACTCACAGACAATTACAGGCAGACAGCCACACACACAGGCAGACAACCACACATACAGTCTTACACACACACATCCACACATACAGTCTTACACACACATACTTACATGCAGACAGTCACACACACACAGGCAGGCAGCCACACATATACACAGGCAGACAGTCACACACACAAACACACACAAGCAGACAGCCACACACACACAATCACACATATACACAGGCAGACAGCCACAGACACACACACAAACACACACAGGCAGACAGCCACACACAGGCAGTCACACACACACACACACACACAGGCAGACAGTCACACACACACAGGCAGACAGCCACACACACACAGTCACACACAGACAGCCACACACACACAGGCAGACAACCACACACACACACACACACACACACACACAGAGGCAGATGGCCATACACACACAGGAAGATATCCACACACACAGGAGAGCAGTTACGCACACAGGCAGACAGTCACACACACACAGGCAGACAGTCACGCACACACACGCAGGAGGCCATACACACACAGAGGCAGGCGGCCATACACAGAGGCAGACAGCCACACAGAGGCAGGCAGACACACACACAGACTCTGGCAGACAGTCAGATTTAGTTCAATTAGACGAACGGCAACCATTTGTGCAAACAGTCAATGTTAAAGTGCTGTTCGAATTCCAGTCGAAGCGTCGAAGTCTGGAGAAGGTAAAGTTCAGCGGTGTTCGTGCCGCCGTATATCCGATTTGAGTTCCATGAACTCGACGACCAAACACCGCTGAAGGCGTTCGACTGAATTAAAATGGCCGCCGCCACGTGTTCGTATGTCGAATGGCGACTACTTCGGCACTTCAGCTGCATCCGAAGTGCCACTTCAAAAATGCAGAACTGTACCAGTACCATTTAAAGGGGCAGAAACAGTGCTCTGAAATACAACAGGCACAAATAGAGTTTTTAAAGGGCAATACACCCCAGGGGCCATAGTCACAGGGCAAGAGGCTGTCAAGAAGGCCTCTCCAAAAGCCAACGTAGAAGGGTAGTTCGTTACAGGGCTGTAGTAGGGGGTTATGGGTTAAAGTAGAGTATGGGGGCTGTAGTGGGGACTAAAGGACTGTAGTAGGGTGTAGGGTCTGTAGTAGGGGGATAGGGGCTGTAGTAGGGTGTGTGGGCTGCAATTGAGGGTTAGGGGCTGTAGTAGAAGGCTAAATGCTGTAGCCTAAGTTGTCTAACGAGGGATGCTATGTTTAACTTGCTATATTTTTCAGATTTCCTTACAAAAGAGTTGATATACACTATACTCTATGGGCATTCCATTGTATCATTCACCTGTCATTCCATAGAAAAGAGCTATAATCCCAGTTACTTTTAAAGTTACAATCTGCTGCTGTACTTGGGGAACCCCTGTGGCAAAGGTTAATTTGCTATGTAACACAGATTTCCCTGCAAATGAGTTTATATTCTACTTCCAATTATACTCTATGGGCATTCTCTTTATTCATTCACCATTGTCATTCTATAGAAAAAAATGATAATCTCACTTAATCTCAATTAAAAAAATTGCCACTGAACTCGTAGAGTATGCCTGCAAAAGATCTACTTGTTATGTTTCACGGTTCAGATTCCAAGTCACATATTGCTTCCCATTATACTCTATGGGCATTCTATTGTATCATTTACCTGTCATTCCATAGAAAAGAGCTATAATCCCAGTTATTTTTAATTTTAGAATCTACTGCTGTACTTGGGGAACACATGTGGTAAAGATAAATTTGCTACATAACACAGAGTTACCTGCGACTTAGTTTATGTGTTGCCTCCCATTATAGTCTATGGGCATTCTCTTTAGTCATTCACCATTGTCATTCTAGACAATGGTAATCCCACTAAACCTCAATTTCAAAAATTGACACTGAATCTGGAGAGCATTGTGGCAAAAGATGTATTTCATATGTGTAATAGTTTTGTCTCTAATTGAAATATTTTGTTTCCATTATTCTCTATGGGCATTCCTTTCACTTCCATTATTCTCTATGGGCATTCCACTGCCTTGTTAAAGTCTATGGGCATTCCAATCTGTCATTCCTTTTAGTATGTCCCCAGTATACGCACACACAATATCTTACACTCTCACTAACACACACTATTTAGTATACACACACACAATGTCTCACACTCTCACTAACACACACTCTTACTGAACTATACACACACAATGTCACTCACACCAGTTTAGTCACACTTTATACACACACAAACATACACAATATGATCAGCCCCCTTGGGCTCCATGTGGGCCATCCCTGTGCTAGGGCTGTGGAGGAGGATCCATTCAGTACTTACTGCTGGCTGGGCTCCCTCCATGTTACTGAGAGCCCAGCCCCTGCCTGTAAACACGCACAGACACTGGAGGGAGGAGGAAGCAGGAAGCAGGCTGTGCTCACTGTGCACCGCTCTCCTGCTCCCCCAGCAGAAACAAAGGGGAGACTTCCTGCAGGCTGGACAATGGTTCCTCCTCCCCTTCAGTGAGCACAGCCTGCTTCCCTCCTCCCTCCAGTGTCTCTCCATGTTTACAGGCTGGGGAATTCCCCTGCCTGCAGGATCCATCTGCTCAGGGGCTGGGCTCTCAGTAGCATGGAGGGAGCCCAGCGAGCAGTAAGTTCATTTCCAGTTGGGGGGGCATAAAGAGGGGCACAGCCTGATCTAGGGGGGCCATGGCCCCCTCTGGCCCCCCCCTAGTGACGCCACTGCTGCTCCCCTCCCTACTCCCTGGCATGCAATCACGCCCTCCACTCCAATGTAGTGCAGGAACTAAAGTAGAAAGAGCCCTGGTGCAAGAAATATTTGAGCCCACCAATCTCAAGCTTGGCCACTCTACTTCACTGTGTTAAAGGCATACTGCACTATTATTGTCTCCTTTTCCTTTTTCTCTGAGATACCATACACTGTATAACAGCCAAAGACTTCATAGACTTTTAACAAAAAAGTATATACATACGATTTATATTTGACTTCATTTTTGTACATTACTGTGTTTTAAGGCGTAGTTATCTATTTTTTTGTATTTGTCTTCTCTCTCTATTCCTACAAAGTTTTGGGGAATCCTTGTAAGATTTACTGCTGCCTTAAAGTAATAAAATAATAATAATAAATAATAATAATATAGTGAGCACCTAATTTTTGTGTTTTTTACAATAACTTTGAAACATATAGCAAGCATTAATAGGTACGTGGATGAATTCACAAATAAACCTATAACCATATATACCTATGTTTATATATAAAAACAATTAGGAAAATTCCCCCGAAAATTATAATAAATGGCAACTCAAAATCTGCATTAAGACCAAAAGGAGTGAGGGTATTGAGGTTAAAAATCCATTTCATTTATATTTTTCCTAATTTTTTTACATTTTGTCTTCCCCTCTCCAATTCATCTCTACTTTTTGAATTGCAAAAAATTCTAAACATTGTGGATCACTATTGTGCATTAATTTAACCCCTTAAGGACACAGCTTCAGAAGCTTGACTTACGCTTAATGACACAAGCAATTTTTGCATTTTCTTGCTGTTTGCGTTCAACTGCAATTTGCATCTCTCTCATTTATTGCACCGACACATATTATATACTGTTTTTTAAAGGACAGAAAGGGCTTTAATTTGATATAACATATATATATATAAATGCTTACTTATTATAAAAAAATACAGAAAAATGCAAAAAAAATGAAAAATATTAAGGAAAAATATGCAGGTTAAGGAAAGTAATTAAAAATAAATTTATTTATTTATTTGTTCTGATTTACAGAATATATAATGTGTCTGGGATTTTAAGTTTTTTTTGGTAGTTACAGGTCACAAAGCACAAGGAGTAAAATAAACTTTTAATGTGGAGCGATTTTAGAATTTGGTATGTTTGTCTTGTAAGCTTAATAGCCATAAAAGAAAACAAAATTGCCACACAAAAGTATATATTTATATAAAGTAGACATCACGGGCTATTTACCTAAGGTTGTTTTGACACTTTCTACGTAGCCATTTCACCGCCAACCTCTGCTAAATATTGGAGTAAAATTGTGTTCTTTTTGGTTTTTGGCACACAAACTTATAACAGAGAAATTCTCGTGTATATTTTGTAAAGTTGGTGTGTGCTATTCCTGTACAAAGTTTTATTTTGTGTTCAGTTACATCTGCTGAGTAAAATGACACCCCCATTGTATGTCTTTTGCACTATTTCGTGAAGTTACAGTGCCATACAGGATACCTGTCCTTTTCAGTATTCACAGTAGAATGTTGAGAGATGGATTTAATGAGCCTTAGCTTCCATTTGGGGTATTATAACAGTTTGACTGTTCAAAAAACCCCACAAAGGCCTACCATTTGTAAAAGTAGACACTCCAGGGTATCTTATAAGGTGCATATTGTGCCTTAACATGCCCCCATTTTTTCACCAATATATGCCAAAGTATGTGGTAAAAAATAATTTTGTGCATTTTTTACATACGGATTGCATTTTTGCTGGGCGTTTTGTATATTTCATATGTGCCACTAAGTTCAAACCCCCCAAATTATGCTCAGCTAAGTCTTCTGAGTAAAATGACACCCCATATGAATGTCTTTGGCACTATTTCGTGAAGCTACAGTGCCATATAGGAGACCTGTCCTTTACAGTATTCACAGTAGAATTTTGAGAGATGGATTTAATGAGCCTTAGCTTCCATTTGGGGTATTATAACAGTTTGACTGTTCAAAAAACCCCCACAAAGGCCTACCATTTGTAAAAGTAGACACTCCAGGGTATCTCATAAGGTGCATATTGTGCCTTAACATACCCCGATTTTTTCACCAATATATGCCAAGGTATGTGGTAAAAAAATTATTTTGTGCATTTTTTACATACGGATTGCATTTTTGCTGGGCGTTTTGTATATTTCATATGTGCCACTAAGTTCAAACCTCCCAAATTATGCTCAGCTAAGTCTTTTGAGTAAAAATACACCCCCAATGAATGTCTTTGGCACTATTTTGTGAAGCTACAGTGCCATATAGGAGACCAAGCCATATCCGTTTTTACCAAACTTTGAATTTTGACGCTGGGCCTATGTGCAATTTCCAAGCATCTTCGCAGGTTTTAAATTCAAACTACCCCACAAAGGCCTACCATTTCTTAAAGTAGACACCCCAGGGTGTTTCAAAAGGTATAGTTTGAACCTTAGCGTGGGATCATTTTTCCGCTAGCTTGTACCAGATGTAGTGGTAATAAGCGTTTTTTCTGCCTTTTTGACATACAAAGTGAGTTTGCACAGTATATTTTGCAAACCTTATGTGTGCTACGACTGTATAATACTTCATATGTTGCTCAGCTATGTCGGCTGAGTACAGCAATACCCCCGTATGTACCTTTGCCAGGTATGTGTGGACATCGGAGGGGCACATTTGGGACACAGCCATTCCAGTTTTTTTCAAACTTTGAATTTTTATGCTGTGCCTATGTCCCATTTTAGAGTATTTTACCAGGCTATATAATCCAAATTCCCCATAAAGCCATACCATTTCTTAAAGAAGACATCCCAGGGTATTTCAAAAGGCATATTTTGAACCTTAGCGTGGGATCATTTTTCCGCTAGCTTGTACCAAGTGTAGTGGTAATAAGCATTTTTCTGCCTTTTTGACATACAAAGTGAGTTTGCGCAGCATATTTTGCAAACCTTATGTGTGCTATGACTGTATAATACTTCATATGTTGCTCAGCTATGTCGGCTGAGTACAGCAATACCCCCGTATGTACCTTTGCCAGGTATATGTGGATGCTGAAGGGGCGCATTTGAGACGCAGCCATTCAGTTTTTTTCTAACTTTGAAGTTTTACGCTGTGTCCATGTTCCAATTTGGAGTAGTTTAGACGGTTGGTTATTGAAACTTCCCCACAAACACATACTATTTATTAAAGAATACACCCTGGGGTAATTCAAAAGGCATATTTTGAACCTTGGCGTGGGATAATTTTTTCTCTAGTTTGTTCCAGGTGTAGTGGTAATGAGCGTTTTTAAAATGTATTTTTTTACTTTTTATAACTTTTTTACTTTTAAAAACTAGTTTTTAAACTTTTGTTTTGCTTATAAATTTTTTTTAAACTTTCCTAAACTTTCTTAAAACTTTTTTACAGATTTAACATTTTTCTAAGCTATTTTTTTTTACTGTTAACCCCTAACTAGCAGTACGCAGCACTAACAGTAAATTCCCCATTTTCCCATAACTCCCACCCACCCCAGCTAGCAAAATATATAGTTATAAAATATTTAAATTAATTAATTAAATAAATTGAACCCCTGAGGGTTAAAAAAATAAATAAAAGTTAATCCTCAGGGGTTAAAAAAAATTAGATCACAGTATAATACTGTGATCTCTATTTGATCGCTGTAGGCAGTGATCGACTGGCAGGGAAGGGGTTAATTTTTATTTGGACTAGGTAAAGTGTGTTTTTTTTGTTTTTTTTACTTAAATGTTATTAAAACATTTTTTTAAGCTTAATTTTTAACTTTTTAAAGTTTCTTTTAAAACTTTTTTTAACGTTAACCCCTAGTTAGCCTAACGCCAAATCCCCCAATTCCCCACTAACTTCCACCTACCCCAGCTAGCTAAATATATAATTTAAAAAATAATTTAATTAATTTAACCCCTGAGGGTTAAAAAAAAAAGAATTAACCCTCAGGGGTTAAAAAAAAAAATCAGATCATAGTAAAATGTAATCCCTGCCAATTGATCGCTGTAGTCAGTGATCAATTGGCAGGGAAGGGGTTAATTTTTTATTAAAATGGGTAAGGGGGGGGGGGACTTTAAATAAACTATATTTTTTTTTATTTTTTTTGAATTTGACAATTTTTATTTAGCCATGCAGCTGTATTACAGTTGTGCTGGAAGTTTGGATATCCTGATCGTGATTACATACATGGTATGGTGATTTGGTAACATCAGGGTAAACCTTCCAATATTACTTAACAACTTTAGGTACATGAATCCTGCAGCTGCATGTCTCAAATATTTTGTAGAGAAAGTATAGTTATAGGGGGGCATAGATAGGGGGGAGACAGAGAGAGGGAGGGGTGGCAGGGAGGTGCATCAGGGGGGGTTTCGTGGAGGGATAACCCTAGGGTTCCCAGGTGGTTTGGTAGGGGTTCTTGTATGATGGAGAGCTGGTGGGCGGCAGGTTTCTTCTGCCTCTCGGATCTTGATCTTTCGTGGTCCCAGACCAGGGCTCCCCAGTCCCCCGCCACGGATTTCGCCTTTGTCCGCTGGTAATCATTGTGTTGCGGTATTGTCAGTTTGGTTTAGGTATCTATCCCACAGTAGTTGCGCCTTAGCTAATGCGGGCCTCGGGCCAAATTGGTGTTGGTACATGGCCTCATAAGACCAGTTGAGTGCGATTTGGTTTCTTAAATGTGTACGTGACGGTATGTCTTTGTATTTCCAATGTCTCGCTATGAGTATATGTACTGATGCTAGTGTATGGTACAGTATTGCTTGGTGAGCTTTGGGCATTCTTTCGGGGAATACGTACAGCATGCATTGCACAGGGTTTTTTTCCACTTGGTAGCCTAGCATGTCTGATACGATATGTATGGCTTGTGTCCAGAGAGGTGCGAGTGCGGGGCATGTCCACCAAACGTGGATCATCGTGCCCACTTCTTTCTCACAGCGCCAGCATATGTTTGTGGAGGTGGGCCATATTTTGTGTATTTTTTCTGGCACTAGGTACCAACGGTATAGTAGTTTCCGCTGTATTTCTAGGTGTTGGGCGCATGATGTCAGGCCTTTGTGTGCTGAGTAAGCTTTTTTCCATTGTTCTGGGCTTAGCTCTATGCCTAGGTCTGTGTGCCATGCCTTTCGGTAGTTTTCCTGGATCAGTGGTTGGTTGTGTAAGATTAAGTGGTAGCATGAGGAGAGGGACTTGGCGTTGGGTTTGTTAGAAAGGCACATGTTTTCGAACTTAGATGTTAGTTCTTGCGGTACCTTCTCAGGGGTTCTGGGAGGGTTATGTTTTAGTAGGGACTTGACTTGCAGGTAGGGGAATAGGAGTTTCGCGGGTAGGTCAAATTGTTCCTGTAAGCTAGGGAAGGATTTGAGGTGCTCCCCATCGTACAGTTGTAGTACATGGGTGACGCCTTTCTCTATCCATGTCTTGTGGTTAAAGGTAGGAATCATCAGGCTTATGGATTGCATTGGGGTCGCCAACGGTATCTTTGGATAAGTAACCAAAGTGTTCCTTACCCCGTCCCATGTGTCTAACAGCAACCGAGTAGTGGAACGGTCTTGGTCTCCGAGCGCTATCAGTCCAGAAAGTATGACGTATGTGGTCTACGTTAAGCCAAAAGGCTTCTATTCCTGCCCACTGGGGTGTGTAATGGGGGTCATGTGCGGCTAGCATGGTGCTTAGAATCGCTGCCTTGTAGTAATGGTATAGGTTGGGGATGCCCAGGCCACCGTCTGTGATCCTCCTCTGCAGGACCTTAGCGGCTACCCGGCTCTTTTTGTGTTGCCACGTAAATTTCAGAAATAATGCGGTGATCAACTTGAGGTAGGTGTTTGGTAGGGGTATTTGTAGTGTTCGAAAGAGGTATAGTAGTTTTGGGAGCAGTGACATTTTGAATGCTGCTATGCGCCCTAGCCATGAGAGGAACTTCCCCTCCCATGATTTGAGGGTGTTGTCGATGTCTGTTAAGAGTTTAATGTAGTTTGCGTGAAAGAGATCTGTGGGTTTTTTCGTGAGTTTGAGTCCTAGATATGTTAAATAGTCCGACCTCCAGTCTAAGGGGAACGCCTCCTTCAGTCTGTTTCTCGCCTCTTTAGTCACTCCTATCGTTAACGCCTGTGTTTTGGAGACATTCAATTTATAATGGGAGTGGTGGCCAAAAAGTTCTATTTGTCGCATTAAATTGGGCATGGATATGAATGGCTGGGTTAGGGTGAGGAGGATGCCATCTGCAAATATGTTTAGTTTGAATTCTTTATCTCCTAGAGGGATGCCATGGATGTTCGGGTCTGACCTGATTTTGGATGCCAGTGGCTCCAAAGCCAGTACATAAAGCATAGGGGAGAGGGGGCATCCCTGTCTGGAGCCATTAGAGATTTTTATGGTCCGTGACGGGAATCCTGAGTACAGAACTTGTGCCGACGGATCGTTGTATAGTGCGTCTACCGCTGCCACGAACTTTGGGGGGAAGCCGAATCTGTGGAGTACCCTGTTTAAGAAGGTCCAGTTGAGTCTGTCGAAGGCCTTCTCCGCGTCTAGGGAGACGAATAGGCCCCCCCTTCCCAGTTTTCTAGCGCTATGCATTAAGTTTAGAACTTTGCGTGTATTATCTGAGCCCTGTCTACCTTTCACAAAACCCACTTGGTCGTCATGTATGAGGTCCGGTAGGATAGTTTTTAGCCTATTGGCTTGTAATTTTGCGAAGATCTTGGCGTCTGTATTGAGTAGGGATATCGGTCGGAAATTTGGGCATGAGGTCGGGGATTTCCCTGGTTTGGGGAGGGTGGTGATATGCGCTCGTAACAGTTCCGATGGTAGTGAGTGGTTGTCTATGGGGCTGTTAAATAAAGTGGTCAGTGCAGGGGCCAGGACGTCTGCGTATTTGTGATAGTATGTGTTCGCAAACCCGTCAGGGCCTGGCGCTTTACCCGTTGGGAGATTTTTTATTGTGTCCCTTACTTCTTGTTGGGTGATAGGGGCTGAGAGAGCTTCTCTGTGCTGTTGTGAGAGGGTTGGCAAGTGGGCATCTTGTAGGTAGATGTCCATCTGTGTGGGGGTTTTTAGGGGCGTTAGTGGGTCCTTCTTTAGGTTGTATAGGGTTTCGTAGTACGTGGCAAATTCGTCGCAGATGTCTTTCGGGGCAACCAACTTGTTTCCGTGTGAGTCCTGTATGTGTGCTATTTTAGATGTTGCCTCTCTGTCTCTGAGCTTTTGGGCTAGTATTTTGCCCGCTCTGTTGCCCTGGGAGTAGTGAGTAGCTTTCAATTTCCGTAGTGAATAGCCCATTCTCGTAATTGCGAGCGCCTGTATTTTGTCTTGTGTTTCTGAGATTTGGCTTTTTAACTCTGGCGATGGGCTCGTTTGGTTTAGTTTGTTGAGGTCGTGCAGTTGTTTGTACCATGTGACCTTTTGTGCGTGGGACGTCCGTTTAAGGAAATGTGCTCTTTTGATCAGTTCCCCGCGTATTACGGGTTTGTGGGCTAGCCAGGTGATCTCCGCCGAGATCTCTGGTGCGGTGTTTTCTTTAAAGTAGTGTTTAAGTGTGTTTTCTATGTGGTCTGCGAACGTGTTATCGTGTAAGAGTGTTTCGTTCAGCCGCCAGGGGCTTCTGTTGTGGCCCTCAAATTTGTCCTTTAGTTCCATAGTAATAGGTGCATGGTCTGACCACGTAATAGTCTCTATTGTGCATTTGAGTACCTGTGTTAGATGTTTTCCTTCCGTGAGGAACCTGTCAATTCGCGTGTAAGAGTTGTGGACCGAGGAGAAAAACGTGAAGTCTCTCTCCTCGGGGTGGAGGACTCTCCACGTGTCGTAGAGATTATGTTCGTCTAGTAGTCTCTGGTATGTGGTGCATTGTCTCCTGGCTGGGTTGTTCCCTTTCGTATTAGGACCTTTGGACAAGTCTAACCCAGGGTCTAGAATGTGGTTAAAGTCTCCACAGATTATTAGCATTCCCCTCTGGATCGGTGCTATTTTAGCTAGTGTTTTATGTAGGAAGTTGCGTTGTTCTGAGTTGGGTGCGTACACGTTTGCTATGGTGTAGGTAATGTCATTGATTGTGCATACCAGTATGATGTATCGGCCTTCCTCGTCTATGACTAAGTCGTGTTCGGTGAATGCTACTCGGTTGCTGATTAGCACAGAGACCCCTTTCATTTTGGATTTTGCTGTAGCGTGTTGTTGGTATGGGTATGCGAGGGGTTTAAGGAGATATGGTTTGGTGAGATGTGTCTCCTGGAGACATACTATGTCTGGTTGGGATTTTTGGAGGTCGTGAAGTAGAAGGTGGCGTTTGACAGTGGAATTTAGCCCCCTTACGTTGTGGCTATATATCTTCATAAAGGGAGGGTCTGTGAGGGGTGCTATCTGTAACGTTGTCTTTGTTAGATTTGTGTTTTCCCCGAGTGCCCTTGTATGTCTTGGTACTTGAGTCTAGTGTGATGTGTATAGGCAGTGGTGCCGTGGAGTATATACTTGCTGTGTTGCTGAGTGGCTGCTCTGGCGGATCCGCGTGGGGCGCATCCGTGGCGGGTCGCGTTGTTCTCCGGGCTCTCTGTGTCCGTACTGGAACGGTATGGTTATGCAGGTACATATCCTTGGATTGTCTAGTGTGGTCTGGGTAGGGGAGGGAGGATAAGAGGTTAATACAGGAAAGTAGAAGAAGAGAAAACAGTGCGGTAAGGACCGCAGAGCCCAAGGTGGGCTGAGTACCCCGGTTGGGTACCATGGAGGTAGGCAACAACAAAAACATTAACAAATATCTTGTACGATTAGCCCTAACGCTTATCTAAATAGTTCTGCATACCACATGGAGATTTTTTTTTTTTGTCACAACTATGAGTAAGTTTTAAGCTGGAGGTGTTATAGGGTGTGGGGTGAAAATACCAGGCGGGGAATTCCTCAATCAGGTGGCATCGCCATTCAGTCCTGTATCTGTACTCCTTAAAGCTGGATATGGGCTGATGGAGTTCGGGTTACTTTTTCGCCTTCTTCCAGTCCTGTCTCAATCGCTGTGGTGAGGTTGTACGCCCGTGTTGTTTGCGAACTGGTAGGTTCCATTGTTTCAGGGCCCTCAGACCTTCCTCCGGCATTATTACATGTGTAAAGGTGCCATTGCGCTGGATAATCAGGCGCACCGGGTGACCCCATCTGTATGGGATCTTGTTGTCCAGCAGCGTTTCCGTAGTCTCCTTGAACTCCCTTCGGCGTTGTAGGGTGGCTGCCGATAGGTCAGCATATATTTGTAGTTGGCCATATTTAGCTGGAAGGTTT
>OW240918.1:103689824-103799049 GCA_933207985.1 Pelobates cultripes | reverse complement strand
TTATATGTTAGACATACTGGCACACACACAGACACATTCACTGACAGGCATACTGACACACACAGACACATCCACTGACAGACATACTGGCACACACAGGCACATATACTAACAGACAAACTGTCACGTACACTGACAGACATATGGACACACCCATGCACATATACTGACAGGCATACTGACAGACACATATACATACACTAACAGACATACTGACACACACTGACAGGCATACTGACACACACAGATACATACACTGATAGACCTACTGACACACACAGACATACTGACACACACACTGACAGTCATACTGAAACACACAGAAACGTACACTGATAGATAGACATACTGACACACACACACAGACAGACATACTGACACACTCAGATATGTACACTAACAGACATACTGACACACACACACATACAAAAAAACATACTGACACACACCGACAGGCATACTGACACACACAGACACGTACACTAACAGACATACTGACAGACACATAAACAGGCACACACACAGACATACTGACAGACATACTGACACACACACAGACATACTGACACACACGTACAATTTTTAAACCCACCCTCCAGTGTGGTGCCTGAGACTGATGGGAGTGAGGAGCCCCCCTCCTCACTGCCTGCTCCTCCCATCCACGTGGCTTCTCTTCCTCTGTGGGAGGAAGTGACTCACACCTGTCACTTCCTCCCAGCCGGCTGCCGAATAGCATGGGGCCCTGTTGTGCTGTTTAAGGGCCACAGCGCCTGACCGCACTCCTGCTAAAACAAGCCCACCGGGTGGCCCTCAGGGCATGGGCCACCTTAGTGTGCGGCCCCCAGCTCCACTTGACTGTTGACTGAAAAAAGATGGGATGTCTGTGTCACTATAAGAATGTAATCCATGTTATGGTACAGCTGTGTTCTCTTTTCCCTTGTTTTGTTTGTGCTATAAACAAAAGGTTTTAAATCTCCACAAACTGCTAATTTTCTTCCAGGACAAAGAATTTAAAATATTTCTTATGAGTTCTATGAATTTGGATTTGATATTATATGTAATGGAATGACGGGCACCCCGACTGGGTACCTCCGTTGAAGGATGCTCCTAGCGCTTCCTGAGGACTCCAAGCACTGCAGCAGACACCACAACCACCGAACCGGAGAAGCATACGAATGCTTTCAAGCATATGAATGCTGTAAGCAGCTGAACAGGAAAAGAATACAATCAGCTTACACTCCTGGCAATCAGCATACAATCCAATTCCCCCAATAACGAGACGACACCTCGTTTTGAGGTCAAGCAGAACTGACTGTACTGGCACATACAGCCTCTTTTATTCACAATCTACAAACATAGTACTCACAACAAAGAGGAGTTAGGCGCTCACTAAATAAACTAAAGGTGGTGTAATGGTAAATTAAGTAATTTCTTTATATTTATGAAGTTCTGAATTGCATAAATATAAAATAATACCACAAATAAAATAATAAAAGGTATACTGGTCAATCACATAAATATTAGTGAATATCTTGAATGAACAGACAAGAGGCAAAGTTTTGATGAAAGTATAAACAAAACTTTACTGGGAATACAATTATCAAGCACACAAAAAAGAAACAAATACTTTAAAAACATACACTGCTATAAACAATACATTCAGGTAAGAAATCTACTTAGCTCTATTCATGGAGATTCAGCAGCTTACACAGGATAATTGAATCAGCATAACACACAGAACAATGAGGTGAGTTCCTTGCCACATGTTAAATGGATTTACATGGGCACCTCTAAAGACACCTGGCTTCTTCCGACCCAGTCATGAAACTGAAACTCTAGTTTCTGGAAACCCCTTGAATAACCTCCCATCTAGTATCCACCCACAGAGGTAACATAACCAATACCTAATGGTCATCTCTAGGAGGCGGATACTACATGTAGTCCTTTGTGAAAGGAAGTGACTTAAGAATTCTCAATACCTTCCTAAAGCACATGTCTCATTGACTATGCGGCAGCCATCTTTATTCACTCGACGTCACAGTGCTCACTAGGCCACCTATAGGTCACTTCCTCCCTAAAGCACATGTCTCATTAAATATGCAGCAGCCATCTTCTTGCTCTTAATGTCACATAGCTCACTACACCCCCTATAGGTATCATAAGTTATTGCACATGAATGGGAACACAATAATAGAACATTTATCATTGCCCATAACCAATACAGGTGGGCAGCAGTGAACCAAGCAGGAATTCCCAATACCTGCTCACAGTAGTAAAACAGAAGAGACCACTTTTTTTTTTTTACCACTTTTGTCTCTTCTGTTTTACAAACATAGTACTGTCCACAGGGTTTTGAAATACAACCAATCAATCCGTACAATACACACAGACACTCCCACACAAAATCCTCCCCTCTGCCTGTGATATGATTACTGAACACAATGGGTAATATAATTATCACAGGCAGAGAAATACAGTTTTTACAAAATATTAATAACTTCCAAAATATACATGCCATTCGCATAAAACATACATTTTCAGAATCTGCATGCCTGAAATATTCACATACTCAAAAATCAGGGCAATCGGTTCATGGGTTAAAAAGTTAAGGGAAAGTCCTATTTGACCAAATGAAGCATGTTTTTTCTGCCCAAAACCAGTTCCACAGAATCTTCTATCCTGGAGATAATTGGGAAGTAATCCAATTATGTCCAAGGACAGAGGCAAAACTCCATTAGCCACATGGTAGCAAAATACAATAAAATACATAAAAATATATAACTGTGCAGCTATTGCATAAAACAGGTACATATCCCCAGATAGCTTAGATCTGAGCTCAAATTATTAGTGAATGGCGCTCAGATCACATACATACAGTTCAATTGCCATGGAGCCAAAGTCTTTCACATAGTCTTTCGTTATACGAATGGGCTCCATGGCATAGCTATCTGGGGTAACACTGCTCACATAGGAAAAGTACCGAATGACCTGGCTTTCGGGTCTTTGCAGGGGAAAATCCAGCATTTCAACATGGGGCCATAGTCACAGGGCAGGAGGCTGGAAATCAGTCTTCTCCAATGCCCAGTGGCAAGGCTGTTTCCGCCACATTATGCATCTTGGAAATCTATGTATTTTCACCTGTCATCGCTGTGGAGGACAGAGATTCCATCTAGAAGTTTTTTATGTCAAGATCTAGAAAGAGCATCCACTTGTTCTGGGATTTTGGGACTAGAAGGACTAGATAGTAGAAACCTCTGAATGTTTTCCTGGAACACAAACATATTCCTGACCTTCCTTATGATCTCCTCTGATAAGGGCTATTTTATACAGTCAGACATTTTTTTTTACTAAAGATGTTTATAATTTCTTTTACTCATGTTCCTTATTCCTGATTTTCTGGTCACTGGGTTTTGCCACCACTGAAGCCTTGTCCCTTGTCTATCACCATGATGGCAGGTCGGTTGGCCACTTCTTACTTGTCTGTTTGGATCTGAAAGTCCCACAGGATCTTAGTCCTGTCATTCTCAACTACATTTTGTGGCATCTCCCATCTGGACTTAGGCAGGTCTAAACCATATTCTGTGCATATATTTCAGTACACAATCCACTTGGCTGTGGCTCTTAGTGTATGCTATCCCTGCATCTTGCACTGGACTACTATGTGCTGGACTGTTTTAGAGGTAGGTCTCTTGGGTCTTGTCTGGTGTGGTAGACCCCTACATTTATGGATCTGGATATGGATCATATGTGTTGATGGCGTGGATCTTGTTCTTGCCATTGGGCTTATACTTCAGGACCTGTCTAGAGCTCTGCAGATTCTTGGATGTTGTTATCCTCCTTGCCTCTTCCTCTTAGTTGTCAGGTGTTGGGGGTATCCCCAGGTACTTGTAGCTCTTTTTTACATCTCCTATCTGATCTTCCGGTACTTGAACTCCTTCTGTCCTGATCATCTTCCCTCTTTTTTCCCTCTACACTTATCTAATCCATATGACATTCCGATGTCCTTGTTGTATATCGTAGTTGGAGTGAGGTCAGGTGAATCAACGCCCCGCTCACACTTGGCATACAGCTTGATATTGTCCACATAGAGTAGGTGGCTGATGGTAGCTCCACTCTTTAACCTGTATCCGCATGCACTCTTCATGGTGATCCGACTTAGGGGATTGAGTCCTATGCAGAAAAGCATTGGGTATAGCGCATTATATCTATCTATCTATCTATCTATCTATGTAACCAGGGGGCTGCACTCACCTGAACATGCATAAATGAGGTGCTGCTGGGGCCAATTTCTACAATATACAGTTGCAAGAAAAAGTATGTGAACCCTTTGGAATGATGTGGATTTCTGCACAAATTGGTCATAAAATGTGATCTGATCATCATCTAAGTCACAACAATAGACAATCACAATCTGCTTAAACTAATAACACACAAAGAATGAAATGTTGCCATGTTTTTATTGAACACACCGTGTAAACATTCACAGTGCAGGTGGAAAAAGTATGTGAACCCTTGGATTTAATAACTGGTTGAACCTCCTTTGGCAACAATAACTTCAACCAAACATTTCCTGTAGTTGCAGATCAGACGTGCACAACGGTCAGGAGTAATTCTTGACCATTCCTCTTTACAGAACTGTTTCAGTTGAGCAATATTGTTGGGATGTCTGGTGTGAATCGTTTTCTTGAGGTCATGCCACAGCATCTCAATCGGGTTGAGGTCAGGACTCTGACTGGGCCACTTCAGAAGGCGTATTTTCTTCTGTTTAAGCCATTGTGTTGATTTACTTCTATGCTTTGGGTCATTGTCCTGTTGCAACACCCATCTTCTGTTGAGCTTCAGCTGGTAAACAGATGGCCTTAAGTTCTCCTGCAAAATGTCTTGATAAACTTGGGAATTCATTTTTCCTTAGATGATAGCAATCCGTCGAGGCCCTGACGCAGCAAAGCAGCCCCAAACCATGATGCCCCAACCACCATACTTCACAGTTGGGATGAGGTTTTGATGTTGGTGTGCTGTGCCTTTTTTTCGCCACACATAGTATTGTGTGTTTCTTCCAAACAACTCAACTTTGGTTTAATCTGTCCACAGAATATTTTGCCATTACTGCTGTGGAACATCCAGTGGCTCTTGTGCAAACTGTAAACGTGCAGCAATGTTTTGTTTGGACAGCAGTGGCTTCCTCTGTGGTATCCTCCCATGAAATCCATTCTTGTTTAGTGTTTTACGTATTGTAGATTCGCTAACAGGGATGTTAGCATTTGCCAGTGACTTTTGTAAGTCTTTAGCTGACACTCTACGATTCTTCTTCACCTCATTGAGCAGTCTGCACTGTGCTCTTGCAGTCATCTTTACAGGATGGCCACTCCTAGGAAGATTAGCAGCAGTGCTGAACTTTCTCCATTCAAAGACAATTTGTCTTACTGTGGACTGATGAACAGCAAGGCTTTTGGAGATATTTTTATAACCCTTTCCAGCTTCATGCAAGTCAACAATTCTTAATCATAGGTCTTCTGAGAGCTCTTTTGTGCAAGGCATCATTCACATCAGGCAATGCTTCTTGTGAAAAGCAAACTCAGAATTGATTGGACTCCAGTTGGCTGACATCTCACTCCAATTAGCTCTTGGAGATGTCATTAGTCTAGGGGTTCACATACTTTTTCCACCTGCACTGTGAATGTTTACATGGTGTGTAAAATAGAACATGGCAACATTTCATTCTTTGTGTGTTATTAGTTTAAGCAGACTGTGATTGTTTATTGGTGTGACTTAGATGATGATTAGATCACATTTTATGACCAATTTGTGCAGAAATCCATATCATTCCAAAGGGTTCACATACTTTTTCTTGCAACTGTACATGATCCAGCAGACACACTAATCCACTAAAAAGCAACTTCAAAGCGCACAGTTTTTTTAAGGTTTTTTAGTTTTAAAAAAACCCCCACCTAATCTAGGCAAAAATAATGGGAGTTTAGTTACAGTATATGATCATACATTGCAAAAGCCTGCCACAATATCAATGTATCCCATCTCTGACAGGTCCTACTCTAACAGCCTAATGTCTGCTTTTAGGAGATTAACCCACTTACTTGGGGAAAACATTTCCATCTTGGGCTCTCTGCAGTACAATGATAAATAGGCCCTGTTATGAGGCACCTATAACAGGGAGTGGTGCAAAATCAAGGAGTTGGCCTAGACGCAAAACCAAGGAGTTGACCTAGACTCACAAATTCATGTATGAAACCAGGGGGCTACACTCACCTGAACATGCATAAATTGCTGGGGACAATTTTTATATACATACACACAGTTGTGCTTAAAAGTTTGCATACCTTGGCAGGAATTGTGAAATTTTGGTACTGATTTTGAAAATACAATTGATCATGCAAAAAATTTCTTTTATTGAAAGATTGTGTTCATATGAAGCCATTTATCATCACATAGCTGTTTGACTCCTTTTTAAAGGAACACTATAGAGTCGGGAACACAAACGTATTCCTGACCTTGTAGTGTTAAAACCACCATCTAACCCCTCAACCCCTTTTGCCTTCCTGAATTTAGTAAAATCTTACTTGTATTCAAGTCTGCAGCTGTTGCTTCTGCTCCTGATCTGCCTGCTTACAGCTGACATAATCAGAAATGATTCTGTGAGCCAATCACAATGCTTTCCCATAAGATTGGCTGATACTGTCGAGGAGGCAGATCAGAGGCAGAGCCAGCACAAGTCAAACACAGCACTGGCCAATCAGCATCTCTTCATAGAGATGTATTTAATAAACGCATCTCTATGAGGAAAGTTCAGTGTCTCCATGCAGAGGGTGGAGACACTGAATGGCAGTACTGCACAGTGTTTAGCACTGCCCAAGGAAACACCTCTAGTAGCCTTCTGAGGAGTGGTCAGTGGAGTTAATACTAGGTTGTCATGTAAACACTTAATTTTCTTGGAAATGTTTACTGTAAAAAGCCTGAAGGGAATGATTCTACTCACCAGAACAAATACAATAAGCTATAGTTGTTTTAGTGACTATGTTGTCCCTTTAAATCATAATGATAACAGAAATAACCCAAATGGCCCTGATCAAAAGTATACATACCCTTGAATGTTTAGCCTTGTTACAGAAATACAAGGTGACACACACAGGTTAAAATGACAATTAAAGGTTTATTTCCCAAACCTGTGGCTTTTTAAATTGCATTTAGTGTCTATGTATAAATAGTCAATGAGTGTGTTAGCGCTCACATGGATGCACTGAGTAGGCTAGAAACTGATCAATGAGGAGCAGAAAAGAACTGTCAAAAGACCTGCGTAATAAGGTAATGGAATTTTATAAAGATGGAAAAGGATATAAAAAGATATCCAAAACCTTGAAAATGCCAGTCAGTACTGTTCAATCACCTATTAAGAAGTGGAAAATTCGAGGATCTCTTGATACCAAGCCAAGGTCAGGTAGACCAAGAAAGATTTCAATCTGCCAGAAGAATTGTTCGGGATACAAAGAAAAACCCTAAGGAGAAATAAAGGCTGCTCTGGACGGTGTGGTTGTTTCAAGGAGCACAATATGACAATACTTGAACAAAAATGAGCTGCATGGTCAAGTTGCCAGAAAGAAGCCTTTACCACGCTAATGCTACAAAAAAGCTACAATATGCAGACAACACCTTGACATGTCTCACAGCCTCTGGCACACTGTAATTTTGAGTGACAAGACCAACATAGAGCTATATGGTCACAACCATAAGTGCTATGTATGGAGAGGGGTCAACAAGGCATATAGTGAAAAGAATACCATTCCCACTGTAAAGCATGGTGGCTCACTGATGTTTTGGGGTGTGTGAGCTCTGAAGGCACAGGCAATCTTGTGAAAATTGGTTGCAAGACGAATGCAGCATGTTATCAGAAAATACGGGCAGCCATTTTGCATTCTTCTGCAGAAAGACTGCGCATGGAATGCTCTTGGACTTACCAGCATGACAAAAACCCTTAGCACAAGGCCAAGTTTACTCTCTAGTGGTTACAGCAGAAAAAGGTGAAGGTTCTGGAGTGGCCATCACAGTCTCTTGACCTTAATATCATCAAGCCACTCTCGGGAGATCTCAAACGTGCTGTTCATGTAAGATGACAAAAGACTTTGCATGACCTGGAGGCATTTTGCCAAGACCAATGGGCAGCTATACCACCTGCAAAAATAAGTGGCCTCATAGACAACTATTACAAAAGACTGCACGACTTTTGAACAGGGGTCATTTCATTTGTTGTCATGTTTTGTTTTATGATTGTGCCATTCTGTTATAACCTACAGTTGAATATGAATCCCATAAGAAATAAAAGACATTGTTTTGCCTGCTCACTCATGTTTTCTTTAACAATGGTACATATATTACCAATTCTCCAAGGGTATGCAACCTTTTAAGCACAACTGTATATATATAGTGTTACAAAAGACTCAAAATGACTGTGTTACTGTTAATACCGATTGCTACTGTTACAACTCTATACGTTTAAGCCGAGGAAAACACGAATGGATTACACGAATTCTTATAAAGACTCCATTCGTGATACGAACGAGGGACCCCCAAATGCTGGCGTGTGCCGCCTCTTAACCTCGTCACCCCGCAAAGTACCGAACGGGTGACCACCCGACCAGCGGAGTATGGCAGCCATTAACCACCCAGCCGGCTTCGGTCTGCGGTTAACCACAGACTAATTGATAGGCCCGGGGGGGATTGACGTTCGCACACAAAGTACCGAAGGGAACCTACCGAACAACCACACGAACGGAGACCCCCTACAGTGGGTCGTGTGGCGGCCATTAGCCTGTGGTTTCTGCGGTTAACCGCAACTCAAGTACCATGCTACCAGGTGGTCCTCGTTCATGTGCCGAACGAGTTCCACTACCAGACAGACAGCGGGGCTTCGCATGAACTGATACCCGGGTTTAGTTCCATAAGTTGGAAGCGAAGTCCCGCTGCCCGCTAAACCGTCCGAAAACATGGCCGCCATCAGAGACTCACGATCCAAAATGCCGAACGGACTTTATACGGCAGAAACAGCCCATTCTGTTCGTGGGATTAGAGCGCCATTCGTATGTTTAATGTATCCGAACGCGAGCTATTAAATGAATGGTAGAATGAGCTGTTTTCCTTTATTAATGTTAAAGTTATGGATTTTTATGCAGTTTCCTGGGACATAATGAAACGTGGTCTTTTGTGCGCTTCGAGATAATTAGATTGTATAACCGTTGGCCTCATTATCTCCAAGCTGGGCGGGTACTAATTCAAATGATACACTGTATTGTGATTGGTTACTTGTCTGTACTGTACCTGTATTCCATCAGGTCCACAGGGGGGCTGTCCTTGGACCTGAGGAATCACATAAATTGCCATGTTGTGTGCCAGTAAAACCGGTTTGTTTTGACCCTCAACTTGCAGCCTCGACTCATGTTGTAGGGATCCGGGATATTGATGCTTGTACCGTGCTTGGGAATATTCTACACTTGCAGCTTACTACCAAAAGACCTCCATTCGACTCTCTACAGCGGGAACCAGGACTTCTAAGCGATCAACCCCTCTGCTAGACCGGGGGCAATCGTAACATATAGCATATGTGTAGTAAGGCTGCATAAGCTCCTGATTACCCAGACAACAGGTGCCTACTGTTCCCAAATATAGTGTCCGAAAAGAGACTGAGAACGGGTGGCGAGGGAGCTCTAATCTTCCAGCATGGCTCCCTATGCCGGTTATGCCGGTTGCCGGGATATTTCATCACTCTGGCCTCGGCATCACTAAACAGTTCACAAGGGAGCAGATCTGGGAGATCAGAGGAGCCCACACTGGGCCACAGGGAGAGAGTTTCCACTCCAGCTCTCCCCCAGGAATAAAAATAAAGACTAGTAATAACTGGGGTGTGGCTAGCAGCCGGAAAGAGAAGTCACATGGAGTAGAGCTCCAGACTCCTACAAGCCCCAAAGTATTACAATTAAGCAACAGTCACCCCTAAACCAAGCTGGAAAGTTGGGGTGACACACACTAGCACTGATGGCACCCACCAAGCAACTTAAGCTGGTGGCCCCAATGAAACATACCAAAAAAGACCGTCTGAAAGCAAGTCAAGATAGCAGCGAACACGAGGATCGATACCATCTCCATGAGGGAGCCTGCGACTCAGAATCTGTAGTGTTCACTTCGGAAGATACTCTGGTCACGAAACGAAGGCTCCATACCATGCTGAAAGAGCTGAGGTCCACACTACAGGCTGATTTGGGTTCTATGTTCGGGTGAGTAAGGATTTAAAAATGGAAGGTAGTGTCAGGAAGCAGCGTCTGTGGTAGTCTTCTCAAGCTCAGGGAAATATGGAGGAGAGGACACAGATATAGTGGTAAATAATTGCTGATAGTGGTAAATAAAGAAAGATTTGCACTTACAATTTTCTGGAGCTTATATTCAGCTCTAGATATATGCGCCTGGACGGTACAATCCCCGTCTATGGATATGATGATGGTCCTGGTGCACTTTTAAAGGCGTCTTCGGGTTAAGGGTGTTCTTATGTCAAATAGCGGCAGAACCAGTATCCTCAGTGTATAGCAGGGAAGATAAAAACACAATATAGTGGTCTCTGTACGTTCTAAAATAAAACTAGAATTAAAAAGAGGAGGTATAAGAAATATTGCTCAGTATAGGGAGTGTAGGTGGAATAATCCCCACCAAGGATATCACTTGCGAGTCCTCAGGTTCTTAATGATAAAAATGTTAATGTTTAAAAGGATAGGCTAGGAGGCTCCAAATAGCTTAAATTCGTTATCTTTATTGGAGACAAATAGAATAAAAACAATATAGCAAAAGGCTGTATAAAACAATAACGTGTTTCACCTGTTAGCAAGGCTTATTCAAAGTGTTACAGCACTGCATTGCAATAGCACTGCAATTACTGACATCAATCTAATTAGTGACATCATAGATCATATGACAAAACAATCAGGTACAATTTCATAATAGAAATTGAAATAAAACATTAGATTAAATGTGTTTAGAATCCTAAAAGTATAACTATAAGTTACAAAATTTTATTTAGAAATACATTTTTAAAGGAACACTATAGTCACCTAAATTAGTTTAGCTAAATAAAGCAGTTTTAGTGTATAGATCATTCCCTTGCAATTTCACTGCTCAATTCACTGTCATTTAGGAGTTAAATCACTTTGTTTCTGTTCATGCAGCCCTAGCCAAACCTCCCCTGGCTATGATTGACAGAGTCTGCATGAAAAAAAAAAAAACTGGTTTCACTTTCAAACAGATGTAATTTACTTTAAATAATTGTATCTCAATCTCTAAATTGAACTTTAATCACATACAGGAGGCTCTTGCAAGGTCTAGCAAGCTATTAACATAGCAGGGGATAAGAAAATCTTAATTAAACAGAACTTGCAATAAAGAAAGCTTAAATAGGGCTCTCTTTACAGGAAGTGTTTATGGAAGGCTGTGCAAGTCACATGCAGGGAGGTGTGACTAGGGTTCATAAACAAAGGGATTTAACTCCTAAATGGCAGAGGATTGAGCAGTGAGGCTGCAGGGGCATGTTCTATACAGCAAAACTGCTTCATTAAACTAAAGTTGTTCAGGTGACTATAGTGTCCCTTTAAAAGTTAGAAAGAATGGGATAGCTTTAAGAGGGGGCACCAAGATGGCCTCCGGGACATGTTGCTTGGGGACACCAAGATGGCTGCCGCCAGCTAAAAGTAAATGGTGAAATGAAGGCATGAATAGTTAAATAGTTTGGCAGCCTGGGTATCTTTAAAAGGGGTAAGGTGAATAAAAAGGGGACAGTCCCTAATAAAAATGAGTGTTTTGTATACTAGAATGAAGTGTGGGAATATCCAAAATGGCGGCTGCAACCCAGATCACTTGATTAGCCAGGTCGCGTCACCATGGCACTAAGGATCACACTGGTCTCCTAACTGAGGAAGAGAAAAAGGGGGGCGGGCGCGACCTGTGTCACATGGTTGGCCCAGTCGCGTCGCCATAGCAACTGCTGTTCCTCAGACAGAGGAGGAAGGGAAAGCTTAAGGGAGACCTCCCACCTCACAGGATTGTGGGAAATGTAGTACAGGGAGGGGGGAAATAATATAGTAAGCAAAAAAGTGAAAAGGGGCTTCTAAAAAAGAGGGCATAAAAAATTAAAATAAATAAAACAGGGTAAAAAACATATATGTGGAAGAAATCCATGAGTACAACTAAGTATTAAAAAAGGAAAACAAACATATTTTACATTTTTTGAGATAAAATAGAAATGAGGACAAATAATGTAAAAACACTGGTGAATATATAAAAAGATTACACAAAAAATTACACAAAAAAATTAAACTTGGGAACTATATTAGCAAAATTTGCAGGACATTTGAGAGGGAATATGTATATAAAATAATTACAATATTTAAGGTATTTAATAAACACTTACCATGCATGAGGGGCAGCTCTAGTCAAAGTTCTTTCAATGTATCATCTATTGATGTGTAAACACTGGCTGAACAATAAAGAGAAACAAACTGTGTAAAACACAATTATGTGCTACACTCTTTCTGTTTTAGCAATGAAAATATATATTGGATTATACAGACCAGCTTTGTAACATTTGAATACTCAGTGTCTTACAGGGGTCTAACAGATGAATCTAAAATCCTGAAATACCTTCAAAGCTTAGTGGGGTTACTTCATGTACCTCGCCCATATTGATCTGTATCAAGCAAATCCTGGCACTGCTATGTGGTTTCACATATATATATATATATGTGGGGTGTCATTTACCTGAGGTGAGGAATTGGGGAGCAGGGATTTGAGGTACATTAAAGGGACACTTGATTCGACATTCTCTTTGAAATTCACTATACCTAATTATAGTTTATGTACAGTACTCTGAATTGTGCAAGGGAGTTCTAGGCCAAAGTATCAAAATTAGAAAAGCTCACCAGCTTAGCTTTTTCAGTTTGTGGTTTTTGAAGCCTAGATTTTGCATTTGTTAATTTTCTACAATTCCCGGTTTAATAGATTAAAAATGATCTACTTCATCTGTATCTCAGAATCTTGGGAGCGTAGGAATCTGTCAGTTAATCTTTGGTCTCTAGTGTAATAAACAGATCATGTACCATGTGCCTACTAAATTTCTTTTTTAATAGTATTATGATCACATGCACAATGTACCCACAAGACAGCTTTTTTGTTCATTGAAAAACTCTATAAATAACACTGGCATGACTGAATGGAAGCAATTTACAGCATTTATTTCCTTTCAAGTGTTCAATTTTCTTGGGTCATGGGTGAGTTATTGGTGTAATTTTTGTGGATTTCGAATTAGGGGTTGTGGGATTTGCAGAATTTTTCATCCATTTTTTCCACTTCCTCTTTAATGAGTGGATCTGGAGTTGAAACTAATAATACTTTGTTGTTGAATGAGTTGGGACATTTTGAGCATGTATCCTACTCTGGGGTACGATATTTACCAAGAACTTGATCATGCATCAAAATGACCCCAGTTAACTGAATGACCCTTTAATTGTTGGACAGTGGTGGGGGGGACGGACTTTTTTGATAAGCTGTGAAAGAGCAGCAGTAGCTGTGCCTTTCATCATACTACTGGCTTTCCAGCTATTGTTGGATTACATCTCCCATACAGGGTTATAAAAATCAGCTACTTTTCCTAAGTGGTCAGATTTAAAGGTCAGTCTAAGCATGATAAGTACTACAGTGCGCTGTAGGGGTTATGGTACCAGAAGACCCCTGGTACTGTTTGACTGTTAGAAATCAAAACATCTTAGAATGGTTTGACATTTACCTAGGTTCTGAGTATTGCACCTTTTCGGATATATCTAAAACAAAAGTTCCTTAAGCTTTAGATATATAAATTCCATCCCTTATTTGGACATAATTAATTGGCTGATATTCTTAGCTAATTAATTCTGTCTGAACATGGATGGAAGTGATGTCACTAATGCATAAGTAGGGACATTCCCATAAGCGATATTAGAAGAGGGGGCCATGTTAAATGTTTATCCTTTAAAACAATTTGACTATTTACCATGAATTGTCATCAGAGGACTTTGGGCATTGTAACCATAGTACCCTGTAGTGGTTATCGTGATTAGACTGACACTATTATTTGCAAAAATTAAACGTTTAGGTAATAACTCTACTAATATGTTTCCAGTCAATGATGGAGTAGAAAAATAGCATTTGTGTATCAACACAAGTGTAGGGAGCTTAAAGGACCACTATAGTGCCAGGAAAACATATTCGTTTTCCTGGCACTATAGTGCCCTGAGGGTGCCCCCACCCTCAGGGACCCCCTCCCGCCCGGCTCTGGAAAGGGGAAATGGGTTTAAACTTACCTTTTTCCAGCGCTGGGCAGAGAGAGCTCTCCTCCTCCGATCCTCCTCTTCTCCTCCTCCTGGGCTGACTGCGCACGCGCGGCAAGAGCTGCTGCGCATTCAGCCGGTCACATAGGAAAGCATTCATAATGCTTTCCTATGGACGCTGGCGTGCTCTCACTGTGAAAATCACAGTGAGAAGCACGCAAGCGCCTCTAGTGGCTGTCAATGAGACAGCCACTAGAGGAAATAGGGAAAGGCTTAACCCATTCATAAACATAGCAGTTTCTCTGAAACTGCTATGTTTATGAAAAAATGGGTTAAACCTAGCTGGACCTGGCACCCAGACCACTTCATTAAGCTGAAGTGGTCTGGGTGCCTAGAGTGGTCCTTTAACAGTAAAGCTCGGAGTTAGACTTTCTAGGTGAAAATTTTATTTTAGTAGAAAATGTATTCAGTAGCTCTACAGCTAAACAACAAATTACATTTTTTGTTTTCTTGTAGAAAGATGGCTCCACCAGTGTGGTATGTGAAGATGTTTGAAACAAGTTTAGAATTAAACCATTAAAATCAAATGCTGCCTGCAGGACACTTGGCAGGTCCCTAACCACTCCATATTTTTATACTTGCAGCTTAAAATCATTATCCCAGCTCAAATTATACTACAGACCCCATCACCGGGCCTCCCCTTTTCCAAGCTCTTATTAGAGCGCTACTGGGCAGCCCCCACAAAGCCAAAACCCCTATCCCTATGCTACAAAGCATTTCAATGAGTACTACCTCACAAACCCCCCAGCTGCAAAACTCGGTGGGAAATAGATAGGACAGAACCACTCTCTGAAACAGAATGGCAGGAAACTGCTATATCGATAATACATAACCCTCATAGATTACACAAAATCTTTCCAAATGTGCCATCCTTTTGCTGACGATGTACTTCCAATGTGGAAACCTATCTCCATGTCTGGTGGACCTGCAAAGGTATACGACCACTATGGGACTATGTCAGGAACATACTAGACACATTAGAAATTCAAAACTTCCCCATGGCAATATCATCCTTCCTGCTACTACTTTTCCCTCTCACACTAGACAGACAACATAGACAAGTGACTGCACTGGTCCTCCTAGCAGCCCGCAATCTCATTGCCTCACATTGGAAATCCACCAAGTGTCCTTCCATCTCCTAGCTCCGTGACAAAATACAACAATACTACACTTAAGAAAGCATGTCACCACCCACAAGGCCCAAAGCCATGAGGAGTTGGAGTCCCTCCTGATGACAGCAGGTATACTGCGAGTGCCGCCGGTGAACAGAACAGGACTGTCCCAGTTAAACCCTGCTAACGTACAAGAGTTCACCCCGAGGGAACCCCAAAGATCATCGCCTGTCAGAGGCACCACCTGAAATGCCAACAGTCTCCCAGCTCCAGGGGACAGTTAGGCTGACACCTTTTTCTTTTCACACATACATCCTCCGTGAAATCTTCCCCCCTTCCCCCTCCACTCCAGTCCACAGACGAACCTGCCTCAATGCACATATATATAGCTGACCGGCAAAGGGGGCTATCCTAAGTGGTTACCACGCACGAGGAGCACAACATTACCCACACAGAGCAAAAGAGCAGACCACCACATTTGTTAATCTTACCATAAATATCAAAATGTGTATTGTTCACAGATGCCAACCTTGTTAGTGACTGTTGTTACTTAAGCTGACATGTGCTGTTGTGTCATTGTTAGTAACCATGTTCATCATATACACGTAAAATAAAGACTAAAAAAAAAAGCATGTCCTTAACATCTAGCACAGAAACCTTTAGGTTCACAGACACATGGGAAATCTGGGAGCAGAGATTTGGGTTATGCATGGAATAAACAAGACGGTCGCCGAGCCACTTGTTGGGGCCCCCTGCTGATGCTCAACCACTACACTTACCTGGGTACCCTACAGACAGGGAACAGCCAACCTGGCTGGTCCCCTCTAGGACCTGCACTCTGGTCACCCAAAAATACACAATGCTGGAAGAATGCATCTGCATCTCTCTCCTTATACAACCTTACCTTCTATAGGTTCCCTTCCTCCTTTTTCTACTCACTCTCTCTTCTCTATCTCTCTTGTCTTCTCTATTCCTCTTCACCCTTCCTTATAGCTATAGTAATTTGTTATAAGTGCATATGTATTGAATATGTAAGATATACTGATCAAAATTATAATGTTTAGAAATGAGACGCCAATGATGCAAGCATCGCATTTACCTTACTCCACATGTTATATCGACTCATTAATGCTATCTATGTTAACTACTTGAAATGATATTCCTAATTGTACTCTATACTCAAACGCATGTATGCACGTTGATCTGGGTTTTTTTTTTTAAACAAAAGAAAATCAATAAACATTAAATTGAAACTGTTACTGTATTATAAGCACATTATACTTACTATAAAGATAAATAACTGAAATTTATGTAGATGTTAATCCTGCACATGAATAGAACTGTACACCCTTTTCTCTCTGTAGCGGACCGGCAATATTAAATCCCACTAATTCCGCTGGTACATACAGTAATCCACAGTCAGCGCTGAAAAGCAAGGCAATATCCCAAATCCCCCAGCAACCGGACGAAACACAGTTCTGGGAGTCAACTGAGGTCTTTATTTGCAGCTCCAGTATTTATGCAAGTCCCCATGCAAGGGGTTTCCATACTGCCTTAGCAGGGGTAATACAGTAGGGGACTACATGGGGAACTTCACATTCTGGGCATTTCTCCCATCAGGCACTGCTGCACGAGAGGGATACTCCCACTGGAATATACCGTTAAGTGGATTATCCCTCCGTGCAGCAGAACCGGCAATTTATATTAAAATACATAACTTTTTGAATACTTGACAGATTTAAACGAACGGACATTCGGTAGATAGCTGGGGTCTGAGCACACCGTTTGTGAGAATACCGCTCAGATCCCAGCTAAAACAACCGAACGCCGCACGAAAAACACATTATTTATAACACAAGTTAAAAGTACCGATTGACATAGATGTACCAAACTACCGAATGGCCGGGACTCCCGAACGGTCTGGAAGCCCAGCGGTGTTCGCACCGTCGAGTAGCCGTTTTTCAGTTCCATGCGCTCGACGACCAAACACCACTGGGAAACAAAGGATCCAAGATGGCCGACCGCCGCGTGGTCGGTAGCCGAACGTTGGCCACCTAGGAGAGCCTCTAATTGCCTCTTATAACAAGCGCCACACGTCCTTCAGTGTGTGGGCTATTAAAAGATAGTTCATTCATTTCACGAACGGCTCGCAAAGGTGCCGTTCGTGAAACAAAATAGAAAATGCCTATCTGCTTTCGGCAGATAGCCAATACAAGCAATACAGCATACAGCAGATTACAACCAGGCACATACACAATGGTATTAAAGATACAGGCAACCCTTAAAAAAATATTGTCTCTGTTTAGTCCAAGTGGCTAGGTTTGCCACACTCTCTATTTAATTGCACCCTCTAGAATACATTGCTTTGTCTCTTCAGTGGACTCAAATAAAAAGTATTGTCCCCCAAACAAACATTTATTCCTGTTTCCTGTAAGTGTTCAGCTTTAAAGGGATACTGTAGCTCCAGGAATACAAAGCTGTATTCCTGGCACTACCGATCCCTCTGCCTACCCCCTCCCTACCCCCTCCCTCGCACTCCTCCCCATTAGATAAAGGGTTAAAAATCCTATATGTACTTACCTTATTCCAGCGCCGATGACCCTCGGCGCTGGGTCGAAGCTCAATCCCCTCCTCTGTCCTGGGATGACCAGGTCTAATGCGCATGCATAGCAATTGCTGTGCGTGCATTGGACCTCCCCATAAGAAAGCATTGAATCAATGTTTTCCTATGAGGAAGAATCTGACGCTGGAGGACCCGGAAGCTGGTAGACAGCCACTGTGAGGATATTTATGGGGTGATAAATATTAAAAATCATATTTTCATAAAAAGTATCAAAAATGTATTTAATCATTTTTATTATATCAAAACTGATATTTTGGCCCAGTTCCCCGAAAAATTATATTATAAAGCTGAGAATTACTCACGATTTCTCTTAGATCCTAGAGGAAGTTCATTAATGAATTTTATAATTGCCGAATCTAAACTTCCCTAAATAAGATACACTATCTTATATCAGAACAAGTCAATACACCTGGATAAAAATATCGGTATGCTAACACGCTGCAAATTTTACCGTTAATATATATCTTTATTCCATCTGCAGGAATGAAATTTTCATAACCATATATTCCTTAGCTAACTAAGATTTCTAATGATTGAAATCTGACCCAGATTTATCCAGATATGTATTCCTGCTATTAGTAAAATTAGTTAATTTAAATTAATTAAATAAAACCAGCATAAATACCAGTTAGGTTGTAGATATTCTTTTCAGATGTGTAGATCTGTCCCAGGAATTTGTATGCAAGTATGATGAGAATTGTATGAAATAGATAAAAGTGGTGTTAGTTGTAAAAATGATAGTAGAAATTAGGTGTCCAGGAGTGTTGTTTCTTGAGTGCAGTCCAAGTGTTTCAAAGAAAAAGTTTGAGTGTGGTTCAAAGAGTATGAGTGTCCCAAAGAACGATGTTTGACTGTCCTTGAGTCTTTGAATCCCTCGGTCCCAATCTTCACTTTGCCCTTACTTTTTAAAGGGCCAAACTCTCTGCACATCACTAATTGATAGGACCAATAGGGAACTGTAGGTGTGTCTTTCCTACAGACTTTCATCTAGATTTTGGTCAGTAGATGGCGCAATTACATCACCTAAATTTCTTGTCATGGGGTCCATCTGCCTTTTTGCATAATGGGTTATCTTTATGTCTGCTATAAATCTAAATTCCTACGAATTTCAAAGGCTTTGTTTCACTCTTACCCAGACTTAGCGTCGGGCATATACCTTTAAATCTAACTTTTTGACATGTCTAAACTCTCCTTCACCTCTTGCTTACAATGGAACTTTGTAAGATTCCGTTTTAGAAAGTATAATTAATTACTTAGATATCTGTCATTGGTGTCTGGTTTTCTTGTGGGAAACTGTATTTAAAATTATTTCTATTCCACTAACATTATTAAATAATATGATATTTCTTCATTGATATTTATCCATGAATAGTCTATATTATTAACATAATACTAATTATATGTGATTAATATAAAATAGTAAGTTAAGTGGATAGTGTGTATATGCATATATAATTATGTATACATTTGTCTCTGGGTTATGTATACATTTGTCTCTGGGTTAGTCATTATTATTATTATTATTATTATTTTATTATTTATATAGCGCCAACAAATTCCGTAGTGCTGTACAATGGGTGGACTAAAAGACACATAATTGAGATCAGACCACTGACGTACAGGAACAGAGGGGGTTGAGGGCCCTGCTCGATGAGCTTACATGCTAGAGGGAGTGGGGTATAGTGACACAAAGGGTTAAAGTAGGGGAATTAAATAGTTTGTTACAGAAGGGTTTATTGAGTGCTTGGTAGGTCATTTTTGACAGGTGAAGGAACGGAGTCATGGGGTGGGGGATGAGAAACCTGCTGACAGTTTAATTGATACGCTTTAATAAAGAAGTGAGTTTTCAAAGATTTTTTGAAGGAATGGAGGCTGGGTGAAAGTCTGATTGAGGAGGGAAGGGAGTTCCACAGAATAGGTGCAGCCCTGGAGAAGTCTTGAAGGCGAGCATCAGAGGTGGGGATCCGGGCAGAGGATAGGAGTAGGTCTTGGGCTGAGCGCAGGGGTCTCGTCGGGACATACTTGTGTATGAGGGAAGATAGGTATGTTGGAGCAGCATTATGTAGGGATTTGTAAGCAAGCGCCAGAATTTTGAATTGGGCCCTATATCTAACTGGAAGCCAATGCAGGGACTGACAGAGCGTGGAGGCGTGGGAGGTGCGACCGGACAGGAAAATAAGCCTCGCAGCCGTATTCATTATAGATTGCAGCGGTGCAAGCTGGGAACATGTAAGACCGGTGAGAAGGGGATTGCAATAGTCAAGGCGAGAGAGAACAACAGCATGAACCAGTACCTTAGCCGCGTCCGGCGTTAGATATGGGCGGATGCGCGCTATGTTCTTGAGTTGGAAGCGACAGGATTTGGCTATCGATTGAACATGGGGAGTAAAAGAGAGATCAGAATCAAAAAGAACTCCTAGGCAGCGAGCCTGGGAGGTAGAGGTGATAGTAGCTTGACTTGGATGGCGACAGACACAGGAGTAGCAGCACTTGAGGGAGGAAAAACTAGAAGTTCTGTTTTGGACAGGTTGAGTTTAAGGAAGTGAGCAGCCATCCAGTTGGAAATAGCAGAGAGGCAGTCAGAAACACGAGTCAAGGTGGCCGGAGAGAGATCAGGGGAGGACAGGTAGATTTGCGTGTCATCTGCATATAAATGGTATTGGACGCCAAAAGAGCTGATGAGTTTACCAAGGGAGGCAGTATAGATAGAGAACAGTAGGGGGCCGAGGACAGAACCTTGGGGGACACCGACAGGGAGGGGTTGGGGAGAAGAGGCAGAGCCAGAGAAAGAAACACTGAAGGAGCGCTGGGAGAGGTAGGAGGAGCACCAGGAGAGAGCAGAATCCCGTAGACCAAAGTTACGGAGAATGTGAAGAAGCTGTTGATGATCAACAGTGTCAAAGGCGGCAGAAAGATCAAGGAGGATTAGGATAGAGTATTGGCCGCGAGATTTAGCAGCAATTAAATCGTTGGATACTTTGGTCACAGCAGTTTCGACAGAGTGACCAGCGCGGAATCCAGACTGAAGGGGGTCAAGCAGAGAGTTGGATTCAAGAAAGTCTGTCAATCTGGCGTAGACAACTCTCTCGAGGATCTTGGAGGCAAATGGCAGTAGTGAGATAGGGCGGTAGTTGGATGGGGAGTTGGGATCGAGGTTGGGCTTTTTCAGAATTGGGGTTACGGTTGCATGTTTGAAGGCAGAGGGAAATGTGCCAGAGGAAAGGGAGAGATTGAAAATGTTAGCGAGAGGAAGAGCAAGAGAGGGAGACAAAGTGCGGATGAGATGCGAGGGAATAGGATCGAGGGAGCAGGTGGTGGGGAGGGAGGACAGGAGCAGAGCAGATGCTCTACAGGGATTACACTAGTTGAAGGTGTCCTGCATGCTACAGGGGGTGCCGCAATAATCACTTGCTTAGATTTTATATAATGATATCAGGTTGGTAAGAGAGACAAGCCTGACATCACTGTATGGAATCTAACTTGTAACATGCAGCACAGAATCAGGTAATCTGAGAATCAGGCAATGAGATAGACCTTGTGGGACCTACTGTTATCAGGTGGGTCAGACTTTACTGTTAAAGGAACACTATAGGCACCCAGACCACTTCAACTCATTGAAGTCGTCACACCTTATCTCAGGTTTTATCTCTAATGTTTACATTAGTGCATTCCTTAGCTCAGACTTGAATGAATAGTGTTACAGAGAGAATTATTGTGTCTGTCTTAGCCTTATAATACAATATGGAGTCACCTTTGTTCTGAGTGTGACTGGCAATATACACTTTTAATTTCTGTCTTAACACAAAATGTCTGCCGATATAAATATACTGACACCATAGGGGGCAGACTTAGTGCTCCAATGTAAGCATTGCAGTTCTCTGGAACTGCAATGTTTTACATTGCAGCACTAGGTTCAAAAGGGACACAGCACCCAGACGACTTCAATGAGTTGAAGTGGTCTGGGTGCCTATAGTGTTCCTTTAACAGTAAAGTCTGACCCACCTGATAACAGTAGGTCCCACAAGGTCTATCTCATTGCCTGATTCTCAGATTACCTGATTCTGTGCTGCATGTTACAAGTTAGATTCCATACAGTGATGTCAGGCTTGTCTCTCTTACCAACCTGATATCATTATATAAAATCTAAGCAAGTGATTATTGCGGAACCCCCTGTAGCATGCAGGACACCTTCAACTAGTGTAATCCCTGTAGAGCATCTGAGCAGCATACTAATGGACACCTAGCATTGACTGTGTTTCTTCTACTGTGTCTCTTCATTGCTCCTCTGGTACACGATGAGACCTCTCTATGGATAGATGTGGGGATCCATGTACCACCTTAACTTCACCTCTTAACTTGCACGCAGAACACCTACTCCAGAATAGCAGAGAAAAGCCCTGCTAGGTCCTCAGAAATATTTGTTACTCAGCCACTCTACAAGAAAACTTAGTCCAGATGTGTCAAAAAGATACTTTATGGCATGAAAAGGAGACTGGTAGTCTACCGAGACCGACCACTAACCCTTTGAAGTCAGACAGCCATCTATGACTTAGTCGCTATAAAGATAAGACATTTTTTTTTTGTCATTATTCAACTCACCGTGAGAGATTGGCTATTTGATGTAAAACTAACATTAGCTTAATGTGTGTAAAATACATGTATACATCCCATTATACAGTGCTACAGAATTTGCTGGCACTAAATAAATAATAAAATAATAATATGTTATCACAGTGGTTCCAAAACTTTTTAGGTTCAAGGCGCCCTTAATATTGTAATATTTCTCCAAGGAACCCCAAGTAAAAATTTCTAGGTTGTATATCTGTACAGCGCTGCAGCATTTACTGGTGCTATAGTGTTGGTGTTTGAAGCAGTGCTTGTATATAGTTTTAGTGTCTCAATATATGGGGTGTGTTTGTATTTAATGTTTGAGTTTGATTGCAGGGGTGTATTTGAATGTAATGTTCACTTTTAAATGTGGGTGTACATTTGTGTGAAGTATTTCTGTTTGAGTGAAGGGTGTGTTTGTATATCCTTTTAGAGTTTGAATGCAGGGGTGTGTTTGTATGTAATATTTGTGTTAGATTGCAGGAGTGTGTTTGTATGTTGTGCTGTTGTATAACTGCGTGAACGTATGCACATACACTACCACATACATACATGCTTACACAGATATACATACACACAAATTCACCGACACATACACACATAGATAAACACGGACACATACACACACTGACACATACACACACCTTAACACACGAATACAGTGACATATACACAAACACGCACCCTGGCACACACAAACATTGATACATGTACACACCATGATACAGATACAAACACTGACATAAAAATATACGCAATGACACACATGCACATACACACACACAGATGCACACCTTCACACACACACACACTCACACACATGCACACCCTGACACACACACTCATACATACACACACTCATACATAAACACACACACAATATATTTTGAGCTTTTTTGAGGTGTCATTTTTTTCACCATTCTTTTACACCCACACTCTTACCCTCATAAATACATGCACACACACACATACACAAACACACAAACACACACACACACACGTGTCGAGGAGGGTCAATTCATGGAAATTGACTTTCACGTTAATAAGTTGAAAGAAGAAAATTGGAAAACATTTGCAAAAATGAATACACTAGATTTAAAGATCAATAACTTGGAAGATCGTCTAAGAAGAAAAAATCTGAGATTTAGAAATGAGAAGAAACCGTAAATCAAGAAGATCTGAGACATACTTTGAAGGAGTATTTTATTGACCTGGGACTCTCATTAAACAGTGAAGATTAAAGGATTGACAGGTGCTACAGGCTGAATAAACCTCAGAATATTTCAGCAGAGATATTATTGCCTGTTTTTACTCCTATGAATTTAAGGAAAAAATACTAAAAACCTTTAGAGAAAAATTAAACGAAGAAGGACGTATCAAAAGGTAATAATTCTCCCGGACTTGTCATATAATACTTGTACGAAAAGAGGGTCTTTTGCCCCAGCCATCCTGATCCTCAGGAAACATAATATAAAACATAGATGGTCCTTCCCAATGAAAATTATTATTACTTATGAGAGCCAGGTTGAAACATTTGATACAAATGAAAAGGTGATGGAATGGCTAAAAAATTAAAAAAATATTTTAAAGTAGAAGAAGAAAGAAGGTAAAGGAGGACAAGATAGGCGAAATTGAAGGGTAACTTATGTGATAGAGGAAAAGGGTAACTTTTTTTAAGGGCACTAAGGAAATTTAATGGAGGAGGAGAGGGTGAGTTTAAGATAAGAAATAGTATAAATTATAAAGCTACATAAAATAGGTAATTTTTTTCTTAAAGTCATTATAAGTAAATGGGAGTATATTAAGTATATATATAAGAAAATAAGAAAAGGGATTAATAATTCACAAATTAAATGAGTTATAAGTAAATATTAAATTCCTGTGAAGTTCACTATAAAGGTTCACATGATCACATGATAAAGTTGAAAGAAACTCTTATATCACTTATCACTGTACGTTTCGAGGAGATGAGTGTTTAAAATTCTCTTTCTCCCTTTTTTTTTTCATAGGGCACTGATGGAAATAGAATCGATTAGGTGGTTGGGGGACAGGGTAAATTAGTAAGACAAATTATAGTATCAGTTATTAAGTCACATAAAATAGGATAATTTTATAAGTAATAGGAGGTATTAATTATATAAACAAGAAACTTAAATTATGGTAATAATAAATTACAATCACTGAGTTATAAGTAATTATTAAATTGGTGTGAAGCTTGTTATATAGATTTCTATGATAAATAATTAGGGAAAAAGAAAGAAATTTATATATCAATATAAAATTTGAGGGGCTGAATGTTTCAAGAAAAAAAAGTCTTCTCTTTCTCTGGGATAAAATGACTAGATTAGGTAAATGTGACGAGACCAATCTCATCACTGTGCATTGGAGGAGCCTGGTTGCCTGCCTGCTGCCTTTTGACTATGGACCGGCATTTAAATACTTTATTTTCCTATGCAGAAAAGTCTATTCATGTTTTCTGCCCTGGCGTTCGGTAGATTCTTGGATTTACTGAATGATCTCATATAACCCAGGTAGCTATGCCATGGAGCCTATTCGTGTAATAAAAGACTTTGGCTCCATGGCAATTGAACTGTATGTGTGTGTGGTCTGAGCGCCATTCAGTATTAATGTGCGCTCAGACCTAAGCTATCTGGGCATATGTTGCATGTCTGTATTTTATGTCTTAAATGTAACCTTGTGTATTTTATTGTATTTTACTGTCTCTTTACTGCCATGTGCTTAATGGAGTTTTGCCTCTGTCCTTGGAGATAATTGGATTACTTCCCAATTATCTCCAGGATAGAAGACTCTGTGGAACTGGTTTTGGGCAGAAAAGCCATGCTTCCTTTGGCCACAAAGGACTACAATCTATCTTTTGAACCACTGGACCAATTTGGATGATTTTGACATATGTTTGTATTTGGAGTATGCTGATTCTGAAAATGTAAGTTCAATGTGAATGTGATGCATACTTTTAAAGTTATGAATAATGTGGTAACATTTTATTTCTCTGCCTGTGATAATTACATTACCCATTGTGTAAGGTAATTGTATCACAGGCAGAGGGGAGGATTTTGTGTGGGAGTGTCTGAGTGTATTGTACATGTTTATTGGTTGTTTTCCAAAACCCTGTGGATGGTACTAATGTGTAAGAATGTGTATATAAGAACAATAAACCCACAGCTCTGTCTGTTCCTGCTTGACCCTCAAAACGGAGCCTTGTCTCGTTCTTGGGGGGGATTTGTTGTATGCTGTTCCAGTTCGACTGCTAGGAGTGTAAACCTATTCGTATGGTTTTTTCCTATTCGGCTGTTTACAGCATTTGTATGTTTGAGAGCATTCGTATGCTTCTCCGGTTCGGTGGATTGGTGTCTACAGTAGCTGCCTGTATATTTGGAAGGGAATATCTCCTGAACTGCGCTTTTAACCCCTTTTATGCCCGGGGTACCGTTACAGTAAGCAACAATGATGTTAACTCTTTCCACTCCAAATGGCTTACCCCACTTTGCGTGGTGTTACTGCACAGTTTTCTGTGTGGCTCAAATGAGTTACAGAGAAAATTATGGAACATAGTTCCAAGAAATATATGTTTTTTATGTAATTGGCGATAAAGAGAGTAGATCTCCAATATGTGTTGAATGTTGTAATATATGTTCATTATATAATCAGACCAGGAGCTTAATTACTAGGAAGTGTCTAAGATAATGTTCAATGTTCAAATTAATGTCAATAAATGTGCAAGGTTTAAATACACCAGCAAAAAGGAGGATGATATATAATTCCCTCATTGAGGAAAAAAATTAAATAGGTTTTATACTAGAAACCCACTGACAACAAAATATTTCTCAAAAATGGGGAGGGATGAAATATCTAATAATAAGACGAGCTTCTTTGGATAAAAAAAAAAGGGGGTGTAGCAATCATTTTATCAAATGATATAAAAGTAGATATAATATACCAAGATGCTGATCCAGAAGCTAGGTATCTAATAATTGTTTGTAAGATAAATAATAGGTTATTCACACTAGTAAATATACACTTGCCTAATATAGATCCTATGTCAGTATTATCTAAGATAATGGAAAAAGTACAGAGGATATCTAAAGGCATATTAATTATAGTTGGTGACTTCAATTGTGCACTAGACTATAAATTGAAAAAAATATCCCAAACTTCTGCGAAAGTTGACAAAAGGGCTATAAAACAATCTAAGAAATTAAATAATATATGTAAAATTTTTGAATTGTATGATGTGTGGGGAACTTTACATGCATTAGATAGGGACTATACACATCTATCAAATGCACATGGATCTTACTCAAGAATAGACAGGTGTTTAGTTAAAGCCAATTCTATATCTTATGTAAATAAAATCCAAATTAAAGAAAATCCCTGGTCAGACCATAGCTTTGTTTTAATCAAATTGGGGAAAACTCTAGCCCATGGTATGAATACATGGAGATTAAATGATTACTTAATTGAAAAAGAAAACAATAAGGAAGCACTATTACATTTATTAAAACTTTTCTTTGAGGAAAATAATTCTCCAGATAATTTTCAATCTACTACCTGGTGTACACACAAGGCTGTTATGAGGAGCTATTTATTAAAATGGAAAATATAGAAAAAAAACTAACGGGAACGAATTATCAGACTTATATATATCTGTTTATAATCTTTACAATTTAAATAAATTACAACCAACAAACGAAAGAAAAAAATTGTTAACAGAACTCCAAAATAAAATAAATATAAAAACAGAAGAAAAAATTTAAATAATTATAAATAAATTGAAGTTAAATGATTATTATTCAGGTAATAGCGCAAGTAAGAACGTAACAAAAACTTCAAAAACAAAGAGCAAGGAATAGGATCGACAGATTAGTGAGCAAGATATATACACTACTCCAGAACAAATAGGAAAAAGATTAAATGATTATTATAGCAAATTATATGATCATCAATTAAATCCAAAAGAGAATGATATACAAAATTATTTAGCAAATACAAAGATTCCAAAGATAACAGATGGAGACCTAGAACTTTTGAACTTAAAGTTCACACCTATTTAAGTTGAGAGACATATAGAAAGGTTAGATATGAATAAAACACCAGGCCCAGATGGATTTAGTAATTTATATTATAAATTAATTAATCCCATATTAATTAAACCCTTGACTTGTCTATTTAATGAGATAGCAAGTAGCTCAAATACATCAAAAGAACTTCTACAATCAAATCTTTTGCCAATTTTAAAAGCCAACAAAGATGGTACTGATGTAAATATTCTTGGACTAATGTTACAAAAGTTTTAATTTTTCCCTCCGTTATATAATTTACAATTTTTATATTCTTTTCTCTCCATAGTTCTAATTTTAAATCATCTATTAAAGATTCCAAGATTTCTAATTCCATAAATCCGAGAAGACAAAGAAGAACGTATATGAGTTAAAATTGTATTTTAGTTTTCTTTCGTTGCCAAGTATTTTTTATTCTGCCAAATAAGCTTATCTAAATCTTTCTTATTTAATGCCTGGGTTTCTAGAGTGAACCATCCTAGTTCTCTTACTTCTTTTTTAGTTAGTATCTGAGTATGGTATATTATGCTAGCTTAATAGTGTTTTATGATCCTGGGGAAATTCATACCTCCCTGCCCCAAAGGACTTGTCAGTTGTTACATTGTTACATTGTTCTTTAATAATACGAGCACAGTAAGTTTCAAAACACTTTATAGGTTGTAAAGAACGGAAAATTGTAATTTGTTGTGTTTGCAGCATATTTTCTGAAATCAAAAGCTATTTCAATCAAACCTATAACAACTTTTTAACTTTTTAAACATTTTAACAGGTCACGTTACATTTTAACATAGCACCCCTTATTTGATAGCAGCTTCACAAGTCTTGCATCCATTGAACTTGTGAGTTTTTGGACAGTTTCTGCTTAAATTTGTTTGCAAGATGTCAGAATAGCCTCTCAGAGCTGTTGTTTGGATGTAAACTGCTTCCCACCCTCATAGATCTTTTGCTTGAAGATGCTCCAAAGGTTCTCAATAGGCTTGAGGTCAGGGGAGGATGGAGGCCACACCATGACTTTCTCTTCTTTTATCCCCATAGCAGCCATTGATGCAGAGGTATTCTTTGCAGCATGAGATGGTGCATTGTCATGCATGAAGATGATTTTATTTGGAAAGCTTCTGTACCAGGGAAGAAAGTGGTCAGTCAGAAACTTTGCAGAGGTCATCGTCACACCTTCGGGGACCCAAAAGGGGCCGACCAGCTCTTTTCCCATGATTCCGGCCCAAAACAAGACTCCACCACCGCCTTGCTGATGTCGCAGCCTTGTTGGAACAGGGTGGCCATCCACCAACCATCCACTACTCCATCCATCTGGACCATCCAGGGTTGCATGGCACTCATCAGAGAACAGGACTGTTTGAAAATTAGTCTTCATGTATTTTTCTGCCCAATGCAGCCGTTTCTGCTTGTGAGCATTGGTTAGTGATGGCCAAAAAGAAGATTTATGCACAGTTGCAAGACTCTGGAGGACTCTACACCTTGATGTCCGTGGGACTCCAGAGGCAGCAGCAGCTTCAAATATCTGTTTTCTGCTATGTAATGGTATTTTAGCAGCTGCTCTCTTGATCCGATGCATGGATCTGGCAGAAATCTTCCTCAATGTGCCTTTATCTGCACGAACCCGTCTGTGCTCTGAATCAGCCACAAATCTCTTAATAGTACGATGATCACGCTTAATTTTTTTGTGAAATATCTAATATTTTCATACCTTGTCCAAGGCATTGAACTATTTCACTCTTTTTGGCAGCAGAGAGATCCTTTTTCTTCCACATATTGCATGGAAATGGTGCTCTGCTTAATAATGTGGAACACCCTCCTTTAGTAGTTTTTCCTTAAATTGGGCTCACCTGGCAATCTAATTATCATAGGTGTCCGAGATTGTTTTCAGTGATCAAAAGAGCCCTGAGACACAATGCCATCCATGAGTTAAACTGAAAAACAAAATATTTAATCTTTGTGACACTTAAATAGAATTTGCGTAATAATTTGGAACAAGTTGTATGTCTAAGATGTGTTTTTTTCTCTCCACTTCACAGTTTTTAAACATAACCACATATTTGTCTATATTGATCTTATAGTTGGATACTTTGCTCAAATGAGCTCAAATGAGCAACGGAAGTATCCTGGTTAGTCAGGGTCATTATGGTGTCATTCTCATACATACACAATTTCAGTTCCCTAACAGTTGTTGGAATCCCCCTTATACCTGGGTTTTCTCTTATGCTTATAGCCAAGGGCTCCATCAAAAGTATCTACAGTATTGGTGACAGCGGACACCCTTGACGGGTGCCGTTGCCCAATCTAAACCAATCGGAACACAGATCTATTCCAACCACTTTAGCCATCGGTTCATGATATATAATTTTGATTGCTACAATCCTCCAACCATCAAAACACATAGCCTCCAGCACCCCAAACATATATCCCCACCCGACCCTGTCAAAGGCCTTTCCTGCATCCAATGACAGGGTCATGAGGGGACTTCTCGTTCTCTCTCCCCAGTCCAAAATATTTATCAAGCGCTTTGAATTGGCACTTGCCTGCCTGGTGGGAACAAAACCAATCTGGTCTTCATGGACCAGGCCTGGGAGCACTTTCTTTATTGTATCTGCCAGAATTGACGAGAACAACTTTGAATCTACATTTATTAATGAAATCGGGTGATAATTTTTAAGCTCTTGAGGATCTTTACCTTTTTTTAGGATTGGTCGAAAATTAGCATATAACATTTCTTTTCGCCCAGTACCTTTAAGTACAGTTTCATTGAATGCATTTAGCAAATGTTCGGATAGAATGTCTTTATAGGTCTTATAGAAACTATTTGTCAGACCTTCTGGGCCAGGAGTTTTAAAATTTACAAATTTTTCAAAAGCCTGATTAAATTTTGCCTTAGTGAGGGGCACATTTAGAAAGTTATTTTGTTCCAGTGTTAGTTTAGGAAAGTTCATATCTTTTAAATAGTTTTTTATTTGATTTTCTTTAGGTTGTTTTGGGATATTATATAAATCTTCATAATAGGTTTGAAACATTTTAGCTATAATCTCTGGGTTTCTTTGTATTATTTGTTCCTTTTTAATACTTATTATCCTATTCTTCCCTGTTTTCCTTTTAAGTTTGTTGGTTATTTTATTCAGGAGGATAAATTAGAACCATTTCAAAAAATTGCAGAAAATTACCAAATTTCCAACAAATAAATTTTTACATACCTAAGAATAAAAAACTTTGTAGATGTAAATGTAATTAAAACTTCTTTACCAATAATGGACTATATGGAAAATATATTTATCTATAAGAAAATTGGCAAAGTAACCTCTAAAGCTAACCAATTAATAGATACACTAAATGATAAACCAAGAAAAATAATAAATTCATGGAAAAAGGATTTAGATTTAGAAATATCTCAATTAGAATGGTGTACTATTTTAATACAACTATATAAGAACATTTATTGTTTAAATCTAATTGAGTGTCAATTTAAGATCATGTTTAAATAGTATTTAATTACTACTAAGTTATCAAAGATGTATCAGGATTATAATCCAAATTGTTGGAGGTGTGGAAATCAAGTAGGCTCTTTTATCCATATTTGATGGGCACGTCCTTTGGTTAAACCTTTTTGGACTTGGGCTTACAGCATTTTTCGATTGTTATCTAGTAATAAGTTAAAGTGGGGACCTGAAATACCACTCCCCCATTTGAAATGGAATTTAAAAACTGCACATCATATATGCTTAGCTATCCATTGTTTAACAGCTACTAAGAAAACTATTGATAGAAATTGGAGATTTCCTTCCCCTTTTCAAAGAAATCATCTCAGTAATCAAATTAAATACCAATTATGTATGGAAAAAGATCTATCAAACTCCTAAATATATTCATTTAAAAAACGAAGTATATATGAAACATGGTTGGATAAACTCTTGTTGCAATAAAATAGACACAAATGAAAGATACAAAATAAGGTAAAAACTCTCCTGCTCTGAATAAAAATTGATGTTATGTCTTGTAATGTTATGTTTGTAATTGTTATATCGTTTTAAAGAATGTTGCCCAAAGTACTGACTACTTGTAAGATAATATTTATGAATGTATTGAGAATATACAAAAGTCTCATGTTAAGCAACTGTATGTAATTATATGTTAAAATCAAATAAATATGATAAGAACATTTTTTTTTTAAATTCTTCGTAAGCCAGATCATCTCTGGACTTAGAAATTTACAACACTGCTCTTGCTAACTTCCTACCAAATTCTCTATATTTAAACACTCTTACTTGCATTCATCATCCATTGGATTATATCTCCAGCCTACCTAAAGTATATTGTACTAAGAAAACTGGTAAATATGCTGGTTTAATTTAATTTATTTTACTAAAAGCAGAAATATGCCTGGATAATGCTGATCAGATTTTAAACTTTGAAAATCATATTAGCTGAGAAATATATAATTCCATATTCCATACTGCAGCTGGGAAAAAAGAATTAAGGAAAATGAATAATGATCAGGAAAAGAAAATTACGGTAAGTATGAAACAATTTTCCTTATTACTGATCTATCATGGCAGCATTTACTCAAGAAGTATATATAGTGGGAGGGACAGAGTTCAAATACAGCAAATAGTTATAAAAAACATTATTGTGCTGCATAAACCTTAGAAGACTTAAAGCCAAATAGGTAATCAATAAGATATTGTCATAAAATCTGCTCAGACAAGTTAATTTGCCCTAGAGGCTGTTAGGTCAGCAACCCCCTGGCATTCAAATGACGAAAATATCCTGGAGAAATATATAGCCAGATAGGACAAACGGGCATGATAACCAAACCTGTATAAGAAACAAGGCTAGACTAACATAAGACAAACCTCATGTAAGAAAAAGACACCTGTCCTGTTATGGATAATAAAAAAAAAATTAGATAACCTCCATAAAACCAAGACACGGTCGAAAAATTATAGACCTATCATGTTAAAAACAGAAGATAATGTCCTTCTCTAATGGAACTTAAATACCAGATGGATGGCAGAATCAAATCAGAACCCTGACAAGTGCATAAATTCCAGAGACCTTCCCATGTTAATTAAAATACTTGCAATACCCAGCATCAAAGTTACATGGAGCATATGAACCTAAAACAGTAGCTTTTATTGCAGAGGAAATTATAATGTTTTTAAGGAAATGATAATGTTCCCCTTCACAACAGTGGAATCTGTGGGAAATTCTGATCCCTAACTCCTTAAGAACCACTGACATACATTAAAGGGATTGCAAAACTCAAGGTCACCAAGGGATAAAATAGCAGAATACTGAATATAACAAATAGCACATTCTCTAACGTACAGAAACATAGAATGTGACGGCAGATAAGTGTCACGTATTCATCCGCTTATAGAAATGTGGTTAATGACATTTACTGTCCACACAGGAAAAGTTGTGCCGAGCAGCAACCTAATCCACAGAAGGTTTAATGCTGAGCAGTAATTGTGCAAATGAAACCTGGTCTCATGTATTCATCCGCTTATAGAAAAGTGGTTAATGACATTTACTGTCCACACAGGAAAAGTTGTGCCGAGCAGCAACCTAATCCACAGAAGGGTTAATGCTGAGCAGCAATTATGCAAATGAAACCTGGTAACTGACTTTGGGGTCAAAGGCCGGTTACAGCCTATCAGAAAGAAAGGAGGGGTATTTAGGCCCAGTTCTCAGCCTGCTCAGTGCCCTGTCGTGGTTTCCCTTGTGGTTGTCTGAGAGCGCGTTCCTGTTTATAGTTTTCTACCTGGTTTTTGACTTTGGCTTTGTTTATTGACTTCTCTATATTCTGGTATCCTGACTCCTGGCTTTCCTCATCGCTGTGTCCCTTTCTGTGTTCCCTGACCTCGGCTAGTATTTTTGACTATTCTTTGTACGTTAAATCCGGCCATTCTAAGGACCGGTAATACGTTACTTATTTGTCATCCGTGCTGTACAGTTCTACGTGCTGGATCAAACAGTAATCCTGACATTACGACATGGCCATAGATCCTGTAGAACTGTGTCAGCACATAGCTGCTTGCGAGAGGAAATTAGAGGAGAATGATCACCGCATGGATCAATTCACTCAGGCTTTAAGTACGCTTCTCGCTAGAACGGAGCATCTGCAGCCTGCAGCGTCTCCTCCTATAGCACCTCTACCCTGTGTACCTCCACCCACTGTTAATAGGACTCCTAGCATCTCCTTATCACCATCCCTACAGTTTGATGGCAATATCCAGGAATGCAGGGGTTTTCTTAATCAGGTGGAGTACCATTTTGAGGCCTCACCAGGGTCATTCCCCACGGACAGAGCAAGAATTGGTTATCTAATGAATCAATTAAAGGGCAAGGCCCTTGCCTGGGCTAATCCGTTGTGGGAGAGTAATCGGAGCATAGCTCATAATTACCAGGAATTCCTTGCCGAATTCAAGCTCACGTTTGAGCCATTGGGTAGAGAGGATGACGCCTCCACTGCCCTAATGCACATCAGACAAGGTAACCGGTCTATCTCGGATTATGCTATTGAATTCCGTACCTTAGCTTCCGAGGTAGACTGGACTAACAATGGGTTAATCTCAGCATTCAAAAAGGGTCTCTCAGAGACTATACTAGATGAGATAGCCGCTAAAGAATTACCTAAGAGTCTTAACGAATTTATTACGTTTGTCATGCATATTGATAATAGGTTAAGACTCAGAGAAGTCACCAGAAGCAAGACCAGACGTACGGCTATGTCCCTAGCACCTCAATTCTCTAAACCTGTTTTGTCTAACCTCCCTGTACAGTCCGAACCCGAACCTATGCAGTTGGGGGTCACTAGACTGTCAGAGGCCGAAAAACAGTATAGGAGAAGGGAGGGGTTATGCCTATATTGCGGTAGAAAGGGACATATGATAACTAATTGTCCAGTGCGTCCGGAAAACTTCCGCACCTAAGAACCTTAAGGGGACAGATCTTAGGTGTGATGGAGTTGTCCTCTAACAAAAACAAAAGTAGATTCCTCCTTGAGGTATCTATTTCCCTTGATAACAAGAAGTTTTCTTGCAGTGCCCTAATGGACTCAGGTGCTGCTGGAAATTTTATTGATGTCCAGTTTATTAGGGGTAATGAGATACCGGTCAGGGAGAGACCTACGCCGCTAGCTGTAGAGGCTATTGATGGTAGACCACTCACACAACCGCTTATAACCCACGAAACTGTCCCTATTACGATCTCCATTGGGGCCTCCCATAGGGAGGAGATGACGTTTCAGGTTATTACTTCTCCATCATGTCCTATCATATTAGGGTTTCCGTGGCTGAGTAAGCACAATCCCTATATTGACTGGGCTAATGGGGAGATATTAGAATGGGGTAAAGAGTGTATGGGGAGATGTATAAAACCAGTACTAAAGAGATTGGATACTATTGACCTTCCCACTACCACTCCCCAAACTCCTGGAGTTCCCATACAATACGGAGAACTTCAGGAGGTGTTTAACAAGGCTCAATCTGATGTATTGCCTCCCCACAGAGCATATGACTGTGCCATTAATCTGTTTCCAGGCGCTATGCCACCTAAGGGGGCAGTTTATGCCTTATCTCCCCAGGAGAGTGTGATGGTATTTATTAATTAATGACTTTTTGTCATAAAAAAAAGCATAATGAGCTTAATGCTTTAGACGCACCACTAGATGTCAGTAAAGCATATTTAGTGTAATGCTTTGGGGGCACCATTAGGGGGAGTGTGTAGGAAGACCTGTGCTTCTGGCAGTGACATCACAGGCCAGCCTACTTACACTGAATAAAAACCCAGATGTGAGGAGAAGCTAGCTCTCTGTTTGCCTGTACCTGACTGATCATGTAGCACCAGCTCTGACCTAGCCCCAGCCCTTTGGCTGGGGCCTTGTAAGTAATATGAATCCATTGTAACATATAGCAACTGTAATAGCCTTTTGTGTAACATTTAGAAACCTTTTGTTGTAGTATTGTATTGTATAATTATTGTAGTAAATTGACATTCTGCTAGCATCTGTTTATTTATTATAGTTATATAAAATATACATTTAATATTACAACGTTTTGTGTATTTTCTATCCACATATTCGACCATAATACCATGAATTATAAAAATATTAATGTTGTTCTGTATTGCTTAATTATTATGTATTAAGAGATTAATATTCATATTTAGGTCACGACCACAACATTTGGCGTAGTCGGCAGGATTATGCTTGAATATTGGGGAAAATATAAATGTTATGCATTTTGCTTAAATCATACTGTAAATTGTCTGTCTGTATACAAATGAATAAATGAATGATGATTTGGTTTTAATGGAATGAATGCAGATAGCAAATAGGGATTAGATATTTGTTTTTAATGTATCTCTTGCTGTAGAACATAGTGATGAATTATTGTGTTGCTTGTTACCAATCTTTAGTCATTTGTATATAGGAGAAAACTTATATATACTTTACCTTTTGTCTGACCATGTGGATTTTAATCCACCATTGACCACATGGTGTGAATGAGTTGAGGCCTAGTTTCATTGTTTGCTACCATTTGCATAGGAAAAGACTTTTCACTAAACTAGTTCACCAGGTTTTATTGCTAAATTTGACCCTGTTTGTGTACTAATTTACATTTGTTTGGCATTCATGGATTTGTCTAGTAAATTAGTAATTAAGAAAAAGATACGTTTAGTAAAGCAAATTCAGTGAATAATAGATTTATGTGTGCGTATACACAGAATATTAGTATAAATATATATATGATTTTGACTCATGAAGGAGAGACCACCTTTTTAACAGCTGTGTGACCATGCTTTTCAGCTACAGCTGGGGGAGAATTTGTCCTTGTTGGGGGTGGGTAGTCTTGCTGTATGAGAAAAAATAAACTGCATTGTTTTGTAAATGTAATTGCCTAAACTAATCAATTTGTAGAGTGTTTTTCAGCTTTATTATCCAGGACTAAGGAATTACTGGACATATGCAGGAACTGGTAACAAATGAACTGAAAAAATGGTAAAATAATTCCTTTGTCCTATTTAGTCTGAATATTTTAACAAGTTAGCATTTTTAACAAAGTAAGTGTAGGGGCTCAGATTAAGATTTATATTATTTTAGAAGCCATCTATAACTGATTTTAATATTTCCATGCTTTGAATTAGGGTGTATCTGCCTAGCGGGTGAACCTCCATAACGTGGGCTGTGATTTTAGTTACAGTAGCGGGTGGGGAACCTGAGCTAGGGGGTATTTAAACGTGTCCGGATAAGGGGGAGCATACCCAATAGTTGTTGTGCAGTTCTATCCTGTATTATTATTATGAAACCCTGTATTACTTATAAGTAGCGTTTTGTAACTTATTTGTAATTGTTTATATATATATTGCTCTGGGAAAGGGATAGGCAAAATCTCTGAGAGACCAGGAAATATATTTTAAAAAAAGGGCGTATTACACTAGTGGTAGGGTGGCCTATCATGACCATAGAGACCCTTGGTGACTAGTTTTTGTTGTATATTGCCCTGGGAAGGGGATATGCTATCTAATAGAAATTCCTGAGAGACCAGGAAATATACAATAAGTGATACGTGAGTGTACTGGTTAAATTGCAGACATATTGGCCCAGAACCTTTAATAGAGCCGGAAAAGAGGCTGCTGTATGTTTGCTCCTCTATAATTTTGCGGGGGCGGTCACCCCCATGCGGAAAGCCACTGCCATCACAGGGTGGTTAGTTGTGCAGGCCCTTAGCCGCGAGGTGCAAGCATGTCCGTGGAAAGGCTAGAAATTAATAGGGAGTCACTCATAGCTGTCAGAAGTGTTGAACTTTGAGACATATTGACCTATATCCTTTCAGAGGCGGAAGAGGTGTTGTGGTTCACTCCTCTATAATTTAACCAAAGGGTGGAGAGTTATTAAACATGTTTAGGTTGGCTAGAAATGTGTTTCCTGAATTGCAGAGAAGATGCAGAAAGCAGCTATTAGCTGATTGTTTATTTTAAGAGCCAAGTAGAAAATTAAGAAAGTTACCTTGTTGAACAAATTGTTTATAAAATGAAAAGTTTAGGGAATGTATTTATATGTGTATATATGTATATATATTCTAAGTAAAATATTTGCAGTATACGCTATAAGTGACTAGGAAAGTAACCCTGATCTGTTTCCTAACCTTTTCAGATGTAGCAGAAACCAGAGGTGGACATTGGAACACAGATAGAATATCAGATGGAGACAAGTGTTTAAATGTTGACCTTTGATGAGCTATTGAATGTTTTATTTTATTGTCTATTTAACATGTCTATGCTATGATTTTGTGCATACTATTCTCTTATTTCTAGTGATTGTATTGCAATTGAAACCCTTATGTATTATTATTGTTGTATGTATGTATGTATGCTTGCCTGGGAAAGGGGGGAATTGACCCATAGGGACCAGGGGGTATTTTTGTGTAAACCAAACTGGGGTGGGAGGGCTCTAACGAGGGAACCCCATTGTCCAGTAGGTGCTTGATTTGTGTCTGTGTAAAGTGCATGAGTGGTTGCAGTTCAAAAAAACAAAAAAAACTAAAATAAGAGGGATAAGAGAAAGTAGGCATTTTGGGTTATCTATACATGTTTAAATAGAAGGGTGGTAAATAGGAATGTAATTGTTTTGGTTAATGTTTAGATTAAATTGGTTAAATACAGCAATGATAACGAGTGTTTAGATTAAATTGGTAAATGCAGCAGTAATAACGAGTGTTTGGGTTAAATTGGTAGATACAGCAGTGATATTGTGTTTATCTGTGAATCAGGAGTGTGCTGGATGTGAAGAGAGGTGTGTAGGTATTTATCCAAACGCCATAGGAAAAAATATGGTTAAGACACCACAATCAAATAGTACTTGTGATGATTGGCACAGTTATTATTTATGTTTGTGTTCGTCATTGCCTGTGTTTTCATTCAAGAACTTTCAAGCAAAGATATTTTAAGCAGAAGAAGAAGAAGCACTGGACACTATGCTCAACTGTTGCTGTAAGGAGAAAAAATATTGCAGCTAAGAGTGGTGAGAGTCGGAACAAAATGCATCAGGAGCAGGAAACTGTTACGTCAAGGTGGTTAATGGTATAAAGAAAGAAAAAAACAAAACAATGTGACCACAAACACACAAAAGTCCTTGATCACATGAACTGTTTCATTCATCCCTGTCTCCATGCGTATGTTCTATGAGACTGTCGAAGAATAGAGTATCCAGTTTCCAGGACTAATGTTTGTGAAAATTCCAGGCACACAGACCAGCCAGAGGCTACAGAAATCGAGTCTGTCGGTGCCATGATTAATAGGTGTTATGAGTTTGTGGTGTCTAATACTATATTTAGCTCCAAAACACATCCTCACATGAACACAATATCATTGGTTAATCTAATAAAACATGGTTTGAGTTGTCTATTATTACAAGGGTGGGTATTTGCCTATTTAAGGCCAAGGTTTCCCAACTGCTAATGCATGTGCTCAGTGGTTATTCCCAACTGGTGATGCATGTGCTCAATGAAAAAAAAAATTTAAAAAATTGAATAAGCAATAAAGTGTCATAACTTTACGGGTAAATGGGTATCATTCTTAAAAAGGTGGGTTTTGTTGTAGGGCAGGTACTGTTAAAATAGGGTAGATTCAAGATGTACGGGTTTATAATGTTTGTTTTATGACATAAGTCAAAGGGTGGTTTGTAATGGTATTTATTAATTAATGACTTTTTGTCATAAAAAAAAGCATAATGAGCTTAATGCTTTAGACGCACCACTAGATGTCAGTAAAGCATATTTAGTGTAATGCTTTGGGGGCACCACTAGGGGGAGTGTGTAGGAAGACCTGTGCTTCTGGCAGTGACATCACAGGCCAGCCTACTTACACTGAATAAAACCCAGATGTGAGGAGAAGCTAGCTCTCTGTTTGCCTGTACCTGACTGATCATGTAGCACCAGCTCTGACTTAGCCCCAGCCCTTTGGCTGGGGCCTTGTAAGTAATATGAATCCATTGTAACATATAGCAACTGTAATAGCTTTTTGTGTAACATTTAGAAACCTTTTGTTGTAGTATTGTATTGTATAATTATTGTAGTAAATTGACATTCTGCTAGCATCTGTTTATTTATTATAGTTATATAAAATATACATTTAATATTACAACGTTTTGTGTATTTTCTATCCACATATTCGACCATAATACCATGAATTATAAATATATTAATGTTGTTCTGTATTGTTTAATTATTATGTATTAAGAGATTAATATTCATATTTAGGTCACGACCACAACAGAGAGTAAAATAATGGAGGAATACATCAAAGAATCCTTGAGCAAAGGGCACATAAGAAAGTCATCCTCACCAGCTGGTGCAGGATTATTTTTTGTTGAGAAAAAGGGTGGTGAGTTACGCCCTTGCATAGACTACAGGGCACTTAATAAAATCACTGTAAAAAATGCATACCCTATTCCACTCATTTCCGAATTGTTCGATAGACTTCAGGGAGCTAAAGTATTTACTAAGCTTGACCTTAGGAGCGCTTACAATTTGGTTAGAATTAAAGAGAATCATGAGTGGAAGACGGCATTTAATACCCGTAGTGGACACTATGAATATCTGGTAATGCCATTTGGGTTATGCAACGCCCCGGCCGTATTCCAAGACTTTATAAATGATGTACTCAGGGAATTCATTTACTCATTTGTCTTGGTTTATTTGGACGATATTTTGGTGTATTCCCCTGATCTTCAGACTCACCACTCCCATGTGAAACAGGTTCTGCAGACGTTGTTGAAAAATAAACTTTATTGCAAATTAGAAAAGTGCATATTTGACCAGCCTGAAGTCCACTTTTTGGGTTACAACATCTCTGCATCGGGATTTCAAATGGATCCTAAAAAACTAGAGGCTGTACTACACTGGCCATTACCCTCTGGTTTAAAAGCCATTCAAAGGTTTATTGGTTTTGCCAACTATTACAGAAGATTCATCAAGGGATTTTCTTCTGTAATAGCCCCAATCACAAATATGACTCGCAAAGGGGTTAGTAGCACGGTATGGTCCAAAGAGGCTGTGAATGCTTTTGAGACTCTTAAACAAAGATTTGCCTCTGCGGACATACTAAAACATCCCGACACTAGTAAACCTTTTATATTGGAGGTTGATGCATCCGAGACAGGGGTAGGGGCTGTTCTCTCTCAGAGAGAAAGCCAGGGAACACCATTGCATCCTTGTGGCTACTTCTCCAGAAAGATGTCTCCTGCTGAGCGCAACTATGATATTGGCAATAGAGAACTGTTGGCCATTATTCTTGCCCTCAAGGAGTGGCGACATCTTTTGGAGGGTTCCAAGGACCCCCTGTTGATCATAACCGACCACAAAAATCTGGCATATATAGGGGATGCCAAACGCTTGTCTTCCAGACAGGCTAGATGGTCACTGTTCCTTTCACGTTTTAACTTTCTCATTACTTATAGACCTGGTTCTAAAAATACCAAGGCTGATGCCTTGTCCAGGCAATTTGATAATGAGTCAGCTCCGGAACAGGTGACATCTCCTATTATTCCACCAGAGTGTATTATTGCCACTACTGTCCTCTCACTGTCTTCTCCACTGCTTGGCACCATACTGGAGGCCCAGCCTCAGGCGCCCAGTGGTAAACCGTGTGATAAACTGTTCGTTCCCCTATGTGAAAGGGTTAATATCATGAAAGTGTTCCATGACAATATAACTGCTGGACACCCGGGCATCAATAAGTCCACTGCCGCGATCACTAGATCATTTTGGTGGGATTCACTCAGGAAAGATGTAAAGGAGTATGTGCAGGCATGTTCTGTGTGTGCAGTTTCTAAGGTGACTCATGCACTTCCTTGTGGCCTGTTGCAGCCTCTTCCTGTTCCTGAGATTCCATGGTCCCACTTATCCATGGACTTTATTGTTGAGCTTCCTAGCTCTGCTGGGTTCACTACTATTCTCATGGTTGTAGACCGATTTTCTAAGATGGCTCACTTCATTCCTCTCAAGAAGTTGCCATCTTCGCAAGATTTGGTCCTAATTTTCATACGTGAAATTGTCCGTTTGCATGGCATCCCCCACAATATTGTGTCTGATAGGGGCTCTCAGTTTGTGTCCAGGTTCTGGAGGGCGTTCAGTAAACAATTGGGGATTGATCTCTCCTTCTCCTCCTCCTACCATCCACAGACCAATGGTACAGCTGAGAGGGCTAACCAGTCATTAGAAGTTTATTTGCGTTGTTTTATTAATAGCACACAAGACAATTGGTCCGAACTACTCCCGTGGGCCGAGTTCGCTAGAAACAATGCTGTTCATGACTCCTCTGGGCACAGTCCATTTTTTGTCAATAATGGTAGGCATCCTACGGTTCTCCCTGCGGTATTTTCTGATACTGCCATTCCTGCTCTGGATGAGCGTCTGGCCTCCATTCGGGATACCTGGGTTAAGGTTCAAACTGCTCTAGGGACTGCTGCTGAACGCTTCAAACATTTTGCTGATAAGCGTAGGAGTGCCAACCCGGTGTACCAAGTGGGGGACCGGGTTTGGTTGTCATCTCGCAACATCAAGCTTAAGGTCCCTAGCATGAAGTTTGCCCCAGATTCCTTGGTCCCTATAGAGTGCTTCGTAGGATCAATCCAGTGTCTTACTCTCTGGCTCTTCCTGCATCTTTAGGGATTCCCAACACTTTTCATGTGTCCTTACTCAAACCTCTTGTCTGCAATAGATATACTGTTCCTTGTGTTCCTCCCCCTCCGGTGGTGGTGGGTGGTCAGGAAGAGTATGAGGTATCTTCTATCGTGGATTCTAGGTTTTCTCGGGGCACTTTACAGTACTTGGTTGTTTGGAAAGGTTACGGTCCTGCTGATCGTTCTTGGGTTTCGGCTCCTGACCTGCATGCGGGCCGTAAGATCCGCGCTTTTCACGCTAAATTTCCTCTCAAGCCTGGTCCTGTCCGCCCGGTGGGCGTTCTTCAGGTGGGGGGTAATGTCACGTATTCATCCGCTTATAGAAATGTGGTTAATGACATTTACTGTCCACACAGGAAAAGTTGTGCCGAGCAGCAACCTAATCCACAGAAGGTTTAATGCTGAGCAGTAATTGTGCAAATGAAACCTGGTCTCATGTATTCATCCGCTTATAGAAAAGTGGTTAATGACATTTACTGTCCACACAGGAAAAGTTGTGCCGAGCAGCAACCTAATCCACAGAAGGGTTAATGCTGAGCAGCAATTATGCAAATGAAACCTGGTAACTGACTTTGGGGTCAAAGGCCGGTTACAGCCTATCAGAAAGAAAGGAGGGGTATTTAGGCCCAGTTCTCAGCCTGCTCAGTGCCCTGTCGTGGTTTCCCTTGTGGTTGTCCGAGAGCGCGTTCCTGTTTATAGTTTTCTACCTGGTTTTTGACTTTGGCTTTGTTTATTGACTTCTCTATATTCTGGTATCCTGACTCCTGGCTTTCCTCATCGCTGTGTCCCTTTCTGTGTTCCCTGACCTCGGCTAGTATTTTTGACTATTCTTTGTACGTTAAATCCGGCCATTCTAAGGACCGGTAATACGTTACTTATTTGTCATGCGTGCTGTACAGTTCTACGTGCTGGATCAAACAGTAATCCTGACAATAAGAACCATTCGGCCCATCTAGTCTGCCCAATAATGCTAAATACTTTTAATTAGTCCCTGGCCAGCGTTATACACAGCCTGAAACCAGACTGTAAAGTGATGCCAAAGCAAGGTGTGGGGTGAATCCCTGAAGATAGAGACTCTGCTCTGTAGCTATTAATTGAAGTTTATCCTGTTTATAGTGCAGGAGTCTCCATTTAATTAAAACACTTACAACTACTTATGACAAGCACCCAGTGACATCACAACGCTCCTGTACACGGTAGCAATATATATTGTACCAGCACTAACCTAGTGTATTTAATAATTAGCAAATACCATGTTTTTTACTATATTTTAGGCAACATATTAGTTAACCTTCCTGTCAGGAATTCCCTCATCTGAATGCATATCTCGGGTTATAGGCATACCCTGACATGTTTACCTAACCTCTTGATCTCTTGATTCTGCTTTATAGTGTATCACCCCTGCCCGGTCTGGCACACTTGCCCTCATACCTTTAATACTCCCCTCAACATCAGTGAGCCCAGTGTGAAAGCAGCTTGAGGTTCCCCTCGACTCAGCATGGGTAGTCACCAGTCTTAGCCTGATACCTATCTCCCACCCAGACTAGCATATATGTCAGGGAGGAAACAGTTATTTAAACTAAGCATGCCACTCTACTGTTTTAATTATTTTTAAGTTCTTCAATATCCTCATCTGTCAAGATCTCCTTGAGATATGTTATCCTAATTACTCTACTATGGCACACCAATACACTCTGTCAGTTTAGACACTCTACTCTTTTTAATACTCCTGACTGCAACTTTACTGACATTGTGACCAAGCATGTTTTATTAAAGTGAGAATCTCACTCCTTTAGCACACAGTGCTTATGATAGATATTTATGCACTCTTATGCAGTGACTACCTTCTACACCAGCTGCTCGTATAGGCTTGTGTTATCTCAAATAGCAATGGTTATGCCTATGTAGCTAGCTGTAGTTAGCAGAGATACAGTTCAACGTATGTCTATGTAAGTTACTTAGCCTAGTCTGTCTCCTGGCGATGCAGCTCACTAATCTTAGTAATCATACAGCCAGTTCACTGTATATTAGCTGGTTAGAGGAGACTAGCCACGTTCCTACTCTGTCATATAAAAAGCCAAGCTACTGTTCCCTTTATGTTTTCTTGTTGTAATGTAGCTTAAGAAAGAATCTTGTTTACTTATATACCTACAAAAAAGTGCAATGTTTTATTAATGCCATGTGATCACATGTGAATATAAACCTGGTTGCACCAGCTGTCGTGGCAGTGCACATCCCCCTGTTACTTATCTGCATGAATAAAATAAAGAATGAAAAAAATAAATTAAAAAAATAGCAGAGCTTTGTATTGATCGCCCTTGTGGCCCTGAGAATGTATAATTCCTAAATTAGTGTGATGACTTTTACACACCGAATATGTAAATCCCAGGATGCTCAAGCAGTGGTGAATTTTGGTTTTGTGCTGACCTAGATATGACAAAACTCGGGCACCTCTGACACACTCACACTGACAGAGACACATACACATTCAAAACATAAAATAAATACCAGTGTCAAACAAACACCCAAGTGTCATAAAATACAGTAAAAAATGTATACAAACGCATGTAAAATTCTTGATTCTACAATAAAAGCAGAAAAATAACATAGTGTATACTGCATATAATCACACAAAATAACACCAGGTAGGGGTTAGAATCTGACTCACATGGTCCTGAGCCATGCCAGGCTCTGTTTTATAGGCTCAGGGGTGCCAAATATGGCTACTGGATCCAATTGAAGAGGTCAGGTACACAATGGTATGCAGGGCCATCTTTAATAACAATTGGACCCTGGGCAAGTGTTTGCTTGGGCCCCTGGACCCTGCCGCCCTCACCCCCCACTCTCTGCATGCAATCACGGCATCCATTCCAACGCAGTGGCGGTACTAAAGTAGAAAGATTTTTATTGGGACCCCCAATTGCAAAGTTGGACTAGAGGTAGAACCCCATCTGTCATGCAATTTCAACAATACTTTGATAGCTGGGGCTCTACCAATTTCCCATGCTTGCAGGATTGTATTTAGCAATGAGCCATGTTTGTGTGTTTAAATGTAAGCATGTGTTTGTATGGAGTATGTTTGTGTGAATGTGTTTGTATGTGGTACTGGAGTTGGAATGCAAGTGTGCATTTATGTGTAGTGTTTGTTTTTCAATGCAGGGGTGTGTTTATATATAATTCTGGTGTTCAACACAGAGGTGTGTTTGTATGTAGTGTTGACGTTTCAATGCAGGAGTGTGTTTGTATGTAGTGTTAAAGTTTGAATGGAGGGGTGTATTTGTATTTAAAGTTGGTGCTCAGACACACAGGTACACACTTTGACACACAAGCAGATACACAGATACATACACTGACTACATACAGATAAACAGGCACATACACTGACAGACATACTGACACACACAGACATATACATTGGTAGACGTACTAACAGACATCCTGACAGACACACACAGGCACATATACAGACTTACTGACACACACACAGGCACATACACTGATCAACATACTGACACACACACAGACAGACATACTGACACCCGCGCACAGGCATGTACACTGACAGAGATACTGACACCCACATACACTGAGAGAAATACTGAAACACACACAGGCACATACACTGACACACACAGATACAAACACTGACACACACAAACTGATATACTGACACACACACACAGACATACTGGCACACTCACAGACAGATATACTGACATACGCATGCACATGCACTGACAGACATACTGACAAACACACAGATATACTGACACACAGACATACTGACACACAGGTAAAATGTAAATTTTTAAACCCACCCTCCAGTTTCCTACCTTTTGCTGGAGGGTGGCTTCCCTGGGGTCCAGTGTGGTGCCTGAGGCTGATGGGAGTGAGGATCCTCCATCCTCACTGTAGCTTCGTACTCCCTCCCTCACCACTCCTCCTGCCAGACTCAGTGCTGCTCCTCTCTTTACGGAATGAAGTGACTTGCGGCTGTCACTTCCTCCCAGCCGGCTGCCAGAAAGCAAGGGGCCCGGTCGCGGGGTTAAAGGGCAACAGCGCAGGACCAGTCTCCTGCTGATACAAGCCCACCGGGGGGCCCTAAGTGCATGGGCCACCAGGTGGGACTTAGAGGATGGAGAAAAAAATAAATTGATGAGGGTAGCGGGGCCCACAGGGCAGGTGCCTTGAGCCCCCAGGAGATACTGGGCCCGGGGCAGCTGCCCCATTTGCCCCGCGTTAAAGACGGCCCTGATGGTATGGAGTTCCACCAAAATAGATGATTTATTTGTACAAATAGTAAATAGTTTAAAAAAACAAAAACAAATATTATAATTATAAATATTGTCAGCATGTGTACCTGATATTTGTATTATTTGGAAGGTATATACACACTATGAGGTGAACAGTATTTCAGCACTTGAAGAAGGCTTTATAGCCAAAATGCGTGTGCAGCTTGTACTTTTACAATTGTGTTTATTTTTTATTATTTAGGGTTATCAAACTGTTTGCTACTCCAGGCACCATAACCACAACAGCACACTCCAGTGGTTATGATCCGTGGAGTGTTCTATTATTCCTATATGAAGAACATTTGGTTTGTATAAACATCCAGGTTGGCAAGCAATAACCTCCTATGATATGTTGGTTGACATTTGCTCCCCTCTGTGTAGAATATAATTAAAAAAAATTCGTATTGGGCTATGCCAGAGGACTTACTTGAAATTAACCTAACTCTTAAGATTATGTCTTTTTGAGATGTTTTATCTCATTAAACTTAAATTACAAGAGACAATAAAATGATACACACATTACGATTTCCTATTTATAACATATATAGTTATCTGGAACCATTCTACCCTAGCAGAGCTGTGTCAGGTGATTATGTTTTTCACTGCCTAAAAACACCAAATGAGGTCAGGATTTTGACTAACAGCAGATCCTGTTTAATGTAATATAGAAAAATCTTCTTCTTGGCAGTGCAGATACTGTTTTGTTTTGACCACAAGACAGTCACTTTGTTTGCAAGCATGCATGATTCCTTAACCCCTCCACACATACAGAGACATTCAATGGGTTAACCCAACATGTCCCTTGTCTGGACACAGAGTGCATATAAATAGCACAGGAAGGCAGGCAGATCAATCTGATCTCCAGTCTGGTAAAAAGTACTTATTGATGCAGATCATTTTAAGGGAGAATTCTTGCTTCAGCTCACTATTTACTCTGGTTGACAGTATTTCACCAAGTTACGCCAGGTATGTATGTAGTGTCAGGTTTGTTTTTTGCTTTTTTAATTGAGGACTCCAGTATCTCTCTGTAAGGTGGGTGGTTAAGAGCTACTGCTTTATTGTCTCTGGCTACGGGCAAACTGTCTCTTGGCCAACATTGTTAGTTCAAGGGAAATCAAACTTATTTGCAATGGAATTCTGCTGTGTGTCCAGTGCTTAGACCCTGGTGACAATGGTGTGTGAAAACGTCTGGGTAACCTATTCAATTAAAAATCCTTACAGGATTGTTTGGGGAAAGTGAGTTGTAATGTTTAGGCTAAATTAAGCGATATGTGAATGTAGTGAAGTTGGAGAATTATTTCATATCAGCTATTTTTAACTTAAATTGTGCAATTGTTTTTGAATTCAGGGCAATTTGCTGTTTAGTCAATATTGCATTAACATGGAAAGAAAATGTGGTTTATCCTAATGATTTTTATTCTAAAGATATAATTTGGACTAACCAAATTTCATGCTTTGATTCAGTTTATCTGAATTTTGTTTGCAAATATTTGTCTGCAAACAAAATTAGAAAAAGCTGGTTACCCACCTCAATTTAATTTATACTAACATTCTCAACCCCCACACTAAGCTGCCCACTGCTTCCATTTTTACAGATATTATATTACAAGGACGAAACCAGTAGCAATTCATTCTTCATTCAATTTATTCAAAATGCCTTAAATTGTATTTCTGAAAAAATAACAACGCCCCCAAAATTCTGACACATCTGCATTCATCCAAAGCAAATGCACAAGTCTTATAAATAAACCATTGATCATGTAATCTTTTTTTTTAGTTGCAGGTTTCATTGAATACTTTTACACAATTAACTGAGCGACTCTGCCTGAAGAGGTGGTTTTGTCAGAGTCCATACAGATGTTTAAACTGAAATTGGATAAATACTTACAAAAACATAACATACAGGGATATAATTTCTAATTAGTGGGGTAATAGCTGCTTGATCCAAGGAGACATCTGACTGCTATTTTGGGGTCAAGGAGGAATTTTTTCCTGGTTTGTGGCAAAATTGGAAGTGCTTCAGACCAGGTTTTTGCCCTCTTTTGAATCAACAGCAACAACATTTGTGAGGAAGGCTGAACTTGATGGACGCAAGTCTCTTTTCAGCTATGTTACTATGTAACTATGTAACTAAATAAACTAATTTCTTCACAGTAATCTTGTGTTTTAATATTTAATGAAAATATAATCTAATCGTGGGAGAGGTGTATTGGATAACCACGCTTGGCACCCTTTGGCTAATCATTTTGTAAATATAACGCATAGATATTAAAGGCACACTATAGTCACCAGAACAACTACAGCTTATTGTATTTGTTCTGGTAAGTTGAATCATTCCCTTCAGGCTTTTTCCCATAAACACTGTCATTTCAGAGAAAATGCAGTATGTACATTACAGCCTAGTGATAACGTCACTGGCCACTCCTCGGATGGCTACTAGAGGTGCTTCCTGGGGCTGTGCAGCACTGCCATTCAGTGTCTCCACCCTCTGCATAGAGAGACTGCACTTTCTTCACTTTCTGGGCTGTGTTTGACTTGTGCCTGCTCTGCCACTTAATTTGCGCTATATGTCTGTTCAGGCGCAATTCACCTCAATTCACATTTTATGTGCACCCACACTTATTATATATAATTTTATTCAGGGGAAACAGGGCTTTCATTTAACATGAAATATTTAGGTATAAAACATAATTTAATATGAATAAAATATAAAAAAAATGGGAGAAAATAAGAATTTTTAAAAAATGTTTAGTTCTGTGTTACATACTAACTGTGAATGTCATAATACTGTTTCATTTTACTGCAATAAAATACACATATTTGTATTCAGCGATGTCTCACGTGTAAAACAGTACCCCCTATGTACAGGTTTTATGGTGTTTTGGGAAGTTACAGTGTCAAATATAGCATGTTACATTTTTTCCGTTTTTTCACATTGAAATTCGCCAGATTGGTTACGTTGCCTTTGAGACCATATGGTAGCCCAGGAATGAGAATTACCCCCATGATGGCATACCATTTGCAATAGTAGACAACCCAAGGTATTACTAATGGGGTATGTCCAGTCTTTTTAGTAGCCACTTGGTCACAAACACTGGCCAAAATTAGTGTTAATATTTGAAAATGCAAAAAACTAATTTGAACGTCAATTTTGGCCAGTGTTTGTGACTAAGTGGCTACTAAAAAAGACTGGACATACCAATCTGGCAAATTTCAATGTGAAAAAAACAGAAACACAAGCCTTATATTTGACTCTCTACCTTTTGAAAACACCATAAAACCTGTACATGAGGGGTACTGTTATACTCGGGAGACTTCGCTGAACACAAATATTAGGGTTTCAAAACAGTAAAACGTATCACAACAATTATATTGTCCGTGTAAGTGCCATTTGGGTGTGAAAAATGCAAAAAAATTCACTTTCACTGACGATATCATCGTTGTAATACATGTTACTGTTTTGAAACACTAATATTTGTGTTCAGTGAAGTCTTCCGAGTAAAACACATGTAAAACAGTACCACCTATGTACAGGTTTTATGGTGTCCTGGAAAGTTACAGGGTTAAATATAGTGCTAGCAAATTAAATTCCCTGGACTTTTGGCCTGGGTTGTCAGGCTGGTCCTGCTAATTGTAATTAATAAAATTACCTAATTATGTAAATTATTACATAAATATACATGTAGAATTATTATATATATGTGTATATATGAATATATGTATATATATATATATATATATATATATATGTATATAATTTTTTAAATTATTTTTATTTATATATAGGTGTATATATATAGTGATATATACATATATACTTATGTATATAGATATATACTGTATATTATTTCATTCTACATGTATTTTGATATCAATATATATTAATTTTAAAATACAGTTAGAATGAATTTACACATATATATATATTTTTAATTTATTTATTTTTTATTATTTTGTGAATTTATTTTTTTACGTATTTACAGATTTATTTATTTTATATTATATATAAATATATATATATATATATATAATGAAAATTATATATATATTTATTCAATATCATTGTACGTGTATTTTGATATTAATATATATTTATAATTATATATATATATATATATATTAATATTAAAATACACTTAGACGGTGTATGTTTATGTGTATATATATAAATATATATACTTAGATCATATATATAATAAATATATATATGATCTAAGTATATATTATTTATTTTTACACTGATTTGAACTGTTTTATTTTCAGACAGTAGGGGGAGTACCTGTCACCTGGGAGTACCCGGCTATGCCGTCCATGTGATCGTGAGGTCCTCACAAGGACCTCACGATCACATGGCCCAGGGGGGCCTAAGAGGATGGCGGGGGACTCCCTGGACTCCCAGGTGAGTCCCCATACCGGGTAAGTACAAAGGACGGTTTGGGCATTCTATGCCGCCCTGCAGCGTTTAGAGTCGCTTACTTGAGGACGGTATAGAACGCCCGCCGTCCTTAAGGGGTTAAACACTATAGGGTCAGGAATACATGTTTGTGTTCCTGACCCTATAGTGTTCCTTTAAGTAGAACTTCTTTGCCTTTTTTGGTGCATGCACACATTATGTCAGTTTGTATAAATCACTACATACAAATCCCTCGTACAGAACAATAATTGTGAATGTTTTGGGAGTCATTCACACAAGTGAATTGTTGGGAATGTAACTTTAAGCTAAAATGACAACATTCTACAAATGAGCTGTTTTCAGTTTTACTATTTTTGCAATACATTTGAAACAGACTTTCAGAGTTAACCATTTAAGTGAAAATTGTCAGGAATTTAAAGTGAATTTCAAAATTTAGGCCAAAATAGCCAATTTAGAAAAATCCCCCAATATCATTCAGTGTTCAGTTTGGATATTTTTGACTTACATTTGAAATCCACTTTGAATTTCCTTTAAATGTCCAGCAATTTGCACTTTAGTGAATAACCCTGTTTGAGTTTATTTGAATATTTGTGAACGATGTATAGCACAATTGGCATATCACAATCCCGTGGATGACCAGCCAGAGTTAGCTATCACTTCTTTTAAGTTTAATCTCTAAAATATTTTAATAAAACTATCATAGAAGAAATTGTCTAAAGACTGAAAAATATGTGCTTTCTTTACAAAAGTTAGACTTCCATAACTGTAAACAAGTTTGCATCTAAATGAAAAGGAAATCTAAACAGTGTGAGCTTATGTAATAATTGCTAAATGTTCTGGATACATTCAGTATACATTTAAATATTTACTGCAGACATGTTTATTTTTTTTATATCTTTATTGAATATAGGATGATATCAGGTATAACAATAGAATGTAATGTTGTGACGATTTGGCAAAAAAAAAAAAAATACAGAAAAGTTACATTAGTTGTTTAGAATATGACAATAATATAATGGGAACTTTGGTTCATTTGTCCAAATACTGATTTAAACCTATCAGTGTTATTTGTCTAAATGGTAGAATTAGTATGGCCCAGATGAATGAGGGAAACAATGGATTTAAAATTTGGTACAGGATTTGGGAATTTAAAAAGTGTGTATTGTTCATAATACTATATTTAGTCACTTTGTATTTAGTAGAAGCTGTAAATTCAAGGCTTTGTTTCTTGGCACAGTCTGATCTCTAGCTGGTTATGCTAAACAGAGAAATACAATAGCTGCTCTTTCTTTAACATTTCAAAGATCATCCACTGTCTCCCTGTAAGGATATAGGAAAAGCAAACATTTCAGACATAAAATAATACATATATATATACTGTACATATAACATATATATCTACAAAACCACAAACTTTGACTCCATTCCCTAGAAACCCCACACTGTGTCGTTTCATACTCTGCCCACTTAACCTAATTTAATTCAGTTTGCATTATCAAGTTATTTTTAATAAAATTAAATAAATGGCAAAACCAAATAAAGAAATCAAAATAAAGTGAAGACAGAAATAAAACTGAAGTTAACATTTTTTTTTAAATATAAAAGATCTTAAAAGCTTCTGTTACTTCTGTCTACATACCTTTCAGTTACTCTGTCTTGGATGGACTTCTGCATCTGATTTTTCTGGAGTGGGTTTTCTGATTTCCAGTAGGAGGTAAAGAGTATGATGCTGACTCACTCATTTATCTCATGAGGTTGTTTTGTTTGTTTTTTTTTGTTTTTTATCTATTGGCAGTGATAAAAGTTTTTTTTTTTATTCTTTGATTTTTTTTCAAAATATAAATGTAAATAAGAAATAGAAGAAAAGCCATATCTATGTTGTGGAGTGCATGACTCTGTGCTTTATGATAGGTAAGAGAAGTGTGATCTAATGTGGATGCCCAGTGGGAATATACACTCTTCCACCCTCCCCCCTTTTTATTCTATCTCTCTTCCCCCCGGGTAAATGGTAACTGCCCTCTTACTAAGAATAAGAAATAGAAGAAAAGCCATATCTATGTTGTGGAGTGCATGACTCTGTGCTTTATGATAGGTAAGAGAAGTGTGATCTAATGTGGATGCCCAGTGGGAATATACACTCTTCCACCCTCCCCCCTTTTTATTCTATCTCTCTTCCCCCCGGGTAAATGGTAACTGCCCTCTTACTAAGATTAGCTTTGTTGTCATGCAACATATAACCTACGTTCAGAAACCAATGTTTGGTTGGAAACTACTGTCTTTTTAATTATACCAGTTCAGCAACTTTCTGTCCCACTAGTTGATGGCTGCATGGAGATATTTTTAAGAGAAACTGAACATATCAAGGTCTTGGGACAATTGTGAAAAAAAACCTTCTGAGTAGAGACAGAAGGGGTTTCTGATGTCACCTACTCACTTTCCACTGGCACATCTGGTGTCAAATACCCCAGAAGAGAAGCATGTACATTACCTTCTGTTTAGAAGTCTTATTGGTTCACTGTATCAGGAGTGCAAGGTTACAGTATCTAAATTTATCACATTCAAGAATAATATACTAGAAGCAAACCAAACAGCATATTTACTCTCAGCAACAACCTGCCTATAAAATTAGTTCACTGTATTGCAAGTTCAATTTGAATGCTATCAAGCCTTTTAAGTGTAAGCAAATGTATGCTTGCTGTGTGTATCACCTGCCCTATACAAAAACTGTATATCATTTATATATGTTCCTGGTATACTTATTTTATTTCTACTTATTTGTCTTTACTATAAAATTACTATTAGTAGCTTTTTTTATTATTTAGGAACCAGAGCAGGCTTCTTGTGGAAAAAGTTTGGAGGGAGTAGTGGACACCTTGGATCAAGTTTTGAGGTTCAAGGACTGAATGAATATCTGTATCACTGACACATATGTTTTTTTTACATTCACTGTTCAATCACATGATTTGATTATAGTAAATTAAATAGTCACTCTTAGGAGTAAACATTATTACCACAGAGCAGATTAACCCAGTGATCTGTGCATTTTACTGCCATCCAGGTTGCAAAGAATCTGATCAAGTACAAGTTTAAATTCTGCATTATAAGAGTATAACAATGGTTACCAATGATAGCTTGTCAGAATGCTCCAAAACAACGGGATTAAGGAATATGGAAGATTACATCCATAAAATCTTGGCTCCATAACTTCTAAACTCAGTTGGAGTTGTTATAATGACTGGAATGTCTCTTAAAAACATAAAATAATAAATATTAATTTGTTATAGTGTTTTGATTATTGGTTATTTAATTTATCTTTTAATTTTCAAAAATAGTCATTTTTATATTAGTTATTTAGTTTATATTGATTTCGTTTCCATGATGTTTCTGTTATTTATTTATTTTTTTTCCAAAATTGAATTTACATTATTATATTGGTTAATTTATTTTTATTTATTTCCCATGACTATATTTCCCATGACAACAGTTTAAGTCTGATGCTTGAAGCAGGAGGCCTCAGATTGGATGCCACTGTTGGGATGAGGACCACAGTAGCTCCCCATTCATACAATGGAGTAATTCTTTCAGCCTACCTACAACAACCAGTCCAAGGTTTCTTATTTCAAGCCTCACACTCATAGGGATTTAGAGGAGGTAGAGCTGCAAGAAACCAGTCAGATGATTTTGGGGCTAACCGGTTCAATAAAAGTTTAACCCCAGTTTAACATGGTCCCGGAGTATTCCTTTAATTTCTGTGATTGTAGGGTTTTTTTTTATACTTGTTCTTTTGATTTAATTTTCATGAATATTTCTTTTTATATAACTTATTTAGTTTCTTTGTGTGTAATATTCATTATTATTTTAAAATTATATTATTTTGATTTAATTTTCATCAATATTATTTTGAAGTTGGTTATTTAGTTTATAGTACTTTAATTTTCATGATTATTTTCATGATAGTTCTTAGATTAGTGCACAAATTCCTTTCAGCTGCATTGAATGAATCAAATGACTGTTAATAGATGGACAAATCAATTGAATTATTAGGCATTCTCTGACTCAAACTGTTCATCCAACAGTTAACAGGTATTTAATGCACTCAGTGTAACGGATAAAGTGATTACTGCACTAATCTAGTGTATTGTTATATATAATGCACTAATCTATATAGTTTATTTTGATTTATTTTCTGCTATGTTTTTGTTAGTTATGTGGCATATTATAATTTTATTAATTTCTATGATTATATTTTTATATTAGTTATTTAGACTATTTTGATGTAGTGTAAGTGATTTTTTTGTATTGCTTGCATAGCTTATTTTGATGGAATTTCCACGATTATATTATTTATTTGTTACTGAGATTCATATGATTTATTTGCCATGATTTTATTACATATTGGTTATTTAGATTATTATGATTCTTTTTTCCATGATTATTTTTATAATAATTTTGTTTTGTTGAATTTAGTCACCATGATTATATTTTAAATTTAGTCATAAACAGGATTATAATTTTATTCCCATGATGCTTTTTGTATTAGTTACATAGATTAACCTCATTTAATTTCCATTATTATGTTTCTAGAGGTGATACCACAGAAATACTATAGAACACAATATAATTTAATGATTATTTATTTTAAGTAGGTGGTTTGCCAATTGTATTTAATTCCATTGATTATTTTATATTAGTTTATTTAGATTTATTTTCCATGGTTATTTTATTTAATCGTTACTAACATTTTTATGATTTATTTTCCATGATTTTATAATATATTTATTTATATTATTAGGATTCTTTTTCCATGATTATTATTATAGTAATGATTTAATTTAGATGAATATAATTACTTTGATTATATTTTTAATTTAGGTATCTACAGGATTATAATTTCATTCCTATGATGCTTTTTGTATAAATTATACACATTAATTTAATTTAATTTTCATGTCAATCTGCAGTTGCTAAGGCCAGTAAGATTTTGTCATGTATAAATAAGGGCATAAATTCTCGGGATGTCTGAAAAGCCTCACAAAAATCATGGCCACAAGACTGAAGCCTATTCTGCCAGGCCTTATCCACCAAGACCAAGCAGGCTTTGTCACAGGTAGGGAAGCCAAAAATAACACCTCAAGGATCATCAACCTCATCCACTCGGCCCAAACACACAAAATCCACAGCACCCTATTGGCCATTGACGCAGAGAAAGCCTTTGATAGGGTAAATTGGGCACTGCTAAAACACACAATACAACAACTGGGCTTTGGCCCTCGTTGGCAGGAATGGTTGAATGCCATATACTCATTGCCGACAGCCGGGTTGAGAATCAATGGCCAACTTTCACAACCAGTAACCATTACAAATGGTACAAAACAGGGTTACCCTCTCTCGCCTATCCTTTTCATATTGGTCCTAGAACCATTCCTCCAAGGGATTAGAGATAATAAAAATGTCCAAGGATTCAAAATCGACAAACAAGAATATAAGGTCACAGCCTTTGCTGATGACCTCTTGTTCAAAATTTCAAACCCATCTTCGACAATATCCTCCATCCTAACAGAAATGGAGACATATAGTAAAGTTTCCAACTTTCAGGCAAACCTAACTAAGTGCGACCTTTTACCAATCTACACCACAAAAACTCTTGATACGCTACTACAGAACAAGTTTAACTTCCCATGGGTTCCCAGGTCCATCAAGTACTTAGGCGTGCACATCCCAAACAGACTAGTTTCGACCTATAAATTAAACTTCCCCCAGTGGTATCTACCATTACCAAGGACCTCCAGGCGTGGCATAAGCCCTGCTTTGGGTAGCTATGCTGATTTAATATAATAAAAATGAACCTCCTTCCCCGAATACTATATCTCCTACAAACCCTTCCCTTCGCTATCCCATGCACATTCTTTAACACAATCAGATCCATTTTCACAAAACTTTTGTGGGCATATACAACCTCGCGTTTAGCTCACGCCACTCTAACCAGGAGTAAGGAACAAGGAGGAGTAAACCTTCCAAACATTGATCTATACCATAAAGCAATACACTTACAGAGGATCTATGAATGGACCAAAAGCACATAAATCCAACAATGGGTAACCTTATCAGAAACGCCCCTAAACATCAGCCCTTGGTTCCAACACGATTTTACACACCGTCAAATGAGACAATACAACAACCACCCAACCATCGACACAACTCTAAAAGTTTGGCATAAACTCCAAAAAAGACAGACCTATCACCATTTCCATCACCGCTATACCCACTTACACAAAACCCCCACTTTCAAAAAGGGAACTCAGGAAAATCGTTTGATCTCTACCACAAAGGCGCCTCACTACAACTAAGGGATGTAGTCTAAGAAGGTAAAATTAAAACCCTGCCTCAAATCATACCAACACATACCCACACTGTAATCCAACAAATGCATCACCACCAATTGACACACTTTATCAAAACCCAAAACTTATTACCTAAAGGAGATAGGCCCCTAACAAAGTTTGAACAAATATGCTCCTCACATCCAATCACAAAAAAAGGTCCTTTCTACCATGTATAGACTGATTAGGGAATCACAAGAACCACACCTCCTGGGCTACACGACTAAATGGGCAGATGAACTCAAACTAAACTTCTCTCATCAACAATGGCAAACTATTCTCAAAAAGGCACATAATTCAACCACCTCATTAACAGCACAAGAGAGTAATTTTAAGCGTATAACCCGGTGGCACTTTACATCAGCAAAAATCCACACAATACACAACACGACAACGGACTTCTGCTGGAGGTGCTACCTAAAAGAAGCACATCATGCACACATATGGTGGCAATGCCCTGTGATCGCTAACTTTTGGAACAGAATTCACACTATCATTCAAACTATCTTCCAAACCAAATTCACTATTGCTCCAGATCAATATATTTTCCTCCTACCCCCCAGGGCTTCTCTAAATTAGATACAGCCCTCTTCAACCAATTAGTCATGGCTGCTTCTCAATTAATTCCCAAACACTGGAAACAGCCAAAACCTCCCTCAATCAGGGAATGGATCCAGAGAGTAGAAGACACTAAACAAATAGAGGATATAACACGAGCCAAATTAGGGAACTACTTGAAATTCACCAAGATCTGGGAACCGTGGAACACTTTCATTACACTCAAGCTAACAACCTGACTTAGTCCACACAATCCCGTTGATTGAACTAAGCAACAAGATAGACGACCAGGGTATCCCAGACGCCAGGACGCACAGCGAGACTCAAAGACCAGTACCAACAACACTAGATGACTTTCCCATAGTAAGAGTAACCAACTCCTGAAACGACACTATCTTCACAATACCTACACCTGTAACAAATACTGGCACTATGGCGAGAAGACAATAAAGAGACGAATCAATATCAGGCTCGAACCAGAGCGGAAGGCGTTTAACTGCAACATGTAATATTTTATATCTACTGTTCAAATATTTATAACCGGTACTCGAATATAACAAAACTTGTTACATATCAATGTTACTGTGAAATTAACCCACACTCTGTACCATGCTGTTACTAAATTGCTTATTGTACCACTTTACCAGCACTGAGACCATATAACTCAGGTCTTTCTGTAATTCCTACAACTGTATACTCGCATTCTACATATTGTAATTTTACATGAAAAACAATAAAAATACAAATAAAAAAAACAATTCTCGGGTTGAAAATATAATTTTCCCTCTTTATAAATCGCTGGTAAGACCACACCTTGAATATGCTGTGCAATTTTGGGCACCTGTTCAAAAGAAAGATATCATGGCACTAGAAAAAGTGCAGAGACGACCTACAAAATTGATAATAAAAAGAATGGAACATTTTAGTTAAGAAGAAAGGTTAAAAAATTTAAATCTGTTTAGTAATCTTGATTATTTTTATAATAATTTTGGTTAGTTAAGTGTTATTATCATGAGAATATTTTTAATTTAGTTATTTACAGGATTATAATTTAATTCCTATGATCTTTTTTGTTTAAGTTATATACATTAATTTAATTTAATTTTCATGATTATGTTTATAGGGGTGTCACCACAGAAAATATTGGTAAAGAAAATATAATTTACTGATTATTTATTTCCGGTAGGTGCTTCGCCATTTGTTTTTGATTCCATTGATTATTTTGTATTAGTTTATTTACATTTATTACTCATGATTATTTTATTTAATTGTTACTTGGATTCTAATGTTTTGTTTTCCATGATTTTATTATATATTAGTTATGTACATTATTATGATTTTTTACCCTTGATTATTTTTATAATAATTTCGGTTAGTTAAGTGTAATTATCATGACTATATTTTTAATTTAGTTATTTACAGGATTATAATTTTATTCCCATGATGCTATTTGTATAAATTATATACATTAATTCAATTCAATTTAATTTACATGATTATGTTTCCTGGGGCGAATTTAAGTTAAATACATTAATTTAATTTAATTTTCATGATTATGTTTCTTTGGACGACACCACAGAAAATATTGGCAAAGAAAATATAATTGACTGATTATTTATTTCCGGTAAGTGCGTCGCCAATTGTATTTGATTCCATTGATTATTTTATATTAGTTCATTTACATTTACTATCCATAATTTTTTTGTTAGTTACTTAGATTATAATGATTTGTTTTCCATGATTTTATTATATATAAGTTATTTAAATTTTTATGATTTTTATTCTTGATTATTTTTATAATAATTTAGGTTAGTTAACTTTAATTACCATGACTATATTTTTAATTTAGTTATTTACAGGATTATAATTTTATTCCCATGACGCTATTTGTATAAATTATTGTTGTGGATCAGAAATGTTGATCTTTGTTATATTCAGAGGAAGCCCAAATTGTTGTTACAAGTGCACTTGGAGAAGCGAGAATTAGAGACCAGACACCTGTTGGTATTCAAAATAAGCCTCTGACGTTTTATTCATCAGCTGGGTTTTATACATTAAAAAGTAAGTGCTTACGTGCAAATACTCTTAGAACAGTAATAGGAAGAAAATACAGATAAGACATAGGGATGAGCGTCATGTACCCATAACAAATAAGTTTCAAGGTATGAGAGAACAAAATGATTAGAGCAGAGACATCTTAGGTGGGGGCTCTCTGCTCCCGGAACTTAGACATATATGGTCTTAAGTGTTGTTTAAGCATCAAGCATTTCCTGAGTCCAAGTTAGCCAATTTTAATATAGGATATCATTATATGACACCTATAAGCTTGAGCCTTGGAATCAAGATAAATTCTATCACATTATATACTATTAATTCAATTCAATTTAATTTACATGATTATGTTTCTTGGGGCGATACCACAGAAAATAATGGTATAGAAAATATAATTTACTGATTATTTATTTCTAGTAGGTGGTTCACCAATTGTATTTGATCCATGGATTATTTTATATAAGTTTATTTACATTTATTTCCCATGATTTATATGTTAATTAGATTATTATGATTTATTTTCCATGGTTTTATTATATATTTATTTAAATTATTAGGATTCTTTTTCCATGATTATTATTATAGTAATGATTTAGCTTAGATGAATATAATTACTGTGATTATATTTTAATGTACTTATCTAAAGGACTATAATTTAATTCCTATGATGCTTTTTGTATAAATTATATACATTAATTTAATTAAATTTCCATGATTATGTTTCTTGAGGTGATACCACAGAAAATATTGGTAAAGAAAATATAATTTACTGATTATTTATTTCCGGTAGGTAGTTCGCCAATTGTATTTGATTCCATTGATTTTATATTAGTTTATTTACATTTATTTTCCATAATTATTTTATCTAATTCTTATTCAGATTATAATGATTTGATTTCCATGATTTTATTATATATTAGTTATTTACAGTATTATGATATTTTCCCCTTGATTATTTTTATAATAATTTTGGTGAGTTATGTTTAATTATCATGAGAATATTTTTAATTTAGTTATTTACAGGATTATAATTTCACTCCCATGATGCTTTTTGTCTAAATTATATACATTAATTTAATTTAATTTCCATGATTATGTTTCTTAGGGCAACACCACAGAAAATATTGGTAAAGAAAATATATACATTCATTTAATTTAATTTACATGATTATGTTGCTAGGGGTGATACCACAGAAAATAATGGTATAGAAAATATCATTTACTGATTATTTATTTCCGGTAAGTGGTTCACCAATTGTATTTGATTCCATTGATTATTTTATATAAGTTTATTTGCATTTATTTCTCATGATTATTTTATTTAATTTTTAATTAGATTATAATGATTTGTTTTCAATGATTTTATTATATATTAGTTATGTTTATTATTATGATTTATTTGCCCTTGATTATTTTTATAATAGTTTCGGTTAGTTAAGTTGAATTATCATGAGAATATTTTTAATTTTGTTATTTACATGATTATAATTTCACTCTCATTACGCTGTTTATCTAAGTTATATACATTAATTTAATTTTCATGATTATTTTTCTAGGGGCGACACCACAGAAAATATTGGTAAAAAAAATATAATAGATTATTTATTTCTGGTAGGTGCTTCGCCAATTCTATTTGATTCCATTGATTATTTTATATTAGTTTATTTACATTTATTATCCATAATTATTTTGTTAGTTACTTAGATTATAATGATTTGTTTTCCATGATTTTATTATATATTAGTTATGTACATTATTATGATTTTTTTCTCCTTGATTATTTTTTTAATAATTTTGGTTAGTTAACTTTAATTATCATGAGAATATGCTTAATTTAGTTATTAACAGGATTATAATTTCATTCCCATGATTTTTTTTGTCTAATTATATACATTAATTTAATTCCCATGATTATGTTTCTAGGGGCGACACCAAAGAAAATATTGGTAAAGAAAATATAATTGACGCATTATTTATTTCCGGTAGGTGCTTCGCCAATTGTTTTTGATTCCAATGATTATTTTATATTAGTTTATTTACATTTATTATTTTTATAACAATTTCGGTAAGTTAACTTTAATTATCATGAGAATATGTTTAATTTAGTTTTTTTACAGGATTATAATTTCATTCCTTTGATCCTTTTTGTTTAATTATATACATTACTTTAATTTTCATGATTATGTTTCTAGGGGCAACACAGCAGAAAATATTGGTAAAGAAAATATAATTGACGTATTATTTATTTCCGGTAGGTGATTCGCCAATTATTTTTGATTCCATTGATTATTTTATATTAGTTTATTTACATTTATTATTTTTATAACAATTTTGGTGAGTTAACTTTAATTATCATGAGAATATGTTTAATTTAGTTATTAACAGGATTATAATTTCATTCCCATGATTCTTTTTGTCTAATTATATACATTAATTTAATTCCCATGATTATGTTTCTTGGGGCGACACCAAAGAAAATATTGGTAAAGAAAATATAATTGACGCATTATTTATTTCCGGTAGGTGCTTCGCCAATTGTTTTTGATTCCAATGATTATTTTATATTAGTTTATTTACATTTATTATTTTTATAACAATTTCGGTAAGTTAACTTTAATTATCATGAGAATATGTTTAATTTAGTTTTTTTACAGGATTATAATTTCATTCCTTTGATCCTTTTTGTTTAATTATATACATTACTTTAATTTTCATGATTATGTTTCTAGGGGCAACACAGCAGAAAATATTGGTAAAGAAAATATAATTGACGTATTATTTATTTCCGGTAGGTGATTCGCCAATTATTTTTGATTCCATTGATTATTTTATATTAGTTTATTTACATTTATTATTTTTATAACAATTTTGGTGAGTTAACTTTAATTATCATGAGAATATGTTTAATTTAGTTATTAACAGGATTATAATTTCATTCCCATGATTCTTTTTGTCTAATTATATACATTAATTTAATTCCCATGATTATGTTTCTAGGGGCGACACCAAAGAAAATATTGGTAAAGAAAATATAATTGACGCATTATTTATTTCCGGTAGGTGCTTCGCCAATTGTTTTTGATTCCAATGATTATTTTATATTAGTTTATTTACATGTATTATTTTTAAAACAATTTCGGTAAGTTAACTTTAATTATCATGAGAATATGTTTAATTTAGTTTTTTTACAGGATTATAATTTCATTCCTTTGATCCTTTTTGTTTAAGTTAACTACATTACTTTAATTTTCATGATTATGTTTCTAGGGGCAACACAGCAGAAAATATTGGTAAAGAAAATATAATTTACTGATTATTTATGTCCGGTAGGTGCTTCACCATTTGTTTTTGATTCCATTTATTATTTTATATTAGTTTATTTACATTTATTACTCATGATTATTTTATTTAATTGTTACTTAGATTATAATCTTTTGTTTTCCATGATTTTATTATATATGAGTTATGCACATTATTATGATTTTTTACCCTTGATTATTTTTATAATAATTTTGTTAGTTAAGTGTAATTAACATGAGAATATTTTTAATTTAGTTATTTACAGGATTATAATTTAATTCCTATGATCGTTTTTGTTTAAATTATATACATTAATTTAATTTTCATGATTATGTTCCTAGGGGCGACACCACAGAAAATATTGGTAAAGAAAATATAATTTACTGATTTTTTATTTCCGGTAGGTGCTTCACCAATTGTATTTGATGAGATTGATTATTTTATATTAATTTATTTACATTTATTATCCATAATTATTTTGTTAGTTACTTAGATTATAATGATTTGTTTTCCATGATTTTATTATATATTAGTTATGTACATTATTATGATTTTTTCTCCTTGATTATTTTTATAATAATTTCGGTTAGTTAACTTTAATTATCATGAGAATATGTTTAATTTAGTTATTAACAGGATTATAATTTCATTCCCATGATTCTTTTTCTCTAATTATATACATTAATTTAATTCCCATGATTATGTTTCTTGGGGCGACACCAAAGAAAATATTGGTAAAGAAAATATAATTTACTGATTATTTATTTCCGGTAGGTGCTTCGCCAATTGTTTTTGATTCCAATGATTATTTTATATTAGTTTATTTACATTTATTATTTTTATAACAATTTCGGTTAGTTAACTTTAATTATCATGAGAATATGTTTAATTTAGTTTTTTTACAGGATTATAATTTCATTCCTTTGATCCTTTTTGTTTAAGTTATATACATTCATTTAATTTTCATGATTATGTTTCTAGGGGTGACACCGCAGAAAATATTGGTAAAGAAAATATAATTTACTGATTATTTATTTCCGGTAGGCGCTTCACCAATTGTATTTCATAACATTGATTATTTTATATTAGTTTATTTACATTTATTATCCATAATTATTTTGTTAGTTACTTAGATTATAATGATTTGTTTTCCATGATTTTATTATATATTAGTTATGTACATTATTATGATTTTTTCTCCTTGATTATTTTTATAATAATTTTGGTTAGTTAACTTTAATTATCATGAGAATATGCTTAATTTAGTTATTAACACGATTATAATTTCATTCCCATGATTCTTTTTGTCTAATTATATACATTAATTTAATTCCCATGATTATGTTTCTAGGGGCGACACCAAAGAAAATATTGGTAAAGAAAATATAATTGAAGCATTATTTATTTCCGGTAGGTGCTTCGCCAATTGTTTTTGATTCCAATGATTATTTTATATTAGTTTATTTACATTTATTATTTTTAAAACAATTTCGGTAAGTTAACTTTAATTATCATGAGAATATGTTTAATTTTGTTTTTTTACAGGATTATAATTTCATTCCTTTGATCCTTTTTGTTTAAGTTATATACATTACTTTAATTTTCATGATTATGTTTCTAGGGGCAACACAGCAGAAAATATTGGTAAAGAAAATATAATTTACTGATTATTTATTTCCGGTAGGTGCTTCACCATTTGTTTTTGATTCCATTTATTATTTTATATTAGTTTATTTACATTTATTACTCATGATTATTTTATTTAATTGTTACTTAGATTATAATCTTTTGTTTTCCATGATTTTATTATATATAAGTTATGCACATTATTATGATTTTTTACCCTTGATTATTTTTATAATAATTTTGGTTAGTTAAGTGTAATTAACATGAGAATATTTTTAATTTAGTTATTTACAGGATTATAATTTAATTCCTATGATCGTTTTTCTTTAAGTTATATGCATTACTTTAATTTTCATGATTATGTTTCTAGGGGCAACACAGCAGAAAATATTGGTAAAGAAAATATAATTTACTGATTATTTATTTACAAAAACTATTTGTTTTTGATTACATGATTATGTTTCTAGGGGTGACACCGCAGAAAATATCGGTAAAGAAAATATAATTTACTGATTATTTATTTCCAATAGGTGCTTCACCAATTGTTTTTGATTCCATTGATTATTTTATATTAGTTTATTAACATTTATTATTTTTATAACAATTTCGGTTAGTTAACTTCAATTATCATGAGAATATGTTTAATTTAGTTTTTTTACAGGATTATAATTTAATTCCTATGATCATTTTTGTTTGTTATATACATTAATTTAATTTTCATGATTATGTTTCTAGGGGCGTCACCAGAGAAAATATTGGTAAAGAGAATATAATTTACTGATTATTTATTTCCGGTAGGTGCTTCGCCAATTGTTTTTGATTCCAATGATTATTTTATATTAGTTTATTTACATTTATTATTTTTATAACAATTTCGGTTAGTTAACTTTAATTATTATGAGAATATGTTTAATTTAGTTTTTTTACAGGATTCTAATTTCATTCCTTTGATCCTTTTTGTTTAAGTTATATACATTCATTTAATTTTCATGATTATGTTTCTAGGGGTGACATCGCAGAAAATATTGGTAAAGAAAATATAATTTACTGATTATTTATTTCCGGTAGGCGCTTCACCAATTGTATTTGATGACATTGATTATTTTATATTAGTTTATTTACATTTACTATCCATAATTATTTTGTTAGTTACTTAGATTATAATGATTTGTTTTCCATGATTTTATTATATACTAGTTATGTACATTATTATGATTTTTTCCCCTTGATTATTTTTATAATAATTTCTGTTAACTTTAATTATCATGAGAATATGTTTAATTTAGTTATTTACAGGATTATATTTTCATTCCTATGATCCTTTTTCTTTAAGTTATATGCATTACTTTAATTTTCATGATTATGTTTCTAGGGGCAACACAGCAGAAAATATTGGTAAAGAAAATATAATTTACTGATTATTTATTTCCGGTTGGTGCTTCACTATTTGTTTTTGATTCCATTTATTATTTTATAGTAGTCTATTTACATGTATTACTCATGATTCTTTTATTTAATTGTTACTTAGATTATAATCTTTTGTTTTCCATGATTTTATTATATATTAGTTATGCACATTATTATGATTTTTTACCCTTGATTATTTTTATAATAATTTTGGTTAGTTAAGTGTAATTAACATGAGAATATTTTTAATTTAGTTATTTACAGGATTATAATTTAATTCCTATGATCGTTTTTGTTTAAATTATATACATTAATTTAATTTTCATGATTATGTTTCTAGGGGCGACACCACAGAAAATATTGGTAAAGAAAATATAATTGACGTATTATTTATTTCCGGTAGGTGATTCGCCAATTATTTTTGATTCCATTGATTATTTTATATTAGTTTATTTACATTTATTATTTTTATAACAATTTCGGTTAGTTAACTTCAATTATCATGAGAATATGTTTAACCCCTTAAAGACCAAACTTCTGGAATAAAAGGGAATCGTGACATGTCACACATGTCATGTGTCCTTAAGGGGTTAATTTCGTTTTTTTACAGGATTATAATTTCATTCCTTTGATACTTTTTGTTTAAGTTATATACATTAATTTAATTTTCATGATTATGTTTCTAGGGGTGACACCGCAGAAAATATCGGTAAAGAAAATATAATTTACTGATTATTTATTTCCAGTAGGTGCTTCACCAATTGTTTTTGATTCCATTGATTATTTTATATTAGTTTATTTACATTTATTATCCATAATTATTTTGTTAGTTACTTAGATTATAATGATTTGTTTTCCATGATTTTATTATATATTAGTTATGTACATTATTATGATTTTTTTCTCCTTGATTATTTTTTTAATAATTTTGGTTAGTTAACTTTAATTATCATGAGAATATGCTTAATTTAGTTATTAACAGGATTATAATTTCATTCCCATGATTTTTTTTGTCTAATTATATACATTAATTTAATTCCCATGATTATGTTTCTAGGGGCGACACCAAAGAAAATATTGGTAAAGAAAATATAATTGACGCATTATTTATTTCCGGTAGGTGCTTCGCCAATTGTTTTTGATTCCAATGATTATTTTATATTAGTTTATTTACATTTATTATTTTTATAACAATTTCGGTAAGTTAACTTTAATTATCATGAGAATATGTTTAATTTAGTTTTTTTACAGGATTATAATTTCATTCCTTTGATCCTTTTTGTTTAATTATATACATTACTTTAATTTTCATGATTATGTTTCTAGGGGCAACACAGCAGAAAATATTGGTAAAGAAAATATAATTGACGTATTATTTATTTCCGGTAGGTGATTCGCCAATTATTTTTGATTCCATTGATTATTTTATATTAGTTTATTTACATTTATTATTTTTATAACAATTTTGGTGAGTTAACTTTAATTATCATGAGAATATGTTTAATTTAGTTATTAACAGGATTATAATTTCATTCCCATGATTCTTTTTGTCTAATTATATACATTAATTTAATTCCCATGATTATGTTTCTAGGGGCGACACCAAAGAAAATATTGGTAAAGAAAATATAATTGACGCATTATTTATTTCCGGTAGGTGCTTCGCCAATTGTTTTTGATTCCATTGATTATTTTATATTAGCTTGTTTACATTTATTTCTCATCATTATTTTATTTAATTGTTACTTAGATTATAATCTTTTGTTTTCCATGATTTTATTATATATGAGTTATGTACATTATTATGATTTTTTTCCCCTCGATTATTTTTATAATAATTTTGGTTAGTTAACTTTAATTATCATGAGAATATGTTTAATTTTGTTATTTACAGGATTATAATTTAATTCCTATGATCCTTTTTGTTTAAGTTATATAAATTCATTTAATTTTCATGATTATGTTTCTAGGGGTGACACCGCAGAAAATATCGGTAAAGAAAATATAATTTACTGATTATTTATTTCCGGTAGGCGCTTCACCAATTGTATTTGATGACATTGATTATTTTATATTAGTTTATTTACATTTAGTATCCATAATTATTTTGTTACTTACTTAGATTATAATGATTTATTTTCCATGATTTTATTATATATGAGTTATGTACATTATTAGGATTTTTTCTCCTCGATTATTTTTATAATAATTTTGGTTAGTTAACTTTAATTATCATGAGAACATGTTTAATTTAGTTATTTACAGGATTATAATTTAATTCCTATGATCATTTTTGTTTGTTATATACATTAATTTAATTTTCATGATTATGTTTCTAGGGGCGTCACCAGAGAAAATATTGGTAAAGAAAATATAATTTACTGATTATTTATTTCCGGTAGGTGCTTCGCCAATTGTTTTTGATTCCAATGATTATTTTATATTAGTTTATTTACATTTATTGTTTTTATAACAATTTCGGTTAGTTAACTTTAATTATTATGAGAATATGTTTAATTTAGTTTTTTTACAGGATTCTAATTTCATTCCTTTGATCCTTTTTGTTTAAGTTATATACATTCATTTAATTTTCATGATTATGTTTCTAGGCGTGACACCGCAGAAAATATCGGTAAAGAAAATATAATTTACTGATTATTTATTTCCGGTAGGCGCTTCACCAATTGTATTTCATAACATTGATTATTTTATATTAGTTTATTTAAATTTATTATCCATAATTATTTTGTTAGTTACTTAGATTATAATGATTTGTTTTCCATGATTTTATTATATATTAGTTATGTACATTATTATGATTTTTTCTCCTTGATTATTTTTATAATAATTTCGGTTAGTTAACTTTAATTATCATGAGAATATGCTTAATTTAATTTTTAACAGGATTATAATTTCATTCCCATGATTCTTTTTGTCTAATTATATACATTCATTTAATTTTCATGATTATGTTTCTAGGGGTGACACCGCAGAAATCATCGGTAAAGAAAATATAATTTACTGATTATTTATTTCCGGTAGGCGCTTCACCAATTGTATTTCATAACATTGATTATTTTATATTAGTTTATTTACATTTATTATCCATAATTATTTTGTTAGTTACTTAGATTATAATAATTTGTTTTCCATGATTTTATTATATATTAGTTATGTACATTATTATGATTTTTTCTCCTTGATTATTTTTATAATAATTTTGGTTAGTTAACTTTAATTATCATGAGAATATGCTTAATTTAGTTATTAACAGGATTATAATTTCATTCCCATGATTCTTTTTGTCTAATTATATACATTAATTTAATTCCCATGATTATGTTTCTAGGGGCAACACAGCAGAAAATATTGGTAAAGAAAATATAATTTACTGATTATTTATGTCCGGTAGGTTCTTCACCATTTGTTTTTGATTCCATTTATTATTTTATATTAGTTTATTTACATTTATTACTCATGATTATTTTATTTAATTGTTACTTAGATTATAATCTTTTGTTTTCCATGATTTTATTATATATTAGTTATGCACATTATTATGATTTTTTACCCTTGATTATTTTTATAATGATTTCGGTTAACTTTAATTATCATGAGAATATGTTTAATTTTGTCATTTACAGGATTATATTTTCATTCCTATGATCCTTTTTCTTTAAGTTATATGCATTACTTTAATTTTCATGATTATGTTTCTAGGGGCAACACAGCAGACAATATTGGTAAAGAAAATATAATTTACTGATTATTTATTTCCGGTTGGTGCTTCACTATTTGTTTTTGATTCCATTGATTATTTTATATTAGTTTATTTGCATTTATTTCTCATCATTATTTTATTTAATTGTTACTTAGATTATAATCTTTTGTTTTCCATGATTTTATTATATATGAGTTATGTACATTATTATGATTTTTTCCCCTCGATTATTTTTATAATAATTTTGGTTAGTTAACTTTAATTATCATGAGAATATGTTTAATTTAGTTATTTACAGGATTATAATTTAATTCCTATGATCATTTTTGTTTGTTATATACATTAATTTAATTTTCATGATTATGTTTCTAGGGGCGTCACCAGAGAAAATATTGGTAAAGAAAATATAATGGACTTATTATTTATTTCCGGTAGGTGCTTCGCCAATTGTTTTTGATTCCATTGATTATTTCATATTAGTTTATTTACATTTATTTCTTATCATTATTTTATTTAATTGTTACTTAGATTATAATGATTTGTTTTCCATGATTTTATTATATATTAGTTATGCACATTATTATGATTTTTTCCCTTTGATTATTTTTATAATGATTTCGGTTAACTTGAATTATCATGAGAATATGTTTAATTTTGTTATTTACAGGATTATATTTTCATTCCTATGATCCTTTTTCTTTAAGTTATATGCATTACTTTAATTTTCATGATTATGTGTCTAGGGGCAACACAGCAGACAATATTGGTAAAGAAAATATAATTTACTGATTATTTATTTCCGGTTGGTGCTTCACTATTTGTTTTTGATTCCATTGATTATTTTATATTAGTTTATTTGCATTTATTTCTCATCATTATTTTATTTAATTGTTACGTAGATTATAATCTTTTGTTTTCCATGATTTTATTATATATGAGTTATGTACATTATTATGATTTTTTCTCCTCGATTATTTTTATAATAATTTTGGTTAGTTAACTTTAATTATCATGAGAATATGTTTAATTTAGTTATTTACAGGATTATAATTTATTCCTATGATCATTTTTGTTTGTTATATACATTAATTTAATTTTCATGATTATTTTTCTAGGGGCGTCACCAGAGAAAATATTGGTAAAGAAAATATAATGGACTTATTATTTATTTCCGGTAGGTGCTTCGCCAATTGTTTTTGATTCCATTGATTATTTCATATTAGTTTATTTACATTTATTTCTTATCATTATTTTATTTAATTGTTACTTAGATTATAATGATTTGTTTTCCATGATTTTATTATATATTAGTTATGCACATTATTATGATTTTTTACCCCTTGATTATTTTTATAATAATTTCGGTTAACTTTAATTATCATGAGAATATGTTAAATTTAGTTATTTACAGGATTATAATTTCATTCCTTTGATCCTTTTTGTTACTTTAATTTTCATGATTATGTTTCTAGGGGCAACACAGCAGAAAATATTGGTAAAGAAAATATAATTTACTGATTATTTATTTCCGGTAGGTGCTTCACCATTTGTTTTTGATTCCATTTATTATTTTATATTAGTTTATTTACATTTATTACTCATGATTATTTTATTTAATTGTTACTTAGATTATAATCTTTTGTTTTCCATGATTTTATTATATATTAGTTATGCACATTATTATGATTTTTTACCCTTGATTATTTTTATAATAATTTTGGTTAGTAAAGTGTAATTAACATGAGAATATTTTTAATTTAGTTATTTACAGGATTATAATTTAATTCCTATGATCGTTTTTGTTTAAATTATATACATTAATTTAATTTTCATGATTATGTTCCTAGGGGCGACACCACAGAAAATATTGGTAAAGAAAATATAATTTACTGATTATTTATTTCCGGTAGGTGCTTCACCAATTGTATTTGATGAGATTGATTATTTTATATTAGTTTATTTACATTTATTATCCATAATTATTTTGTTAGTTACTTAGATTATAATGATTTGTTTTCCATGATTTTATTATATATTAGTTATGTACATTATTATGATTTTTTTCTCCTTGATTATTTTTATAATAATTTTGGTTAGTTAACTTTAATTATCATGAGAATATGTTTAATTTAGTTATTAACAGGATTATAATTTCATTCCCATGATTCTTTTTGTCTAATTATATACATTCATTTAATTTTCATGATTATGTTTCTAGGGGTGACACCGCAGAAATCATCGGTAAAGAAAATATAATTTACTGATTATTTATTTCCGGTAGGCGCTTCACCAATTGTATTTCATAACATTGATTATTTTATATTAGTTTATTTACATTTATTATCCATAATTATTTTGTTAGTTACTTAGATTATAATGATTTGTTTTCCATGATTTTATTATATATTAGTTATGTACATTATTATGATTTTTTCTCCTTGATTATTTTTATAATAATTTTGGTTAGTTAACTTTAATTATCATGAGAATATGCTTAATTTAGTTATTAACACGATTATAATTTCATTCCCATGATTCTTTTTGTCTAATTATATACATTAATTTAATTCCCATGATTATGTTTCTAGGGGCGACACCAAAGAAAATATTGGTAAAGAAAATATAATTGACGCATTATTTATTTCCGGTAGGTGCTTCGCCAATTGTTTTTGATTCCAATGATTATTTTATATTAGTTTATTTACATTTATTACTCATGATTATTTTATTTAATTGTTACTTAGATTATAATCTTTTGTTTTCCATGATTTTATTATATATTAGTTATGCACATTATTATGATTTTTTCCCCTTTATTATTTTTATAATGATTTCGGTTAACTTTAATTATCATGAGAATATGTTTAATTTTGTTATTTACAGGATTATATTTTCATTCCTATGATCCTTTTTCTTTAAGTTATATGCATTACTTTAATTTTCATGATTATGTTTCTAGGGGCAACACAGCAGACAATATTGGTAAAGAAAATATAATTTACTGATTATTTATGTCCGGTTGGTGCTTCACTATTTGTTTTTGATTCCATTGATTATTTTATATTAGTTTATTTGCATTTATTTCTCATCATTATTTTATTTAATTGTTACTTAGATTATAATCTTTTGTTTTCCATGATTTTATTATATATGAGTTATGTACATTATTATGATTTTTTCCCCTCGATTATTTTTATAATAATTTCGGTTAACTTTAATTATCATGAGAATATGTTTAATTTTGTTATTTACAGGATTATATTTTCATTCCTATGATCCTTTTTTTTTAAGTTATATGCATTACTTTAATTTTCATGATTATGTTTCTAGGGGCAACACAGCAGACAATATTGGTAAAGAAAATATAATTTACTGATTATTTATTTCCGGTTGGTGCTTCACTATTTGTTTTTGATTCCATTGATTATTTTATATTAGTTTATTAACATTTATTATTTTTATAACAATTTCGGTTAGTTAACTTCAATTATCATGAGAATATGTTTAATTTAGTTTTTTTACAGAATTATAATTTAATTCCTATGATCATTTTTGTTTGTTATATACATTAATTTAATTTTCATGATTATGTTTCTAGGGGCGTCACCAGAGAAAATATTGGTAAAGAAAATATAATTTACTGATTATTTATTTCCGGTAGGTGCTTCGCCAATTGTTTTTGATTCCAATGATTATTTTATATTAGTTTATTTACATTTATTATTTTTATAACAATTTCGGTTAGTTAACTTTAATTATCATGAGAATATGTTTAATTTAGTTTTTTTTACAGGATTATAATTTCATTCCTTTGATCCTTTTTGTTTAAGTTATATACATTCATTTAATTTTCATGATTATGTTTCTAGGGGTGACACCGCAGAAAATATCGGTAAAGAAAATATAATTTACTGATTATTTATTTCCGGTAGGCGCTTCACCAATTGTATTTCATAACATTGATTATTTTATATTAGTTTATTTAAATTTATTATCCATAATTATTTTGTTAGTTACTTAGATTATAATGATTTGTTTTCCATGATTTTATTATATATTAGTTATGTACATTATTATGATTTTTTCTCCTTGATTATTTTTATAATAATTTCGGTTAGTTAACTTTAATTATCATGTGAATATGCTTAATTTAATTTTTAACAGGATTATAATTTCATTCCCATGATTCTTTTTGTCTAATTATATACATTAATTTAATTCCCATGATTATGTTTCTAGGGGCGACACCAAAGAAAATATTGGTAAAGAAAATATAATTGACGCATTATTTATTTCCGGTAGGTGCTTCGCCAATTGTTTTTGATTCCATTGATTATTTTACATTAGTTTATTTATATTTATTATTTTTATAACAATTTCGGTGAGTTAACTTTAATTATCATGAGAATATGTTTAATTTAGTTATTAACAGGATTATAATTTCATTCCCATGATTCTTTTTGTCTAATTATATACATTAATTTAATTCCCATGATTATGTTTCTAGGGGCGACACCAAAGAAAATATTGGTAAAGAAAATATAATTTACTGATTATTTATTTCCGGTAGGTGCTTCGCCAATTGTTTTTGATTCCAATGATTATTTTATATTAGTTTATTTACATTTATTATTTTTATAACAATTTCGGTAAGTTAACTTTAATTATCATGAGAATATGTTTAATTTAGTTTTTTTACAGGATTATAATTTCATTCCTTTGATCCTTTTTGTTTAAGTTATATACATTACTTTAATTTTCATGATTATGTTTCTAGGGGCAACACAGCAGAAAATATTGGTAAAGAAAATATAATTTACTGATTATTTATGTCCGGTAGGTGCTTCACCATTTGTTTTTGATTCCATTTATTATTTTATATTAGTTTATTTACATTTATTACTCATGATTATTTTATTTAATTGTTACTTAGATTATAATCATTTGTTTTCCATGATTTTATTATATATTAGTTATGCACATTATTATGATTTTTTCCCCTTGATTATTTTTATAATAATTTTGGTTAGTTAAGTGTAATTAACATGAGAATATTTTTAATTTAGTTATTTACAGGATTATAATTTAATTCCTATGATCGTTTTTCTTTAAGTTATATACATTACTTTAATTTTCATGATTATGTTTCTAGGGGCAACACAGCAGAAAATATTGGTAAAGAAAATATAATTTACTGATTATTTATTTCCGGTAGGTGCTTCGCCAATTGTTTTTGATTCCATTGATTATTTTATATTAGTTTATTTATATTTATTATTTTTATAACAATTTCGGTGAGTTAACTTCAATTATCATGAGAATATGTTTAATTTAGTTTCTTTACAGGATTATAATTTCATTCCTTTGATCCTTTTTGTTTAAGTTATATATATTAATTTAATTTTCATGATTATGTTTCTAGGGGCGACACCGCAGAAAATATCGGTAAAGAAAATATAATTTACTGATTATTTATTTCCGGTAGGCGCTTCACCAATTGTATTTGATGACATTGATTATTTTATATTAGTTTATTTACATTAAGTATCCATAATTATTTTGTTACTTACTTAGATTATAATGATTTATTTTCCATGATTTTATTATATATTAGTTATGTACATTATTATGATTTTTTCTCCTTGATTATTTTTATAATAATTTCGGTTAGTTAACTTTAATTATCATGAGAATATGTTTAATTTAGTTATTAACAGGATTATAATTTCATTCCCATGATTCTTTTTCTCTAATTATATACATTAATTTAATTCCCATGATTATGTTTCTAGGGGCGACACCAAAGAAAATATTGGTAAAGAAAATATAATTTACTGATTATTTATTTCCGGTAGGCGCTTCACCAATTGTATTTCATAACATTGATTATTTTATATTAGTTTATTTACATTTATTATGCATAATTATTTTGTTAGTTACTTAGATTATAATGATTTGTTTTCCATGATTTTATTATATATTAGTTATGTACATTATTATGATTTTTTTCTCCTTGATTATTTTTATAATAATTTTGGTTAGTTAACTTTAATTATCATGAGAATATGCTTAATTTAGTTATTAACAGGATTATAATTTCATTCCCATGATTCTTTTTGTCTAATTATATACATTAATTTAATTCCCATGATTATGTTTCTAGGGGCGACACCAAAGAAAATATTGGTAAAGAAAATATAATTGACGCATTATTTATTTCCGGTAGGTGCTTCGCCAATTGTTTTTGATTCCAATGATTATTTTATATTAGTTTATTTACATTTATTATTTTTAAAACAATTTCGGTAAGTTAACTTTAATTATCATGAGAATATGTTTAATTTAGTTTTTTTACAGGATTATAATTTCATTCCTTTGATCCTTTTTGTTTAAGTTATATACATTACTTTAATTTTCATGATTATGTTTCTAGGGGCAACACAGCAGAAAATATTGGTAAAGAAAATATAATTTACTGATTATTTATGTCCGGTAGGTGCTTCACCATTTGTTTTTGATTCCATTTATTTTATATTAGTTTATTTACATTTATTACTCATGATTATTTTATTTAATTGTTACTTAGATTATAATCTTTTGTTTTCCATGATTTTATTATATATTAGTTATGCACATTATTATGATTTTTTACCCTTGATTATTTTTATAATGATTTCGGTTAACTTTAATTATCATGAGAATATGTTTAATTTTGTCATTTACAGGATTATATTTTCATTCCTATGATCCTTTTTCTTTAAGTTATATGCATTACTTTAATTTTCATGATTATGTTTCTAGGGGCAACACAGCAGACAATATTGGTAAAGAAAATATAATTTACTGATTATTTATTTCCGGTTGGTGCTTCACTATTTGTTTTTGATTCCATTGATTATTTTATATTAGTTTATTTGCATTTATTTCTCATCATTATTTTATTTAATTGTTACTTAGATTATAATCTTTTGTTTTCCATGATTTTATTATATATGAGTTATGTACATTATTATGATTTTTTCCCCTCGATTATTTTTATAATAATTTTGGTTAGTTAACTTTAATTATCATGAGAATATGTTTAATTTAGTTATTTACATGATTATAATTTAATTCCTATGATCATTTTTGTTTGTTATATACATTAATTTAATTTTCATGATTATGTTTCTAGGGGCGTCACCAGAGAAAATATTGGTAAAGAAAATATAATGGACTTATTATTTATTTCCGGTAGGTGCTTCGCCAATTGTTTTTGATTCCATTGATTATTTCATATTAGTTTATTTACATTTATTTCTTATCATTATTTTATTTAATTGTTACTTAGATTATAATGATTTGTTTTCCATGATTTTATTATATATTAGTTATGCACATTATTATGATTTTTTCCCTTTGATTATTTTTATAATGATTTCGGTTAACTTGAATTATCATGAGAATATGTTTAATTTTGTTATTTACAGGATTATATTTTCATTCCTATGATCCTTTTTCTTTAAGTTATATGCATTACTTTAATTTTCATGATTATGTGTCTAGGGGCAACACAGCAGACAATATTGGTAAAGAAAATATAATTTACTGATTATTTATTTCCGGTTGGTGCTTCACTATTTGTTTTTGATTCCATTGATTATTTTATATTAGTTTATTTGCATTTATTTCTCATCATTATTTTATTTAATTGTTATTTAGATTATAATCTTTTGTTTTCCATGATTTTATTATATATGAGTTATGTACATTATTATGATTTTTTCCCCTCGATTATTTTTATAATAATTTTGGTTAGTTAACTTTAATTATCATGAGAATATGTTTAATTTAGTTATTTACAGGATTATAATTTAATTCCTATGATCATTTTTGTTTGTTATATACATTAATTTAATTTACATGATTATGTTTCTAGGGGCGTCACCAGAGAAAATATTGGTAAAGAAAATATAATGGACTTATTATTTATTTCCGGTAGGTGCTTCGCCAATTGTTTTTGATTCCATTGATTATTTCATATTAGTTTATTTACATTTATTTCTTATCATTATTTTATTTAATTGTTACTTAGATTATAATGATTTGTTTTCCATGATTTTATTATATATTAGTTATGTACATTATTATGATTTTTTCCCCTTGATTATTTTTATAATAATTTCGGTTAACTTTAATTATCATGAGAATATGTTAAATTTAGTTATTTACAGGATTATAATTTCATTCCTTTGATCCTTTTTGTTTAAATTATATACATTACTTTAATTTTCATGATTATGTTTCTAGGGGCAACACAGCAGAAAATATTGGTAAAGAAAATATAATTTACTGATTATTTATTTCCGGTAGGTGCTTCACCATTTGTTTTTGATTCCATTTATTATTTTATATTAGTTTATTTACATTTATTACTCATGATTATTTTATTTAATTGTTACTTAGATTATAATCTTTTGTTTTCCATGATTTTATTATATATTAGTTATGCACATTATTATGATTTTTTACCCTTGATTATTTTTATAATAATTTTGGTTAGTAAAGTGTAATTAACATGAGAATATTTTTAATTTAGTTATTTACAGGATTATAATTTAATTCCTATGATCGTTTTTGTTTAAATTATATACATTAATTTAATTTTCATGATTATGTTCCTAGGGGCGACACCACAGAAAATATTGGTAAAGAAAATATAATTTACTGATTATTTATTTCCGGTAGGTGCTTCACCAATTGTATTTGATGAGATTGATTATTTTATATTAGTTTATTTACATTTATTATCCATAATTATTTTGTTAGTTACTTAGATTATAATGATTTGTTTTCCATGATTTTAATATATATTAGTTATGTACATTATTATGATTTTTTTCTCCTTGATTATTTTTATAATAATTTCGGTTAGTTAACTTTAATTATCATGAGAATATGTTTAATTTAGTTATTAACAGGATTATAATTTCATTCCCATGATTCTTTTTGTCTAATTATATACATTCATTTAATTTTCATGATTATGTTTCTAGGGGTGACACCGCAGAAATCATCGGTAAAGAAAATATAATTTACTGATTATTTATTTCCGGTAGGCGCTTCACCAATTGTATTTCATAACATTGATTATTTTATATTAGTTTATTTACATTTATTATCCATAATTATTTTGTTAGTTACTTAGATTATAATGATTTGTTTTCCATGATTTTATTATATATTAGTTATGTACATTATTATGATTTTTTCGCCTTGATTATTTTTATAATAATTTTGGTTAGTTAACTTTAATTATCATGAGAATATGCTTAATTTAGTTATTAACAGGATTATAATTTCATTCCCATGATTCTTTTTGTCTAATTATATACATTAATTTAATTCCCATGATTATGTTTCTAGGGGCGACACCAAAGAAAATATTGGTAAAGAAAATATAATTGACGCATTATTTATTTCCGGTAGGTGCTTCGCCAATTGTTTTTGATTCCAATGATTATTTTATATTAGTTTATTTACATTTATTATTTTTAAAACAATTTCGGTAAGTTAACTTTAATTATCATGAGAATATGTTTAATTTAGTTTTTTTACAGGATTATAATTTCATTCCTTTGATCCTTTTTGTTTAAGTTATATACATTACTTTAATTTTCATGATTATGTTTCTAGGGGCAACACAGCAGAAAATATTGGTAAAGAAAATATAATTTACTGATTATTTATGTCCGGTAGGTGCTTCACCATTTGTTTTTGATTCCATTTATTATTTTATATTAGTTTATTTACATTTATTACTCATGATTATTTTATTTAATTGTTACTTAGATTATAATCTTTTGTTTTCCATGATTTTATTATATATTAGTTATGCACATTATTATGATTTTTTCCCCTTGATTATTTTTATAATGATTTCGGTTAACTTTAATTATCATGAGAATATGTTTAATTTTGTTATTTACAGGATTATATTTTCATTCCTATGATCCTTTTTCTTTAAGTTATATGCATTACTTTAATTTTCATGATTATGTTTCTAGGGGCAACACAGCAGACAATATTGGTAAAGAAATTATAATTTACTGATTATTTATTTCCGGTTGGTGCTTCACTATTTGTTTTTGATTCCATTGATTATTTTATATTAGTTTATTTGCATTTATTTCTCATCATTATTTTATTTAATTGTTACTTAGATTATAATCTTTTGTTTTCCATGATTTTATTATATATGAGTTATGTACATTATTATGATTTTTTCCCCTCGATTATTTTTATAATAATTTTGGTTAGTTAACTTTAATTATCATGAGAATATGTTTAATTTAGTTATTTACAGGATTATAATTTAATTCCTATGATCATTTTTGTTTGTTATATACATTAATTTAATTTACATGATTATGTTTCTAGGGGCGTCACCAGAGAAAATATTGGTAAAGAAAATATAATGGACTTATTATTTATTTCCGGTAGGTGCTTCGCCAATTGTTTTTGATTCCATTGATTATTTCATATTAGTTTATTTACATTTATTTCTTATCATTATTTTATTTAATTGTTACTTAGATTATAATGATTTGTTTTCCATGATTTTATTATATATTAGTTATGTAAATTATTATGATTTTTTCCCCTTGATTATTTTTATAATAATTTCGGTTAACTTTAATTATCATGAGAATATGTTAAATTTAGTTATTTACAGGATTATAATTTCATTCCTTTGATCCTTTTTGTTTAAGTTATATACATTACTTTAATTTTCATGATTATGTTTCTAGGGGCAACACAGCAGAAAATATTGGTAAAGAAAATATAATTTACTGATTATTTATTTCCGGTAGGTGCTTCACCATTTGTTTTTGATTCCATTTATTATTTTATATTAGTTTATTTACATTTATTATCCATAATTATTTTGTTAGCTACTTAGATTATAATGATTTGTTTTCCATGATTTTATTATATATTAGTTATGTACATTATTATGATTTTTTCTCCTTGATTATTTTTATAATAATTTTGGTTAGTTAACTTTAATTATCATGAGAATATGCTTAATTTAGTTATTAACAGGATTATAATTTCATTCCCATGATTCTTTTTGTCTAATTATATACATTAATTTAATTCCCATGATTATGTTTTTAGGGGCGACACCAAAGAAAATATTGGTAAAGAAAATATAATTTACTGATTATTTATTTCCGGTAGGTGCTTCGCCAATTGTTTTTGATTCCAGTGATTATTTTATATTAGTTTATTTACATTTATTATTTTTATAACAATTTCGGTTAGTTAACTTTAATTATCATGAGAATATGTTTAATTTTTTTTTTTTACAGGATTATAATTTCATTCCTTTGATCCTTTTTGTTTAAGTTATATACATTCATTTAATTTTCATGATTATGTTTCTAGGGGTGACACCGCAGAAAATATCGGTAAAGAAAATATAATTTACTGATTATTTATTTCCAGTAGGCGCTTCACCAATTGTATTTCATAACATTGATTATTTTATATTAGTTTATTTACATTTATTATCCATAATTATTTTGTTAGTTACTTAGATTATAATGATTTTATTATATATTAGTTATGTCCATTATTATGATTTTTTCCCCCCTTCATTATGTTTATAATAATTTCAGTTAGTTACGTTTAATTATCATGAGAATATTTTTAATTTAGTTATTTACAGGATTATAATTTCATTCTCATGATCCTTTTTGTTTAAATTATATACATTACTTTAGTTTAAATTCCATGATTATGTTTCTACAGAGAATAATGGTAAAGAAGATATAATTTACTGAATATTTATTTTCAGTAGGTGGTTCACCAATTGCATTTGATTCCATTGATTAGTTTATATTAGTTTATTTACATTTATTATCCATGATTATTTTATTTAATTGTTACTTAAACTATAAAGATTTGTTTTTCATAATGTTATTATATATTAGTTATTTACATTATTATAGTTTTTTCCCCTTAAATATTTTTTTTAATAATTTCGGTTAGCTAAGTTTAATTATCATGAGAATATTTTTAATTTGTTATTTACAGGATTATAATCTCATTCCTATGATCCTTTTTGTTTAATTATATACATAAATGTATTTAGTTTAATTTAATTTACATGATTATGTTTCTAGGGGTGACACCACAGAAAATAATGGTATAGCAAATGTAATTTACTTTTTATTTACTTCTGGTAGATTGTTCACCAATTGTATTTGATACTATTGATTATTTTATTTGTTACTTATAATAAAATTATGGAAAACAAATCATTGTAATCTATGTTAGTTATTTACATTATTATGATTTTTCCCCTTGATTATTTTTATAATAATTTTGGTTAGTTATTTTTAATTACCATGAGAATATTTTTAATGTAGTTATTTACAGGATTATAATTTCACTCACATGATGCTTTTTGTCTAAATTATATACATTAATTAATTAAATTTAATTTGCATGATTATGTTTCTAGGTGGCGATACCACAGAAAATAATGGTATAGAAAATATCATTTACTGATTATTTACTTCCGGTAGGTGGTTCACCAATTGTATTTAATTCAATTGATTATTTTAGTTTATTTACATTTATTATCCATAATTATTTTATTTGTTACTTAGATTATAATTATTTGTTTTCCATGATTTTATTATATATTAGTTATTTACTTTACTATGATTTTTTCCCTTGGTTATTTTTATAATAATTTAGGTTAGTTAACTTTAATTATCATGACTATATTTCTAATTTAGTTATTTAAAGGATTATAATTTTATTCCTATGATCCTTTTTGTTTAAGTTATATACAGTAATTTAATGTAATTTACATGATTATTTTTCTAGGGGCGATAAAACAGAAAATAATGGTATAGAAAATAACATTTATTGATTATTTATTTCCGGTAGGTGGTTCGCCAATTGTATTTAATTCCATTGATTATTTTATATTAGTATATTTTGAATTGTATTTCAAGAATATTTTTGTTTTCAAATTTATATTTTTTTAAGAAGTATTTGTGTTACAATAAAATTTTGCCTGAAGGAGCTAAGTAAAATTAATTGTAAGCAATTTGATGATGAGTAGGCCTAATGAAGACATTAGAGGTGACACCTTGTATAAGCCATGTGATTGGGGCCTTAGAGTTTTACAATTGGATACCCACACGCAAAGAGGCACTAGCTGTAGGGCAGGTATTTATATATATATATATATATATATATATATATATACTTGCTAAAATATGGTATATGGCATTTAAAAAAATATGCATAGGTGGTGCGTGGAGGCTATACGATGATCTACATGAGGGAGGGGGAAGGTCAGCAAGTTTCCCCCTCTGTCCCAGGCTCCCGCACATCATAATAAGATGTAAACTGGACAAGGGGGTATGTTATACAAGTATACCCCATCCACTTACCATTTGAGGGGTCTAGAAGATGATGTAAATGGGAATGGGGAAAGAAATTACAGTGTCATTCTCCTAGCCACTATAAATGATAGGTAGAGGTTAAAATAAGACATTAACAGTGGCAGGAAAAGGACATGCTAGGGTCCCCTTCCTTTAAACCCACCAAAGGAGGTGGGAGGGCTAGAATATATGCATGGTATAAGGGCAAAATCTGCCAGTGTCCCTCTCTACTTCCAGTCCCCACCCAACATGAGCCAAGAGCGTGGGCTTTCCCATATACCCATGCCAGCATGCCAGTTTTCCTTTGGTGGCAGATGGGGCTATAACATATACATTGGAAATTAGTTTGGTTTCTGTGAGACTAACAACAGAGAATATTGTAACTTTGAATGAGATCAAAATCTGGGTATTCCAGTCCAGAGTGGAATATTCATCAGGAATAATCTATCATCCTGTTACCACCTTCAAATAGCAAAAAATGGTTGGTGACGCAGTCCTGCATACCCCAATTCCTCCCCCACCACTATAAGGCCAGCAATCTCATTCTCCTACTACTAAGCTAGACATTTCCTTTGGTCTCTAGAAGCATGAGCTGTCTCTCCACCCTCTCCCACCTCCCCAATCTGACCATCATTGTACCCACATTGCAGCTTATAGCAGCAGACTCAGAGTAGGCTCTGGCCTGCTTTTCTCTCCTGTCTGGTTACGAGAAACCTCACAGGCAACTCAAGTAGAGTCAACGAGCACATTGTGAGCCCAAGATCAGCCCTGCAAGCTGTACACTGTAACTGGTGGTAGATCCAAGTGGGGAGCACGAGGACAAGTGTCACTCAAACCCAAGTAGTTTTGGAGCAAAGGAAGTGCTGGACTAAGCACATTGTGAGCCCAAGATCAGCCCTGCAAGCTGTACGCTGTAACTGGTGGTAGATCCAAGTGGGGAGCACTAGGACAAGTGTCACTCAAACCCAAGACGTTTTGGAGCAAAGGAAGTGCTGGACTAAGTTTTAGGTATAAATATTAAGGCTATGACTCGAGATGTCTTACATTTTCATGTTATATAATACAATTATGTAATTGAACAGTTTAATATGAAACATATGTACAGTAAAAGTAGAAAATGCTGATATCGGAGGATGCTGGACCTAAATGCAATATAACCATATAGTGGTGACTAAATCCCCATATATTTAACATGAGATAGGTGTTCTAAAATAGTCTTGAAAGATTGTTTGTAAAACTTCTTGAACATTTTTCTCTCTGTTTTTTTGCTGAACCATACGGGTGTGCTAAATTATAAGCAGTCTGCTGAGAATGGATTTACTGCATGCCTCATTTGAACCTACTCTCCGGATTAGAGCCATGCCTCTTTACTAGAAAATACAGTCTCAGACCTCCCCTTAAGAAAGTAAATGGGTAATACAGAAACTCCATTAAGGAGCACATCGAGTATGACTGAGATTTATACTCAGATGAGAAATGTTGCTCAAATGGCCCACAATTTAGACACGCTCAGTTACACTTAATGGATTCACCAGGCTGCCATTAATCAGGGGGTGGGTAACTGCCAAATGCTTTTATATTGTTAGATACAAAAGGTAAACACCTTCCTTCCCTTCTCTATAGGAAAAAAATGTATGTGTAGGAATTATCATTGCCAATAGATTTTTTTTTTTTCTTGAACTGCTTTGAGCCATTGCAATATTTACTATAAATCAAAAGTACTGGAAACACTTGAAGGACATCGGGCGGTTCACTGGTTGAAGTAAAAACAATACATAATCAATATGTTATTTTTATATAAATACCAAATAGAAATGCACAATACGAAACACACATACAATGTGAAGAAGCAGTGTTGATCAAAGCAGTGATCTTCACATTAGGTGAAAAGTACTTATAATGTGCTTTTTGGAGTTTAAGAGGGCTGATGGGCAGAGATAAGTCACATAAGCCTTTGCCTGTATCTACTATAGCAGTGGTTCCCAACCCAGTCCTCAAGGCTTCTATACCAGTCCAGGATTTAGGGATTACAAAGTTGTGTCTAAGGTGTTTTTAGAAATGAAAAATAAAACACCTTAGACACAACTGGGTAATCCCTACATCCTGAACTGGTAAGGGAGCCTTGAGGACTGGTTTGGAACCATTGCTCTATAGACCAGTCAGCCTTCTATAATTGACAGCCGAGCTGCATTACTAGTTATAAAGGGGGTAATATTCAGTGTTGTTCCACCTCCTCCAGGGTCTATGTGTGAGGCTGGACAGGAAGTGGAACTTATCTGCCCACTAACAACTTCTCATGCAGGAAATGCCTTGTAGGAGGAGCAAGGACAGCCACTGAGTGATTCACACTGCATAACAGATACTGCAGCTGATCAATCTATCACAGAAGGGTGGCTGGAGAGTGAGAAATTTGCAAACAACTCCTCAGACTCCACATGCCCTAAACACCACTTTTTTCTAAACCTAAGTTTAACCCCTTATAAAACCTAGACAAATAATGACTTAATCCCATATTTAAGCAACAAACCTGAAAAACATTTACCTTAAAGAAAAACCTTAAATAAATACAAAGCTTCCTAACACTATAGTGCCCCTTTGCCCTTACGGCATTCCACCCTTGGTTCCCCCACCCAGCGATGTAAAGGGTTAAAATATCCTTTCTTCACTTACTTAATTACATTGGTCCTTGTAACAAAGCTTAGTGTCACAACTGGGAAATTAAAAGTGATGAGAGACAGTTCATGGAGAAGAGAAGGAGGGATCAGGAGACGGGTCTGTCACAGGAATATTGGGGCACCAGGTTAATCCTGTAAATGAATTAAATCAAATGAGCCAATCAGTAACATGCAGTACAGTAGTTAGATACAATAAAAGTACAAGGAATTTCTGTCTGTGAGCTGTTAGTCTGACAGAAGTTAATAAAGGAACATTTCATAGAAAAAAAAGTGAGGTTAGAGTTGTTAATGTTACCAATAATAATAAAACCAAGGTCATGAATATCACATAGATACATAGTCTAAAACCAACATGCATATACTCACATGAGTTTGAATTGTTAAACTCTTTCTCTCCTTACCTTCATCAGGTAGAGAGAGAGGGTGCTTCTATCTGGAATTGACAGAAGCTGGAGTTCTAGGTCTAATTTTGGCTCCATTTCATTGTGAGCCCTGAATCTCGGGTAATACTTAGAGACAAATTACAACTATATAATTTGCGACATTGCTACTTGAACCGCGAATGCACCATATTTGGAGTTAATTATACAGTACAGTATAGGCTTAGTGCAGTGAAGGCATGGGTTGGAGGTCATACAGCATGTCTGGAGTTTATAAATAAATACAGGTTTATCTAATGCTCTAAATTTTGACACAATGTGATTTATAGAACACACTAGAGTCTAGGGTTGGAATTAAAACATTAAATATGAACCATAGAAAAAGATGTATAGGTCTTTAAAAAAAATTAAAGGATCACTATAGTGTCAGGAAAACAAAGTGGTTAAAACCCCTTCAGCAGCTTACCTTAATCCAGCGCCGAGCTCCCTCTGCGCTGGTGACCTCTCCTCCCCTGCCAACGTCAGCTGCCCTGTCTGTCGCCAGTGGAGCCGAATGCGCATGCACGGCTAGTGCAGTGCGCGCATTCAAAGTGTCCATAGGAAAGCATTTCTCAATGCTTTGCTATGGACGCTCTGCGCGATAGAGGCGAAAGTTGCCTCCAGCGTCGCAGATGCACCTTTAGTGGCTGTCCGGAAGACAGCCACTAGAGGATGGATTAACCCCAAATGTAAACATAGCAGTTTCTCTGAAACTGCTATGTTTGCATCTGAAGGGTTAAAACCTGAGGGACCTGGCACCCAGACCACTTCATTGAGCTGAAGTGGTCTGGGTGACTATAGTGACCCTTTAAATAAAATAAGAATGACAATAATTAGATATACGGGCAGCTTCACACAATGCACAAGCGATTCATTATTGATCTAGTCTGTGATATTAATACACATCAGATTGACACCTCTAACTGCTAAACCCTAGTTCTAGTTGTTTTTTTCACAGCATTAGAACCTGGAATGTTGCCATTTATGTCTGAGTGTATCTTTTACTTTACTTCTGTGGTATTTTCTCATTGAATTTTATTGATCCTAATGTCACATTTTCTAACACAATACTTTGTTTCATTCAGGTTCTAGTTGCTTGTACCCTGAATGTTGCTAATTAGAATTGTGATTCATTATTCTTTATCTATTTAGAACTACGTTTTTAAGAGACAGATGATGTTGTATTATTATGTTGTTATATGTAATTAATTTTATCGAATAGCCACCTTTTGTATTTTATCATCAAATATTTTCTTTTACTATTATCTTATGGAAACCTTTTGTTGTTAAGAGCGCTCACACCATATTTTTTATTTTTTGGGGAATTAAAACATTGTATAGTTCAGGTATTAGAAGGGGCTCAGTCAAGTGTGGGAGTAGACCCTGGTCTCTTTGCCACCTCGGAAAGTTCCCGACTAAACCCTTTATTTATGTGCTGTGTGCCTGTAAGTTTAAAATCAGAATTTATCTAACAAACTGAATTGTCTTAATAAAAGTAAGATAAATTAAATGTTGGCATTTGGAGGCACTAAAATTCAGGCAAAATTATATGGGTCAAAATTTACAAATAAACTATTTAAACAAACTAAAAAATTTTCTGGTGTAGAAGTCTATTGGATTAAATATATACACACTGAGCTCTGATCTTCCAGAACATTCTATATATGACTGAACTATTGAAACTTAAAAGCTTTAAATTCTTACCTAACCCTATGCTTAGATCAACTTGTAGCAGTGAGAGCCATGTATATTTGCATCCATCTTCAACAGGCTCCTAGATCCACCCATGGCCAGTTACCTGGCTGTGTATCTTTTTTTTTTTTTCATTCATAAATTTATTGGGTATGATGTATCTGTGATTCAGATATATAAGCAATTCATTGAGCTATCTTCTGCCAAAAAGTTCCATGAATTGCATTAAAGTGACACTGCAGGCACTATATCAATTCTATCTAATTAAATCAGTTATAATAACTGGAATACTCTGGTGCTGTCCATCGATTCAGTGTTAAACCATTTTAAAGCAGTTAACTCTGAATGAGGGTCCAACTCCCACAGCTCGACCCCAACCGGAGGTGAGGCTAAGGCAGAGAGTATACACTTAATTCTAGCCTTTCTGACTCATATCAGTAATGGGTGCTGTGATAAGTTGAAAGCAATTAGCTGTCACTTTAAGCCATTCACAGCCACCCATTACTGTTCAGTCTGTTGCTTTCACATTAGCCCAAGCAGTACAGAAGGGCAGCTGATGACTCTAGTTTAGCATTAACAGGGAACCCCAGAAACTCAGGGTAGCCCAAAACGTAGATCGCAGATGTTGAAGAACTACAGCTCCCATGGTGCTCTGCATACCTTTAGAATGACAAAGCATCATGAAAGTTGTAGTTTTAAAACATCTGGGGATCTACCTTTTGAGCAACCCTGCTTTAACTACTTCAATGAGATGAAGCAGTTACAGTGCCTACAGTGTCCCTTTAACTAGCCTAGATACCCAACATGGTTGAAACTCTTACTCAATCAATATCTGTCAGAAACCATAAGTTACTCAGGTCACGGCTCCATATTTGTATCTGTATCCATCTTCAGCAGGCTTCTGGATCCATCCATGGCTAGTTACCAGGCAGTGCATCATTCCTATGGACATGGAGAAGCCGCCTTCATCCGCCAGCAAAGGTTGCTTTCTACGGACTAAAAAAGGTAAATGTATTAATATTAGATTGTTAGAGGGGAAAAAAAAGTTGTGGCAAAGATTAAGAAACAAAATTAGTCTTTCAGTCCCTTATTCATTGAAATATGAAAAAGACTATGAAAATATTTTGGATCACCTCCCTTGGGGATGACTAGGCAGCTGCCTATAGTGTCAAGGTGTACAAGTGGGATCATGTCTGATACCAGGCATATAAATTATTCTTGATCTATTATCCATATGCGGTTGTTTGTATGAACGTCAGTTAAATACTGTACAATTCAATCAACATATTGTGCTACCGAATTCAATAGTAAATATCGGAACAAAACAAAGCAAGACAATTTACCTGCACACCATCCTAACAGTGCATTTTAGTACAATTGTACAACCTCACAGGTAAGACCTAGACTAACACTTACTTTGGCTGCTGTCAGCTCCAAAGCACACAGGGTAGAGGGCCGACCTGTAAGTAATCTGTGTAATAGTAACATTTGAAAATACATAAATTAGCCACACAGGGAGTTTGAGCCCATGGCTAATTCATGATTGTTTGTTTGTTTGTTTGTTTGGTTTTAACAGTCATTGTATGTAACTCACCTACAACTTGACATAGTTTTAACTTATTTCTGTATGCTAGATATACCAGTTGCAAGTTGCAAACGTCAACTAAGAACACAAATTCATCAGCATATAATATATGGATACTCTGTTATTATCTACAAATGGCATTATACTATATAAACTTACATGTACTTCCAGATTGGCAGTGATGTAGCAAAATGTAGTTCTGCATAGTAAACAAGAGGCCTTGGACCAGCTCTGCACAATGTCTTTAGAAATATTACGATTTCTGTATAATGAAATAACAATACTTAAAGGAACACTATAGTGTCGGGAATACAAACATGCCTTCCTGACACTAGTTGTAAAAGCACATTTTAGGTTACTTGCCCACTTGCCACCTTAATTTACTCACCTTATTTACAGCCCCGTGTCAGTTTAATCACAGCTAGTTCCATCCGCTCCATCTCCTTGGCTGAGATCACATTTGATGATGTTAGTCAATACAATGTTTTGTCATAGGAAAGCATCTAGAGGCAATTGTGCATGAATGGCAAAACACTGCGCTGCACCAATCAGCATCTCCTCATAGAGATGCACTAAATCAATACATCTCTATGGAGAACATTCAGTGCCTCCATGCAGAACATGGAGATGCTTAATGTCAGTGCTCCACACTGTGCAGCTCTGACCAAGGAAGCACCTTTAGGGGTTGTCTGAGTGACTGTAACTAGAGGTGTTTCTGGGACTAATATAAACACTGCCATTTCTCTGAAAAGGCAGTGTTTACATTAAAAAGCCTGCAGGGACAGGCTATAGACACACTAGAGCAACTACATGAAAGGGACACTCCTCTGCCAAAATACAAAATAAATGAAAATCACTGTTTAGTAGATCTTCCCTAAATGAAACCATGTATGCCTTTAATTATGCATTTTTTCATTGAGGTATATCTAAAAACAGCTTACAAAAGTTGCAGATCTGGCTTTGCAAGCCTTCCCCTCCTAACTCCACCCAGACTTTCTGTGGCTGTCTCATCACAGACTTTATAATGAAGCTCAATGAAAAGTCTTTGCAAAGCAAATACTCTGAACTACTGCTGCCTCTTGCGTTTAGCTCTACTGAGCTTACTAAACTAAGAAGGAACAGGGCCAGTTATCTGATTGACAGCCTAGGGGGTGTAACCAGGTTCATTTATAAAAGTGTCAATTTCTATTGAATTCTGCACCTTTTGCAACCTGAAAAAAAGAGGACACACTCGTTACACATAGAGCTTTATAGCAAGTTAAAGTGCTTTATGGGTCTGGAGTGGCCCATTAAAGGGAAACTATAGACCAGGGATTCCCAATGAATTTTTCCAGTGGAACCCTTTGACATAGTGTATCAACATCGTGGAACTCTCCCTTCCCACTGGTAACATTTTTTTTTAAATTGCGCCTTTTTTTGCATGTGCCTGTGTGTGTCTGTGTGTCAAGGTGTGTGTTTCTGTGTATGTATGTGCTAGTGTGTGTATCTGTGTGTCAATGTGTATCTGTGTGTGTGTGTATGTATCTGACACACAGATACACACACACACTGGCAAATAGTGGCACACAGATACACACACTGACATACATATACACACACCTTGACACACTTTGTGTATCTGTGTTTGTATGTATATATGTATGTATCTATCTGTGTGTCGAGATGTGTATATCTGTGTGTCAAAGTGTGTGTATCTGTATTTGTATTTGACGGTGTGTGCCTGTGTATCAAAGTGTGTGTATTATTCTTCTTATTATTATTATTATTTTATTATTTATATAGCGCCATCAGACTCTGTAGCGCTGTACAATGGGTGGACTAACAGACATGTAATTGGAACCAGACAACTGGACGTACAGGAACGGAGCGGTGGAGGGCCCTGCTCCATGAGCTTACATTCTAGAGGGAGTGGGGTATCTCTGTTTGTATGTGCCAGTGTGTGTATCTGTGTGTCAGGTAATGAATTTGACACACATATACACACACACTGGCACATAATGGCACACAGATACACACTGACATACAGACACACACACACCTTGACACACAGATACACACACTCAGATACACATACACTCAGATGCACACAGTGAAACATACACACATCTTGACTCACAAATACACACACGCTCAGATACACACAGTGACATATACACACACTTGCACCCACAGATACAGACACTGGCACATACTCACACTCAGATACACACATTGGCACATACTCACACTCAGATACACACATTGACACATACACACAGTGTCATACACACACTCAGATACACACACACTGACATACACACACACACACACACACACACATAGGCACATACAAACACACTGATATACACTGGCACATATACATACACACACACACACACACATACTGACATACATACACACTCAGATACACACAGTAATACATACACAAACCTTGACACACAGATACACAAACTGACATACACTCAGATACACATACTCTTTGACAGACACACATACACTCTCGCTAATAAACACACATACTCGTTGGCAGACACACATACAAACACATATACACTCTCACTGACAAGCACACATACATTCTCACTGACAAACACATACACACTCACTGACAAGCACACATATACTCTCACTGACAAACACACATACACACGCACACACACTCACTGACAAACACACTTACACTCTCAGTGACAAACACACATTCACACACACTCTGTGACAAACGCATATACAAACTCCTTAAAAGACACACACAATTATTATTTTTTTTTTATTTCACTCAACCCAGCCTCCCTACCTTTGGGAGTGCTGGCATGGAGTCTCTATTTCCCTGGGGTCTAGTGGGGCTGCTGGGCTGAACAGCTGGCATGCAGTCCCTGGGGTCCAGTGGGGCTGCTGGGCTGAGCGGCTGGCATGCAGGCATATAGTGTGGGAGGCGTGGGAGCAGTGATCTTCCTGCTCAGCTCCCTCACGCACCTCTTAATAATGCCAGAGTGCATCACATTACTGCTGTGCGTGCTGCGATTATGGCCGCCACAATAATTGAGGAGGGCAGCGAGGGAGCTGCTAAGCTTCCTCGCCGCCCGCCTCAATTACCGTGGCAGCCATTTTGTTTCCTGAAAATTTGGCGGAACCCCATTTGAGTTCTCGGGGAACCCCAGGGTTCCGCAGAACAGCAACTGGGAAACACTGCTATAGACTAATGAAGCAGTTTTGGTGTATAGATCATGCCCCCCCAGTCTTAATGCTCAATTCTACATCAGGAGACTGACCATGCATGAGCAGTACAGGCTACAGCTGATGCCGCATCACCCGATGTGATGTGGGTTGAGATTCCTGACAGATCCAGAAATCTGACAAAACACAGGATCTGAACCAGGAAAAAGAATGGGATACAGTTTGGGATAGATGGGATTTGGGAGGAGTGGGAGATAAGTGATAAAATGGAAACAGGTTACTGTAGGCTGAACAGCATGGAGTATACAGTGTGACAGCACTGATTGGAGTTACAGATTAGTCTACACTGGGGGAATATGATAACAATTTGCTGTATGAGAAATGTTAATGTAGGGAATGATGTCACTGTAAGGGGTAAGGAGAAAAAAAATATGGTCACTGTAGGGAAACAGATCTTGGCATTGCAGAGGATAATAGTAAAAGGAATTGCTAATATATAAATTAGTATATCAATAAGTGCTCCAACAGCAATTTATTTTCTATTTTGAAGCAGTTTGTGCAGCAACATTACATTGCAACATTTTATTTATTAACTTTGTATAGAAATGATGAACACTAACTGGAATTCGCAATGCTTGACCCTGCCATAGGGGAAAACATACTCTATAATATTACTGGAACTGACATCATAGACAGCTCTCGGGGAGGGCTGGAAACTTGTGGTCTGGAGGGCAAAAACAGTTTAGTGGCCTATAGTGCAATTTTACCAAGCTGACCCGTTAACATCCGCAATAGACACAAACACACAAGCACACACTGATAGACGATACACAAGATAATCGAATAGAAAGAATTACATTTCTGTGCACTTGGGCATTTAGATTTGCAAAGTGGTTAGAGAGCAGCCCAAGGAGCAATTGCCCTGCACACTTGACACTTGGACATCACTAATCAATATGGAAGATCTCCCTAACCAGGCAGAAATTTATTAAAAGGAATTCTGGATTTTCCAGCAATGGGAATGCTATTAATGCATTAAATGCATAAACCGTGCATATCGTGCCAAATTGCATTAAATGTTTAAACCTTGTATATCATGGCAATTACCTAAATGCATAAAACTGGTAATCATGCCAATAAGCAATCAATGCCTAAACTTGGTATATCATTCCAATGAGCAATAAATACATAAACTTGATATATCATGCCAATGAATATTATAAACATAAACTTGGTGTATTATACAATAAGCAGTAAATGCATAAACTTGGTATATCATGCCAATGAGCAATAAATACATAAACTCTGCATATCATGACAAAAAGCAGTACATTCATAAAATGTGTATATCATGCCAATTAGCCATCTGTGCCATTAAATAACCTTCCAGTTCTATATCTCTGACACCAGCCTCTCTGTGCCATCGTTCTGCTCTCAGCCTCTCTGTGCCATCTTCCTGCCTTCAGCCTCTCTGTGCTATCTCTCTGCCCCTAGTCTCTCTGTGCTATCTCTCTGCCCCACAGCCTCTCTGTGCCACCTCTCTGCCCCACAGTCTCTCTGTGCCATTGCTCTGCCCACAGCCTCTCTGTGCCATCTCTCAGCCCCTAGTCTTTCTGTGCCATTGTTCTGCCCACAGCCTCTCTGTGCCATCCCCCAACACCCCTGTGCCATCGCTCTGCCCCACAGCACCTCTGTGCCGTCTCTCTGCCCTTGGCAACTCTGTGCCATTTCCAACTTGCTCAGGTTCCTTGATTGCATCCACAGAACTTGCTCAGGTGTATTCACTAAAGAGCCAAATGAAACATAAAATATAGGCTGAAATAGCCAAGTTGTGTCTACAGTTGAATTTGAGAATATTTGCCGTTTTACTGTTTTGGCCTAAATGTTGCAATTTATTTCTAATTTGCTAAAATGAATTCTAACTCCAAGCACCAGTGACGCTGCATATACCTAGTTTAACTCCTTAAATATCAGAGGTATAACTCCACCTCTGGCAGTGTCAAGGGGTGTAATCAGCCACCCCAGATCAAGAGTAATTTATTTTGCACTGTGTGGTCAATCATTGGCTGAGAGTTGTCACCTGACACTATCAACCAATGAATTTCAACTGCATTGGCTTCCAGCTTCTGTTGCTCTGCAGAAGCACGTCACCACAGCAGCAGAGAGACACGGAGCCCAGTAAAGACACAGGTAAGGGGACAAACCGCTACTAATGATTTGTCTTATTACCAGGTAACAGGCTCTGGGTGTTCGTGGCATCTTAACCAGTACAGCGGGCTGTAATCCTGTAACAAACAAATTATTTTAATAAAATAAAACCAAATCAAATGGTGGCATAACTAAAATCCAGATAAAACAATATGGGGAAAATTTCCCAATAAACTATTTAAAAACACCACAACAAAAACTAAATATGTCACTTTTTCCAGGTCTGATTTGAATGATGAAAACCTGGTAGATATCTCCCCCTCTGGAAATATTAAATTCTGTGTAACAATACCCCACTGACTTTACATTGTACACTAAATAGTGAGATAAGAATCTTTTGCTTTTACCTCAGAGGAAGAAGCTGAAAATCCAAGAACAAAATCACAAAAACCAGAGGCCGTAAGTCGTGTGATAAGATCCTGGGCAATTCAAAGTGAGGAGAGGTATTTAACAGGGAAGAGGTGGAGGGATCAGTAGTCTGGTCTTCCACGGGAACGTTGGGGGCTAGCAAGGTTAGTCCTGTAAAATAATTCAATGAAATAAGCAAAGCAGTAATGTGCAGCTTGGTGGTTAGAAACAATAAAAGTTCAAGGAAATGCTGTCGGTGAGCGGTTAAATACCCTCAGATTACATTAGTCTGCCAGCAGTTATTAATACAGAATGTCTGGAGTCTATAAATATAGACTTATGTAGAAGTGATTTGTAGAGTGATTTGTTTTAGGGTGGACTTAGGGTATGTTAACAGCTGATTTTAGAAGGGGCTTATGCCAATAGGAGGGTCCATAAAAGGGGTTTAAGCCAATAGGAGGGGCTATAAAATTAACCTTTGGGCTGAAGTCCCCTGGTCTTTTTGCCACTTAAAAGCCACCTTGACTAAACACATTATTATGCGGTCTGTGACTTTCATTAGAATTTCAGAAATTACCTAACAAACCAAACTGTCTTAAAATGATGACATGTAAAATAGTGACACTAAAATTAGGACAAGAAAATATGGGTGAACATTTTCTAAAAAAACTATTCAAACAAAGCACATTTTCCCATTGTTAATTGAATATGATCAAGTGGTGTTTGCTAGATCGCAGACCTTTTGTATAACACCAGATAACAGGTTATAACACAGGATATAGTAATAAAACGTTAGTCTATGAATATATTATATAAAAGCTTTCTGTATGTAAAAAATACTTACTTCAAATATTGCTGCTCTCATAAGAGGATATCGACAATGAATAAACGGATAAACTTCATGGTCATTTATTTTTCCACTGCCAATCACTAGCTGGGGTAGGGTGGGGAAACGTTTGGGACTGAACCCTAGATTTAGAGCTCTTTAGCCCTGGATTTTTACAGTTAGTTGAGGAGCAGTAGAATATTAAAGCTTGCTTTTCTTTTTTCTCTTTTCTTTTAATTTTACATCAGGCAGCAGTTTCCCAAAGAAGCCTATTATAAAAACAAAGATCAGCAATACAGGGCTCCCCCAGGCTACTTAGTATGAAGGGTTGATGCTATACAGGTGACTGTCAGCTAGGATGCTGGAGAGTTTTCCTTTTGTTTCTGAAACCTACCAACACCGTTGCCATCATGAACATTCTGTGCCCACCACGAACATTCTATATGCGGTTTATTGCACAGACTAGATGTGATACTTGTTAAAGCATTATGACATCAAATTAAAGCACATGGAGATTCACTTTTTTTTTTTGGACAAACTTTTTTTCCCCATATTTTTAAAATATGACTGAACAGACGTGTAACAGGAGAAGTAAAGTACAGGACAAATTAAAGGGACACTTCAGACTCCTAAAGCACTTTAGGTTGTTGAAATGCTTTATTTGTAAGAGTATGTCCTCTTTTTAAAATTTTCAATAAAAGCCATTGTGACAGAATAGAATGCTGTAACGGTTTGAAGCCCCTGAGCCACCATGTACTTACCTACCCAGAGCTGTGCAGCCAATTCCTGCCAGTCACTCCGATCTAACGCCCCCCCGGCCTGGTGCGCCATAAGGCGGCCGCTTGTGCCGCCTTATGTACACGCTGGCCCTGCAACTCAGGCAGTCCCCTGCTGCAACTCCTCCCCTTCCGAGCCATGTGATCGCACTGATGCCATTACATAGCCACAATAGCAGGCTAAGGGATTGCCTGCAGGGAGACTGCCTGAGTTGTCAGGCAGTCCCCCAAACACTGAAATCAGTTAAAAAAAAACATAAAAAATTGCCAAACATTTTATATACATAAATGTATATTTGTATGTGTATATTCCATACAAATGTGTATTTCTGACTCTGTCGTGTTAAAAACACATTTTAGCCCCCTGGCTCCCCCTTGCCCACCTTGGCTGACATCATCAGAATTGATGATCTTAGCCAATCCAATGCTTTCCCAATTCTGATGATCTCAGCCAAGGAGGCCGGGTAGAGGGCGGAGCCACACACCCTGTTAGACAATCAGCATCTCTACGGGGAAGGTTCAGTGTCTCCATGCAGTGCGAGACGCTGAACGTCAGTGCTGCACATTGTGCAGTACTGACCCAGGAAGCACCTCTAGTGGCCAGCTGATTGACTAATACTGGAGGTGTCCCTAAACAGCAATATAAATAAAATATTTTCTTTGAAAAGGTAATGTTTACATGAAAATGCCTGCAGGGACGTGCTATACTCACCACCAGAATTATGATAATATAGAACAACTATATTAATTAATTTCTTTCTAACTGTATTTTGATTATATTTATATGTATTGGTATCAAAATACAGTTAAAATTAAATTATATATGTGTGTGTGTAAATAAAAATAATAAACAAAGTATATATATATATATATATATATATATATATATATAAAATTAGAGAAATAATTACATAAATATACATGTAGAATTGAAATATATATTTATGTAACCTTTTTACAAAATTAAGTGATTTTACTCATTACAATTTGAGACAGTCCAGATAATCCCATTTGCAAGCCCTATATTTAACCCCGTAACTTTCCAAAACACCATAAAACCTATACATGTGAGGTACTGTAAAGTAAAACAAATAAAATGCCATGCAGCACTTAAAAATAAATATTATTTCTTAATTTCTCAAGCCTTATTAACCCCTTAAGGACTGAACCAAATGTACACGTTGTGATCAAAACAAAACGTAAACAAAACCTGGCATTTTCTTGATGGAAAAATTTCCTTACCGCCCACCAGTTTTCGCGCAAGCGGAGGGTGTTTTAAAAAAGATAAATGTACGTACATTTATCTTTTTATTTCTACTTTATGCATGTTTATAATGTTTTTAACTTCATAAAGTTTAATGAGAAAACAATGAAGTAACTTGAAATTACCTTTACTAGTGATTAATGAGATCCTTGAGGTTGATGCTGTGAGACTAAATATTTGATATCTGGTTCGATTTTCGTAAGGAACAAACAGAGGTCTCCTCTTTTGGTGATATTCAGACAACTTCTCTGCTTGCTCATAATATAATTTCTCATTTGTGCATCAGCTCCCCTCCTCAATTCCCCTCCCCACCTTTTTTTTCCCTTTTTTCTATTTTTTTACCTTCCTTATAGCAATGCCCAGTAGGAAGGCTGAGCTAGGTAGCCCACTTACTATTACTTACTGTAGCCCACTATAACATACAGACACACATACATACAAAGACACATACATACATACAGACACATAAACACATACATACAGACACACACATAAGACATATATACAAAGACACGTACGTACACACATACACACACACACAACACATACATACAAAGACAAGACACACAAGACATACACACAAGACATACATAGAAAGACACACATACATACATACAAAGATACATACATAAGACACACATACATACAAAGACACATACACACATACAGACAGACACACACACACACACAAACAAACACACAAAATATTTTAGTCACCCTCCTGTTTCCTACCTTTTAGGTGCAGGAGGGTGACATTCCCTGGGGTCCAGTGGTGGCTCAGGTGGATGTGAGTCAGAGTTCCCACTCTGACTCCCTCTGCTTCCTCCCACGCGCTCTGTGTTAGCTGGGAGGAGTGACGTGCGGTCACTTCCTCCCAGCTCTGTGTGATGTAAAAGCGCCCAGCGCTGACCGGGCCCCCTTACAATCCATAACCATTGGGTGGCCCTGATATTTGAAATGAAAGCCCTGTTCCTCCTGAACAAAAGTATATATAATAAGTGTGGGTGCACTTAATATGAAAGAGGTGAGTTATGGTTGAGCAGACATTTAACACAAATACTAGGTTTTGTTTGTTTCGTTTTGATCAGAGTACAATTGCCTCTGTCCTTAAGGGGTTAAGTGCACCAAACATATTATATATTGTTTGGTAATGAACAGAAATTACTTTCTTTTAACTTCCTAAATGTATACTTAACAAAGAGTTAGTATGAACATTTTTTTAAATTAAAAACTTTAAAAGAATACATTTTTCCCATCAAGTAACATTACGTAGCATTACAACCAATCCCAGGTTAAAGGGACTCTCCAGGCAGAACTTTTTACTCACCTGGTTCCAGCGCCGGGAGCCTCGTGAAGCCTCGCCACCTGCGCACATACTTCATAGGGCGGCATTCATGCCGCCCTATGAAGTCCTGAGCACACTACCGCGCTGACAGCTCAGCTAATGGTCTTTGCCCGCCCCCTCTCCTCTGCTGACAGGCAGAGAGAAGGCGCGCACACAGTGCCTTCTCTCTCCTGCACACGTCAGACGTATTTTAATACATCTGACGTGTACATGGCCTTTTTAGGGCCATACATGATAGGAAGTCCCTCTGGTGGCCGTCTGAGTGACGGCCACTGGAGGTATTCCTATCAATCAATGTAAACACTGTATTTTCTCTGAAAATACAGTGTTTACATTAGATTGCCTGCAGGGAGCTATAGATCTCACCTGAACAAATACATTAAGCTGTAGTTGTTCAGGTGACTATAGTGTCCCTTTAACATAGGGGAGTGTAGAGCTGCTGCTCCAGGCCCATCTTGCTATTATAGACCCACAGTACTGACTAACCTGTCAATCTTGCAGTTTCCTCCTCCCTCTCTTCATGATTGAGAGCTAGGTGAACCTGTCAATTTTGCAGCTGGCTCCTCCCTGTCCTCATGTTGAGATCAGAGCAATCCTGTCAGTCTTGCAGCTGGATCCTCCCTCCACTCATTTATGAGATCAGTGTGAGTTTCATATGTCTGTGAGTTTCAGACTATGACTAGCCCTCTGATGTCATAAGATGTCTGTGCAGTCTGCAGCCAATCAGAGTGCTTGTATCAATGATGATGTGATATGGACATGCTGCTGGAGACTGCAGGGAGGGGAAGTATACAGCCACCACATGATAAATTAGGAAAATAACTATTACTCACTATTAACTACAGCATACCTCCCGATATTTCAAATTACACAGATGGGTGTGAGAACAGGTGTGGCCAGTGGCAGTGTTGTTCTGAATTTTTTTTAGGTGACTTACTAATAATTTATGCAATTAAAATGTAATTTAGAACAAGAACAATGTATTTTATTCACACAGTCTGATTTCTGAACATATTTATTGTAATTTAAAGACACATTACTCTGAATATTATTGCACACCAACAATATGGAGCTTCTGACAAGATGGACACTAGGATATAAAAGTGGGATAGAAGAAATTTGGCTTAAAATAGGGACACTTGGAAGGTATGAGATGCCCCTTCCATTGTAATGCTCCCTTCTGTGATCTACAGCTGTCATCTTGCTGAGCCTGAATCTGGCTGAGTTGGATGAGAGTTTCAAGCCAAAGGAGCTGCAGTGGTTGAGAACTTGAGACAATATCATAACATGCTTTTGTGGAATACAACTCCAAACTGAGCCAGCGGTGGGTGAGTTATACTGTAAATGGGAAAATATAACGAGATGGGAGTGGGGGCAACTGACATGTGCAGTGTGTATAAGGAATTACAGAGCCTCTGGTAAAGTGCATTGTATACTGTGTTATTACAGTGTGGGACTACAAAACCTACAGTAATGTGCAGTGTGTATGGGATACTACAGAGCTCCCAGTATTGTGCAGTGCGTACCGGAATATTACAGAGCCCCCATTATTGTGCAGAGTGTACTGAAATCAGTGGCGTCACTGGGGAGGGGGCTGGGGAGGAGGCAGAGCCCCCCCCCCCCCATTAAAATTTAAAGTCTGCGGCACTGAGTTTCCATTCACAAGCTGCAGCAGTGCTATCACTGTGGAACTATGTTCCACCCTTTTCCCACATGCAGCCAGAGGGGGCACTGTGCTGGGAGGACTTCCTCCTGGGTCATAGAGAGCAGCGCAGGGGAGAAACAGGGAGAGGAAGCTCAGCTCTGCACAGATGCAGCTTCTGGTAAGTGTGAGTCATTGTGTGTGGTTCAGTCTGTGTGTGTGGCTTAGTCTGTGTGTAGGGGTGGGGGTCACTTTGTGTATATGGGCCAGTCTGTGTGTGGATCAGTCCATGTGTGGAGGTGGGGGAGGGGAGGGGAGGAAGAGGAAGAGGAAGAGGAAGAGGAAGAGGAAGAGGAAGAGGAAGAGGAAGAGGAAGAGGAAGAGGAAGAGGAAGAGGAAGAGGAAGAGGAAGAAGGAAGAGGAAGAGGGAAGAGGGAAGAGGAAGAGAGAGAGAAGAGGGAAGAGGAAGAGGAAGAGAGGAAGAGGAAAGGAAAAAAAAAAAAAAAAGTAGGTGCTGGAGCTCCAAGAGAGATACCGCTCATTTCATGACCTCTCCTGTACCCAATGGATAGGCAGACTTGCCAACCACCACGGATTTGATTGTGCCACCCCTTCCTTGCAAGGCAAGTTTAGGGAAAGGGGAATATATATATATATATATTTTTTTATTTTTTTTTTAAACAATGAATAAAGTAAAAATTGTAAAGCTCTTCCCTATCCCACTCTCTATACCCCCCTGAACATAGTACACCCTCACAGACAGTAAAGCCCCCCACATACAGTACACTCCCATCAACACAGAGTACAACTTGGCATACACACACAATGCACCCCTCCCACACATCATCTCTTCACCCCCACATGCATACATACATGCTTCACCCCATTACACATCAAATCTCATATACACCCTGTGCCAAATTATTATGCAAATGATATTTTTCTCATTTACCTAAATAATTGATGTAAATAACAGCATAATTCTCATGTTCTCAACTATTAAGGGTACAATTCAAATTTTATTGAACAAACCTCCTAATAACAGTAATTTTTTTTTTTTAAACATAAAAAACTTACAATGCACTGTTCCAAACGCACAGTAAGTTTATAAGTTGTAAAGAACTGAAAATTGTCATTTGTTTTATTGAAAGCATATTTACCGAAATCAAAAGCTATTTCAATCAAACTTATAACAACATTTTAACTTTTTAAACATTTTAACAAGTCACATTACATTTTAACATATGACCCCTTATTTGATAGCAGCTTCACAAGTCTTGCATCCATTGAACTTGTGAGTTTTTGGACAGTTTCTGCTTGAATTTGTTTGCAAGATGTCAGAATAGCCTCCTAGAGCTGCTGTTTGGATGTGCCTCCCACCCTCATAGATCTTTTGCTTGAGGATGCTCCAAAGGTTCGCAATAGGATTGACGTCAGGGGAGGATTGAGGCTGTAGCGGAGGCCTGGTATTCCACAGGTTAACTCCACTAAACATCCCAGTGAGGCTCAGGAACAAGTAGTAAAAATACCATAAAGTAATAATTCCAGCAAACAAGGTAAATCACGAATATCCCCATACTGATCCCAATGACTGGACGACACAGCATCAGGAGCAGAACTCACTTTTAATCCACACAACCTCCTTATAAAGCATTCTCCCATGCAAGGGAGGGATTCATCATAATTAGGACAGTAACCAATAATGTCACAGTTACCTCCCAGACATCTCCTCCCCTCAGTGTGACACATAATCCCATTATATCTGCTGCAATTTTCCCCAAGTTCTGGATGTACCCCAAAACAGTTAGGTACAAGGGCTAAGTGGCACCACATGGTAGCCCTGATCTGGGTGACCAACATATGCAAAATTCACCCAGATCAGACCAGGGGTTCGTGAGTTACATGGAAGGGACAATTTGACCGACCGCACATGATGTGTTAGCCGAAAAGGGTTCCATGTGTTTTGGCCCTGCGGTCGGTCTCCGTTCGGGAGGTAAAACACACATAAAAACCTGACATCCACGATAAACATTGCATTCGCATGAGTCCCCTTGTTCGGTACTTTTAACTTACCAAACGGGGGTCTGATTTGCCTTCCCGTTCGGGAGTTACGGAGCTCTAGAGGTCTCAGCGGTGTTCGGGTAATTGAGTGTCCGATTTGAGTTCCAGACACTCGACAACCAAACACCGCTGAGGTTTTCGTGCGTAAGATGGCCGCCGCCACGTGTTCGTATGCCGAACGGCGGCCACCCAGATACATGCACAAAGTACCTAATAAGGTGCACACTTCTCTCTGGGGTGGTCTATGGGTTCGGTAGTTTTCATTCGTATGGAATACGGATGGAAACTACCGAACAAACATACGAATATTACATATAGTTTTAACTACACAGAAGAATAAACACACGAATTGCCGTTTTAACAGTCTTTTAGGACAGCCTTAATACCATCCGCTACAGAGGCCACACCATGACACTCTCTCCTTTTATCCCCATAGCAGCCATTGATGCAGAGGTATTCTTTGCAACATGAGATGGTGCATTGTCATGCATGTAGATTTTATTACGGAAAGCATAGTTCTTCCTTCTGTACCAGGGAAGAAAATGGTCAGTCAGAAACCCGACATACTTTGCAGAGGTCATCTTTACACCTTCGGGACCCTAAAGGGGCCGACCAGCTCTCTTCCCATGATTCCGGCCCAAAACATGACTCCACCACCGCCTTGCTGACGTCGAAGCCTTGTTGGAACAGGGTGGCCGTCCACCAACCATATGGACCATCCAGGGTTGCACAGCGCTCATCAGTGAATAGGACGGTTTGAAAATTAGTCTTCATGTATTTTTCTGCCCAATGCAGCCATTTCTGCTTGTGAGCATTGGTTAGTGGTGGCCGAATGGAAGGTTTATGCACAGTTGCAAGACTATGGAGGACTCTACACCTTGATGTCTGTGGGACTCCAGAGGCACCAGCAGCTTCAAATATCTGTTTGCTGCTATGTAATGGTATTTTAGCAGCTGCTCTCTTGATCAGATGCATGGATCTGGCAGAAATCTTCCTCAATGTGCCTTTATCTGCACAAACCCATCTGTGCTCTGAATCAGCCACAGATCCCTTAATAGTGCAAGGATCACGCGTAAGTTTTCGTGAAATATCTAAGGTTTTCATACCTCGTCCAAGGCATTGAACTATTTCACTCTTTTCGGCAGCAGAGAGATGCTTTTTCTTCCCCATATTGCATGAAAATGGTGCTCTGCTTAATAATATGGAACACCCTCCTTTAGTAGTTTTTCCTTAAATTGGGCTCACCTGGCAATCTAATTATCACTGATGTCCGAGATTGTTTTCAGTGATCAAAAGAGCCCTGACACACAATGCCATCCATGTTAAACTGAACAACAAAATATTTAATCTTTGTGACACTTAAATAGAATTTGCATAATTATTTGGAACAGGGTGTAGTTCGGTTCTGACATATAAGTTACCAGTTTGGGTCTAGTATCTTCTTTACCGTTCTATAATTAAAGTATATATAACAAATATACAGCTATCTAGGACTGTATTAGAGGGAAAAAAAAAAAATCAATTGAGGTACAGGGGTTCCGGAAACAAAATACAAGAGGATAAGTAGTTTATAAATGCCTTTTTTCTACGGCAGCTGTAGTGCCATATATTGTCTATTTCCCTACCATTCCTGAGGATGGCAATCATACAAACACTCACACACAGACAAGTACACACAAAATTGCTAAGGCTCACATGCCTTCCATTTTAGTGCAACACTGAGGTATATATGAAAACCACCCTTGCAGCTGCTTACAATAATTCTGTCAATTTCCCACTACTTATATGTTATGCAACATGCGGAGGATAGTGAGACATGCAGTCTCTCTTCACCGCAGCTTGTCAGCATAGGAATAAAAGAAGGTGACCAGCCTCCCAGGAGTGTGATTGTCATCAATACTAGGTAACCTGGCCATGATCCTGTGCTGCACTAACATATGCCTTGAGAAACTGGGTTGCTTACACTAAAACATGGTTTTATTGCACAGGGTGACATCACACCATAATGTATGACAGATGCACAACTACATACACTCGTGATCTGTAAAACACACAACTGCTAAATGGACGCAAAAGTAAGAGGTTTACCAATCTGCTCATATTTAAATAAAACGATAGAGGTGCCAGAAATGTATCAGACAGTCTAAAGGTTTTAAATGTTAACTCTAGTGGAGGGGGACGGACACACACACTTTGTTTATTTCAAAATTGGAATATACTATAGCAAATATATATGGTATGTTTGGAAGATCATTTGATAAGTTTGCTTCTTGAGAGTCTCATAATATGGCTTCAGGCATGTCCAACACTGGCTCTTAAACTGAGGGCAACACATTTTGGGTAATGAGGTTCAAAACGAATTTCAGTGGTAACTTAACTTCTAGACATTAGGACATAGCAAATGATGATGGAAATTAGTCACTAGAGGAGGTGCATAATATATCAAACACATTTTAATGTTGTAGATACTTAGTAGGATTTTTGTAACTAGATGCTTTATTGGTGCTTGCTTTTAGAGCCGTAAAAAACGTATTTCACCAGCTGAGTAGCATTATGTTGATCTATGACACTGCCATTACCAAATTAACATCAGTATTGTTTCCAATGAGTGCTAATTCCAGTCTTGTTAATGCAGGAGTGATGTGGATTCTTGAAATAGGTTTGTAACATGTCCCATAAACCCCTTCCAAAATAGAATGTTGTATAGTTACAGTAGAACATTTAGCAAGTGTTAAGATTTTGTTTCATTGGGTATGGTTTCTTCAAGCTTCTGAGCTGCCATCTCCTGAACCAGTTCATCCACAAATTCTTTAAAAAGAGGTGTGGGGTCCTATAATGAGTGAAAGACATGCAACAAACTTGTGAGATTATGGTGTCTGAACTCAAATAACATCACAATAATATAATATAAAAACAGTAAACAACAAATATTAAACCTTATAACAAAGACCAGTTAAACACATTTTTCATTTACTTACTTTATTTCTCAAAACCATCTATAATTAGCAGAATATGAGCAGAGTAAAAAATAAATAAATAAAAATAAATAAATAAATAAATAAAAAAAAAAAGGAGATGCATTACATAAAAAGTAAAACTGTGTTTAAGGGGGGAAACTCAATTTCTATGGCAACCTATAAAATCAAGTTGGCCATTTTTTTTCATGTGATATCCAATTTTCATTTAAATGTAAATTACAGCTTTTGTGCTGGATATCTCAATCAAGTTCAGTCCAGGCAAAGCCAGGGCACACTGCTTTTTGGGGGAGACACAAACATGTTTTTTCTGTTTCACCTCTGTGTATGCTGAGTGCCAGGTGCAATTAGCAGAGTTTATGATTTAAGAATGATTGACAAAATGTCAGGATGGAGTCGCTCATTTTCATGACACCGCTAAATACATTGGTGTGGATTGTAATTTTCAGAGCTCAAAGATATATATTTCTCTAGGTGACTATGTATATAATAAATCCTGGGAATCAATGTTCCCCTTTCACCCCTTTGCGACCCGTTTTACAAAGAATGGCCATTTATGTACTTTGACATGGCTGCCGAAGCTTGTATGGCATAATGCATCCGCAAGACAGTTCTCAACCACTGAGAAAAAGATGAACACCACAAACAGAACTGGATATTCAGATGTAATAGTTTTAAGCATAATAATAAATAAACTTGCCAGACACACACAATGGAACCAGGAATCGAGGGACAGGTCAATCGATATATCAATGAACAATGAAAGACAAAGGACCATTATGTGACAACTGTGGTAACAGGCTAAACCCAACTGTGTTTGCTGTAAATTGTATAACACTGGAATATGTCAAAAGAAGAGTTTTAGTCAACCAATGTGTACCTGGAGGGAATTGCCACCTTGCTATTCCCTGTATCTTGGGGCACTGCCCTCAGTGTCCTAATTTTAGGTGCCATCTCCCTTAGGTGGAAAATAACAGACATGCAAGTATGAAATAAAGGGAACTAACTGTAACAGAGTCATTACCCTATAGTAGTAAAGATGCATTGTGAAACAAGGAAGTGTTTTTAAGAGTGACCTACACGTATGTACCAAGGACAGTAGGTCAGTTGAGTACCCTTGTAAGCATCTCAGATCCAAGTTAGCAATGGATACTGAAGGTGTGTTGTAGTCAAAGTTAGGTAAATGGGAAAGACCAAGAGAGGCCGAATTTGCCTACCCTTAAAATTGTACAGAAAAGGGAAATTCAATGAGCGGTGCCATTACCTGTCCCTTCAACTGAGAACTATGATATCTGCTACGGTGGCCCAGGGCAGATGAATGAATATATATATTCATTCAAAGCTTATGGCATCCCAGAGTAACCTGCTCTCTCCTAATGGGCAGCACTTTACTCTCTCCTCAAGCTCTGCTTCACTCCCACCTTATTTGATTGCTATTTCCTGCCCTAATGTGTTTTATACCCCACCTCCTATAGACTGTAAGCTCGTTTGAGCAGGGTCCTCTTCAACCTATCGTTCCTGTAAGTTTTCTTGTTACTGTCCTATTTATAGTTAAATCCCCCCCTTCTCATAATATTGTAAAGCACTACATAATCTGTTGGCGCTACATAAATGGCAATAGTAATAAATATATATAATATAATATATATATATCTATCTATCTATCTATCTATCTATCTATCTATCAAAAGAAAAACTTGTCCCTTCCTCCAAAGAGCCTCCTTGTCTAACAGTATTTCAGTCATTCTTTTCCATGCCTAAAGTGGCAAACAAATTGCATGCCTGGAATACTTGTGAATAAGAAATGAAAGTTCCTCCTTTCATTAAATATGTATGAACGCAATCACATTGCAGTATCAAGCGCTTGGCTGACTTGTATGCACAAATGGAGCAATAGAGCGCATTGTAAATCAGGGGATCCTGGGCACAGCACGTGCTGGACCTCACACTCAATACGGACCATGGCGTGGTCACCAGATAACATCTGACAGAAGATCCCCTTCCTTCCCACTCATTTCCTGAGAGTGTTGCGGGCAGACTAGGGACATGGGGCTGGCAGAATCTTCCAGAGAAGAGGTGAGAGAAATATTAAAATATCACAAGTCTGAAATTGAGTGGTGGAGGATATATAATAGATCAGTTTCAACTGTTTCACTGCCAGAGGAATCAGCTATTCTGGCAACTAGAGGTTTAGGTACAGCATTTAGGCATCTTTGCTTCAACACTACTATTCATCAATGTGCTTTTAATTCCAGAGAAAAACAGGTGTCCCAGTCTAGTAATCCAGAGAACTTGGCTTAGTCACTCCCTGTGGAAAAATCCCAACATCTGCGTATAATTGTTATGAACATTAATGCCAACACTATGTGATGCAAAAAAACAAAATTTGCAACCAGATTGATTTTCTTTACCCCCTTTCCGTTAGCAAAATTCAGTAAAATATTTAATCAATGTAAAAATGTGACTAATATGTCTGAGAATAGCGTAATGGATATAGATGTATGAAATTAGATTAA
>OW240918.1:103605657-103689724 GCA_933207985.1 Pelobates cultripes | reverse complement strand
CGTGTGAGGGGGTGAGGGGATTATTGTATGATGCCTCAACATCGAGGCATTGTGCAATACCCATACATATATAGGAAATATAAGTGTGTGTGTGTGTGTGTGTGTGTGTGTGTGTGTGTATATATATATATATACGTTCCAGATTTCTCAACACTGTCAAAAAGGGGCAGAGCATGGATGTTAAAACAATTATGCCCCCCACTGGAAACAAATTTGCGGACGCCCATGACTGTCACTCTCCTGCACAGCTATCACTCCCGATACTGTCACACCTACACACACACACATATGGTCACCACCCACATGCTGTAGAAAGGTAGAGGATATCAGACTCAGCAGGCAGCCAAGGTGCAATGGATCAGAGGATATCCAAACCCCACTTCTAGATATGTAAAATAAAATTGTGGTCCAGGCACTGAAGGTAATAGTCAAAATAGCAGCTTTTTTTGAGGAAAAGGAGCATTGTTTCAACCCACCTGGATATTACTATTATTATTAGCATTTTTAAAGTTCCAGTCTATTCCACATAGCTTTACAATTTATAGAAAGGGGATAATTGTACACCCTACTAAAAGGAGCTTACAATCAATGAGGATTTGAGGTACACAGATATATATCATTAGGTGTCTTCAACCTGTGTTTCTTAGTTCTAGGGCAGTAATTTTGTTAGTTATTTATTATATATTTATACATTATAATAGAATTATGGCAGGTAGATTTCCCTAGGTCAACTCATTTAGGAAGTTCTCATTTTAAAGACTAAGCTTATTCTGTATTAAATACTCTGTACTTGATACATTATTCAATTCTTGTTTATCAGATTCTTCGCTGCAGAGATGGCATGTGGGCTCCAGTTTCTCCACCGACACGACATTGTGCATCGGTAATTACACATTCTTTAAGCACAATTTACAAAGAGCTTATTCTTTCTACTCTGTGTTGTCATTTTTCTTCCATTTTATCTGTATTATTTAGCTAAATTCTTATATTTCTCTTTAATAGCCTTTTTTTTTTTTTATTATTTGTATTTTATTGTAGCACACAGGAGCCATACAAACTGTGAAAAGCATATCATGCTAAAAAATTTTTGTGCATTCAAGGAAACATATTACCAGCGACATGGGTCAAGTGATATATAGAATACAATGCTGTGAAGCTGTCATGAGTAATTCTTATCATTTTAACATTGCACATTGTAATACTCTAAGTATTCTGCTTGCAATGGGGGGGGGGGGAGAGGGTTTAGTCTCAAGTAAGAGCAATTGTGGAGGAACATCAATTAGTAAAGACAAATAACATTTAAATAGGTTGCATCAGACTAGTGACACTTTATATTAGTGGTGTGAGCATCCGAGGGTGAATTAGAAGGACTGTCCCTGTGCCGGAGACAAATCTGAAGTGCCGACCAGGTTTGATTCCACTGCTGTGGGTCTTGTTTTCGGGTAGAAGGGTCGGACATTTCTCACGTCCCACATCTGGGTCGATGGTTGGGAGTCCGCACCTAGAGTGTGTGCCTGCTGGGCCTCTGGAGTAGGCAGCCCCAGTGCCTTGAAGAATTTCCTTGCATCCGATTGTTGCTGTAGCGGGATTCTCTTTCTGTCGTGAAGCACAGTAAGTTTGCGGCCTGGACCCCAGCAGTATGCCACCTCGTGCTGTCTCAAGTGCTGGGTTAATGGACGGAGGGCTTGCTGCCAGACAATGGTGGACCGCGTCAGGTCGTTAAAGAAGGTAAGGTCGGCTCCTTCGAAATGGTATGAAGGTGCGTCGCAGATGGCTGCTTGTACCAGCTGCTTACTGCGCAGTGATTGAAAGCATATTAGCAAGTCCCTGGAAGCCCCGTCCGGGGCCTTAGCTGGTTTTGGGATCCTGAAGTAGTTGTCTAGCAAGATCGCTTTAGCTTTGGATGGTGTTAGTACGCTGCTTAGCAGGCGGCGGAGGTAGTGAGGGATTTCGGAGTCCGTAGCATCCTCAGGGACGCTCCAAATCTTGAGATTGCGTTGTCGCTTGGAGTCTTCCAGCACTGCTATTCTGCCTTCCATGAGGAGATTTGCTTGCTTGAGCTTGTCTAGCTCGGACTGCTGAGCATCCTGCCCGCAGTGCGCAGTGTCACCAGAGTCTTCCAACGATTGCAGTCGAGCTGTGATTACCCCCAAGTCCTTCCGAACCAATGCAATATCTGCAGCAAATAGGGTTTTCATTTCCCTTAGCAGGTTTTGTATGTCAGCTTTGCTCGCTGGCGTTTGTTCCAGGCTGAGGGTAGGTCTTAAAACCAGAACAATGAGTGAGCGCTAGATAACACAGATTAGCAGCAACCCTATAAGGGAATCCCTCAAAAACCCTTAAAACAAAACACAGAAAGGTAAAAAATACAGAAAAAGGTTGCGCTTGGATAAAACTTAAATAATACGAAAAGTCCAGATAAAATCAATGGATAAAAAGAGAGAGTCTTATCTGGCAATGTCCATTGGAATCGTATTATGTAATGATACTTGGTCCGAAACAGTCTTGCTTGTTATCTTCCTTATGGACCGTCTCATATGCAAGAAATAAGAACAAATACAGAGCCGAAATAGTGTAGTATATCTGAATAAAATGGAAGTTGAAATGTAATACTTGATTGCAAACTCACATTTAAAAGAGCTAGAACCCGCTCTGGTATAGAGGGCGTACAGCGGTTTAGATCCCCGCTTGTAGGATATGGGATGAATTTCCTTCACGTACTTCCTCCTTCCGTAATATGAAAGACACTCAAATAAAAAGAGACAGGCAATAGTGTTCTCTGTGTAAAACTTTGAATAAAATATGTGAAAATAAAAGTGGATACTCACAAGACAGGAGCAGGTCAACTGCTCCTAGTAGTTCGCATTGGTGGTATAATCCCCACCTAGGATTGCTTGGAGTCCAGCGAATAAAAAGAGATAATGCCAGGTAACAATAATAAATATATGTGTATAAAAAGATAAATGGTATGATAAAAGGTTACCAAATATACTTTAATATTTAAAAATTACACAATATAAAAACCATAAACGCGTTTCGCCAATCGGCGTTATCAATATGGGTAAAGACTTTATTTTCAGTCTAAGACATGTCTAAGTGCTAATGAAAAAAAAAATGGCACAAGTATAATTCTAGACATGTATGGTAGATAGCATTAATTTTGCTTAGCAAGCTAGGTTAACACGGATGAGTAATTAATCCACTGTGATCAAATTCATTACTATGCTGCACTTCCATTTAAAAGGAAATCATAGAAGTCAGGTTGATACAGCAAGCACTGTAAAGCAGACAGGCTTAACGATTCAGGGACATTACAGGGGGAACCCTTATTACTCGTGGGAGGTCAGCCGATGCCTGTTCTGCAGAGCCGCTGGAACCGTGTGAGAGAGCCTTCTAAGGTCAGGATCACGGCAGTGTTCAGTGTGGCAAGGAGAATTTCATGCTGGGATCTTGGCCACATTGACTCGCTGCTGCCGTCTGGGCGGGTGAGTGAGGAGTATAGGGTCGTTGGATAGTCCCTGGCTTGGTAGGTTTCTGTAGCCACATTCCACCTTGCTGCAGGAGCGCTCTGCTTGAAAGCCTGAAAAAAGATTTTAATATAACTGTCTTCCATTGCCCAGAATCACTCTGCGTTGCAGCCCAATTTTCTTCCCACAATGTCATTCTGGAGACTGTGCTAGAGGAGCATTGGGGACGAGATGCATGTGGGTGGCGAGTGCCATCTGCTCAGTATGCTTCTCACAGCTAAGCATTGAATCTAATACTTGGGTTTGATGGGGACATGGAATGGCCCATGATTGTGTCAACTCGGTTGTTGCAGAAGAAGTGTATCTAGTGGCTGCCAGGAAAACAGCCACTCGATATTTGTAAAACCCTGCAATATACAATATAAACATTGCAGTTTCTAAACTGCAATATTTTACATTGTAAAGTTAAAATGGCAGGATCACATCACCTATACCACTTCATTAAGATAAACTATTCAAAATGGTTTAACACTATAAGGTAAGATGGCAACTGGGGATTCCAGACATTATAGCAACTAATTATTCCAATGACAGAAGGGATTCTTTCAAATCATATCAGATTGGCCTAGAACCTGAAAACACTGACTGATTTCAGCAACTCTATTTTCTTACTTCCAGTACTTTCTATAAACTATATCAATTATAGAATTATTCTCTCTACAGAGACATAAAGCCAAGGAACATCATGTTGGATGCGAAGGGCCACATCAGGATTGGAGATTTTGGACTGGCGCTGGAGATGCACGGAAAGAAGACCGCAAGAGGATACGCTGGCACCGAAAATTATATGGCTCCAGAGGTAGGGATGGACCATGGCTGCTGTGTACTACTGTTTGTGTTTAAGGCTTCATGACAAAAACATATTACACTTCACCAAGAGCAATAATCACTCCGCAGATTAACATAGTTAGAAAAGCTGGAAGGCAGCCACTGGAGGTGTGTGTTTTTCTACAAAACATCAATGTTTTATTTTGCAGGATTAAATTGACAGGACCACGGCACTCCAACCACTTTGTTGAGATGAAGTGGTCTGGATGACTTTAGTGGTCCTTTAACATTTGATGGGCCAATGTTTGATATCCCTGCTTTTAAACAATTTGTATTATAATTTCCATAACCTGTTAAAGGAATAACTTAATATTTTAGCAATTATTGTTTATGTTACATAAAGTAAGGTTAATACTTAGGTTAGGCTTACAAAATTGTTCAGTAACTTCCTAATTTCATACTGTATACTTTATCTATGAGTTCAAAACTCATGTTATAAGCATCCATATAATTTATATTAAAAAAAGGTTTGTTCGTTTTTGTGGTGATTTTAGAACTGTGGCCCAGAGTTACCCTTTGTATATAAACACTGGAACAGCATCCCAATCTAGAATCATGTGCTAGAATACATGTCAGACAAAATGCTTTATACACTTTAATTAGTGAACCAATTCCAATCATCACTCTGCTATTCAGAAAAAAAAATTACAAAGGAAAATCAGGTTCACTATAAATGGATATTGGTACAGCATAAATTGATTATTGTTAATTGTGTATTCTCAATAAGCTCTTTAATTTTACGTAATTATCAATGTGTAGTGTTTTGTTTTTGGATGATTTTTTTTTTATTATTATTTTAAAGTATGTGTATAAATAAAGTTGAAAACCTTGCAAATATAGCATTTTCAACAATGCCCATATTATTCTCACCTATAATAATCAATCCTTCGATTGATGTAATATTAAGCACGGGTTATGTATCATGGCTGATGATAAAGCTGACTGGCTATGCTCTCCAAGATAATACTTTAAAATGTGAAAATACCTTAAAAACAGTGATTGTGTATTTTGTCCCATCCAATCAGTGGTATACTTCTGTTCTTTGCTGTTTAAAAGTTGCCTATTTCAATGGGCAGAGGATGAGAATAGCATTATATGTGGAAGTAATACTTTCTCTCCTCTATAGAAACGCTTGACTAATTGTCTCTGAAATTATTTTGGCAGATGCGTAAAGGGAAGAAATACAATGCTGCTATAGACTGGTGGGCTTATGGCCTCATCCTCCATAAGATTGCCAAGAAAGCATTTCCCAAAGACCGAAGTGCTACCGAATCCATGCTTCAAGACACCGCAAACCACCCTGAGTGTCAGAGAAACAATGTCAAAGATTTACTGAAAAAGGTGTGTATGATCTGGCGCTCTAGGTTAATGTCCTGCAACAAGAAACTAATTCTATGAAAGAGTTACTCTTTCCAAATATAAAAGAGATTCATTTTTTATACAGAAAACTAATAACATAGAGTAACAGTATATGCCCATAAATTACCACATTGTCTATATACTGTAATATCAAAATCAAGTAATCAGATATTAATTCAGTGAGATGCATACTGCTCACACCAGCAATCCATAGCTGGGAAGATTAATTGTATGTTGTAATTGTAAAGATAGCACAATATATATAGGGGAGGCATCTCATGAAGGAGAACGAGATAAATAACTTGAAGGTTAAGAACACCATGATAACATATCTAAAACAAGGAAGAACTAGCCATGCATGAAGGTATAGTTTGTGTTTTGTAGTTAGGGCATGCGACACTTCCTATTATGTACAGGAGCAGAAAATAAAGTAAGTGTATCATTAATCATTTTGGAACTGTGATGCTTGGAACATCCTTTTAAAGCAGCAATGTCATACAGAACTTACCTTTTGTTGATCGATTCCTCTTCTCTCCCTCTGTCAGAATCTGTTCTTCATTTCTTCCTGTATGCTTAAGTTTTCTATATAACGTAAATATAGAGGTTTCCTACACTTGACCAGTGGAGGAGCAACGTGTGCTTCGTTTCCGGTGATCAAAGCAATTTTCCCACAATTCTCACCTTTGATGCGTGATCTCGCGATGCTTCCTGTCAGTAGTCCCGAACGCCCTGTCGCTTAGACAGAACGCCGGTGAAACTACCGAATTTCGTCCTAACAGAATGAGAACAGTTCCTCCATTCGTGTTAGGATGTAATTCGGGACTTTGTTCGGATCAGAATTTCATTCTAATAAATGAAGCTCTAATCCTATCCGTGCCCCGGCTGCATCTTGCAGCCGCTTAGTAGATAGTTCCCTAATTCCCACGGTATCAGGGAGCTATCTACCAAAAGGCTGAAAGACCTAAATTGGTCTTGCAGCCAAATTTATGAATACTAAGTAAAGATTACTTAGTATTAGTAAATTCTGCCCCTACTCGCTATGCCACGAGTAGGGGCATGTCTAGTAAACAGTGAGCAGCCACTGGCCTGTGGGTGGGGGCGTAAATAACAATAAGAGGGGGGGAACCTATAGTCGTCCCCCCAGCCCCACCTATGAGCAGCGGGTGGGGGCCCTAAATTATAATAAGGGGGAGGGACCTATTGTCTGCCCCCACCCCTGAACGGCGGGTGGGTGCCCTAAATGAAAATGGGGGGGGCAACCTATTGTCCTCCCCTCCTCCCACGCCCTGCAATTAGGCTCAGAGCGCTCTGATTGGTTGGTTTAAGCCAACCAATCAGAGTGCTCTGACAGGTAAATGAAGAGACTGACAGGTAAGTCTCTAAATTTACCTGTCACAGGACTCTCATTGGTTGACTTGAAATCCAAACAATCAGAGTGCTCTGTCATTTTACACAGCGTGGGAAAGTTCTTTAGAATTTTCCCATGCTGTGTAATTTGACTCATAACAACACTCTGGTTGCTATTCCCTCCCCCCTTATTGTTATTTAGAGACCCCACCCGCCACTCATGGGTGGAGGCCGCAGGGGAGGACAATAAGTCCCCCTCCTTATTGTTATTTAGGGCCCCCATCCACCGCTCATGAGTGGGGGCAGGGGGGAGGACAATAGGTTCTTCCCCCCACACACACATTTTCATTTAGAGCCCCCACCCGCAGCTCAGGGGTGGGGGAGGCCAAAAGGTCCCCGCACTTTATTATAATTTAGGGCCCTCACCCGCCACTCATGGGTGGGGGTCGGTGGGGAGGACTATAGGTCCCCCCCAGTCTCCTGTTCGCGCGGCTCAGGAGTTTTATTTGGGGGGGGTTTACAGTGAGCAGCCACTGGTTACTGTTTACTAGACAGGCCCCTACTCGCGATATAGCAAGAAAGGGCAGAATTTACTAATACTAAGTAATCTTTACTTAATATTAGTAAATTTGGCTGAAAGACCAATTAAGAAGGTATTTCAGCCTTTTGGTATATAGCTCCCTGATATCGTGGGAATTAGGGAGTTATCTACTTAGCGGCTGCAAGATGCAGCCACGGCACGAATAGGATCGGAGTTTCATTCATTAGAATGAAATTCCGAACAAGTGCCAAATTGCATCCTAACACGAATGGGGGAACGTTTCTCATTCTGTTAGGATGAAATTCTGTAGTTTCGCTGGCCTGCTCTCTAAGCGACAGGACGTTAAGGACTACTAACAGGAATCATCGCGAGATCACGCATCAAAGATCAGAATTGTGGGAAAATTGCTTTGATCACCGGAAACAAAGCACGCTTTGCTCCTACGCTGGTCAAAGCTGGTCAAGAGTAGGAAACCTCCATAAGACAAAGTAGTCCCTACTTTGTCTAATGTTTTACAGAAAACTAGAGCAGACAGGAAGAAATGAAGAACAGATCCTGACAGACGGAGAGAAGAGGAATCGATTAAAGAAAGGTAAGTTCGGCATGACAGTGCCGCTTTAACTTTGTAGTACTGCAATTCAGATTTTAATAATTGCTGATCTACCCTCTAAATTGTGTTTGTATGTTTTTTTAGCCAATGAACAAAGGCAGTTTTATTATAGACCTTTTTCCATTTACAGCTCATGTGTAAGAACCCATCAGAGCGCTTAGAGGCAGCTGGCAATATCCGCAGACATCCTTTCTTCCAGTCAATTGACTGGGATGAGCTGGAGGCCGGCAAGGTAGATCCGCCCTTTGCGCGAAGCCCAGTAAGTATACAGAACCTTTCAGCAGAGACCAGAATGATCAGATGTGGTTACAAACATGGAAACAGACACAGGTAATGGAAGACCTCTCAGTCCACAGGGCCAGATTAACATAGGCGCAGGTGGAGCTCCAGCTCCCAGGCTCATCCTGCTGTAATAGTCTCACACTACTGGCTAACCTGTTAATCTTGCAGCTTCCTCTCCTCCTGATTGAGCACTGGGTAAGCTGCAGGCTAGGCGTCTGATATCATCAGGGGATGTCTTTGCAACCTGCAGCAAAATCAGAGCGCTTGTAGGAATTAGGCTGGTATGGGCATGCTGTTGGAGATTGCAGGGAGGAGAGGGATACATGTTAAGTTAGGAAAATAACTATTACACATTTACACATTACAACTACTTATCTCCTCTATTTTAAAGCTCCTTAAGTCAAAGGTGCTGCATTAGGTGGAAACTTGAGGCAAACTCATCAAATGCTTTTGTGGAGTACAATTCCAAGATCAGGCAGTGAAAGGTGAAAGTCTGAGTAATACTATAAATGCAAAAATGTAATGGGATGGTAGTTTGGGCAACTAACGTGCAAGGAATTGCAGAGTGGGGAGTCATGGAGCCCTCCGTAATATGCAGTGTGTACTGGGATATTACAGAGCTCCCAGTAATGTACAGTGTGTACTAGGATATTACAAAGCCCCTAGTAATGTGCAGTGTGTACTGAGAGATTAGAGCCCTCAATAATGTGCAGTGTGTACTGGGATATTACACAGCTCCCAGTAATGTGCAGTGTTTACTAGGATATTACAGAGCCTCCAGTAATGTCCAGTTTGTACTGGGATATTACAGAGCCCCCAGTAATGTGCAGTGTGTGCTGGAATATGACAGAGACAAACTATTGTGCAGTGTGTGCTGGAATATGACAGAGACAAACTATTGTGCAGTGTGTACTGAGAGATTACAAAGTCCCAAGTAATGTGCAGGTGTGCTGGGATATTACACAGCCCTCATTAATGTGCAGTGTGTACTGAGTTATTACAGAGACCCCAGTAATGTGCAGTGTGTACTGGTATACTACAGAGCCCCCAGTAATGTGCAGTGTGTACTGGGATATTACAAAGCCCCCAGTAATGTGCAGTGTGTACTGAGAGATTACAGAGCCCCCAGTAATGTGCAATATGTACTGGGATAATTCACAGCCCCCAGTAATGTGCAGTGTATACTTGGATATTACTGAGCCCCCGGTAATGTACACACTGTGAATTACTGGAGGTTCTGGGATAATACAGAGCCTCCAGTAATGTACAGTGTGTACTGCGAATATATCATAGCTGTACTCAGCAACATCTCCTCAATACATCAATATCTCATATCTATATCTTTGGAAAGTAATGATCTAAATCCAAATCTAAATTCCTAATGCTAAACCATGTCATAATTCTAAACCAAATCCTAATTCCAAATCTAATCCTAAATCTAATCATGCACCTCACCTCAACTGTATGTCATACCGTAATCCCATGTCTAACCCTATGTCAGGATCGTATCCTGACAGCTATGTTTTATCTTCCTTTTGTTTCTGTTCCTTTAAAAAGAAGTTCCAGCTCTCAACCACTAGTGGCCTCCCTAGCCACTAGTCACCTCAGTCCTCACCTGCCTAGGACTAATTACTTGCTTCAGCTACATAAGGCTACACCCTGCTCACAACAGGGCCTTTACAATGAAGTTAATGATCTACCTGAAAGACTTCAGTTCCTGGCTCCCGTGAACCTTGTCCAAACTTACCTTCTACCCTGCTCCATACCAACCTGCTCCAGATTTACCTTCTACCCTGCTCCATACCAACCTGCTCCAGACTTGCCTTTAAACCTGCTCCACTCTCACGTATGATTTTGACCTCTGCTTCTTTTACCAGCCTTCCTGTGTTACAAACCTGCCTCCATTATCAGCCTTCTACTGTTACCAGCCTGCCTGCTGTTGATACCAACCTGCCTTTGTTTTCTTTATTTGCAAGTATCCTGTTTTGTGGCATATTGCCTAAAGTCTGTTTTCCCTGAAGTTGCATAATATGTCTAAAAGCACAAATAAAGTCTCAAATAACAACCCTGGCATAAGTATCCTATCTGACCTGGACAAGATCATGACACCCTTATTATATCCTTAATCCTAACTATTGCGACAGTGAAAGAAGGATTGATGAGTTCAGCAGAGGGATTCCTGTGCTGAATTTAATCATAATCTGAACCATAATCCGATTCCTAATCTGAAACATAATCCCAATACTAAAATTAATTATAAACCTAATCATAAACCTAGTAATAAACCTAATCCTTATTCTAAACCGAATAATAATCCTTAATTTTAATCCTTGACTTAATCTTAATACCAAAAGTATTCCCTCTGCTAATATCAATACTGATATTAGTGAAGGAATTCTACACTAAAACAAAGAGTGGCAAGTTGCTGCTAACTACTGGCTATCTTTAGTGTGGAAGTCTCCTATTGCTATTACTGAAGATAGGATACCCAGTGCATTGCTATCTGACAATTTTACATAATAATACAAAAATTAAAAAAAATAAAACTAAGAGTCTCCTAAAAATGTTTCTTACCAAACACAAAAACTATATGTGAACCCAAAATAAATATACAATAGTATATAACAAAATTGGAGAACTCTACATATAATATAAAGAAACCACCCAAAAGTGGATAATAAAACTACAACCTGCAAGGTATGCAAAATAGAATCTAAAAGAAAAAATATGCAATAGTTTAATAACTACAAACAAAAGACATTGGGTGGTGGAAGAAACGCACTCACAAGATGGAACTGCAAGATGTAACATCTATTTATTTGAAACAGGTGATTTTAAAGGGTTTCTCTAGTGCCAGTAAAACCGGCTTTGAAAATTGTAAAGCTTCAATAAAGCTCTAATATGAGTTGAAACTTAGTAAACCTGGTGACCATTTTATATAACGAAAAGAGGGACAATCAAGGTGACATGGTGGTGTGACCGGTCTGTGGATTATTGGTTGTCTTTGGGTATAGCCAAAGTATTATGAGAAATTAAGCCCCGAGACTCATAAACACAAACAATATCTAAAGTTGGCAGCACTGCATATTTTCTAAACAATATTTCTCATAATGCTTAGTAGCCTTTACTATACTCTCCAGCCATTTCTGTACCTCTGTACGTTGCCAGAAACCCATTTCTGTTCCTTCCTGACAAGCTGTATATCTAGCTCCTTTCCCAATTATGCCAATACCTACATTGAAAGAACTAATTGATTCTCTTACATACAAAAATAAAACCAGAGGTTTTATGGCAAATGTCTTCTCCTTGTTCTCCAACAGAAAGGCTGTGGAGTGGAGAGTAATTTATAAAAAGGTCAGAAGAAAACTTGTGATAATATTTAACCCCACCACCATGGGTATATTTTACACCCATATTGGTTTTCTTATACAGCTTTTTAAGTGTGGCAACTCTTAATGGAAGTTTTCTTGCACATAGTCAACTGTAAATACTACAGTGTGTTATTATGTCTTTTCTTTGTAGCCAACACTGGAGAGTTTAACAGCAAAAGTGATAAAAGAGACAACCATATCTAGCTACGAAGCATTTACTCCACCGATTCCACCAGAGCAGCAAAAATTATTTCTTGGATTTTCTTTTAACATCCTCTCCCAGTCTACAGCAGCGTTGTGAAATTTCTTCCAACATCTCTTTCCCTGTTGACAACGAGGGACCTTGAAAGGGTAAAGTAACATGCAAAGTGTTGTCTTGTTAGTGAGTAGTTAGAATTTGGGGCAAATGAAGGGGGGCTTGCCCATATGCTCCAGCCCCATTACCCTGGGATGTAGGTTGAGTGGGATCTGCTGGATTGTCGCCAGAAGAGGGTCGAGCTGCTGCGTCTCCCCTTTGCTCCTTAACCATGTGCAACGAATGAAACGCTAAAAACTGCAGTGGTCAGGCAGCTGTTTAGCTATACTACAGTTGTCTTTAGTTTAGCTAGTGCTGTAAGATCACAACCACAGTCAGAGTTTACTTTTTTTTTTCTTTGGACAGGCAGTGAAGTAACTTGCAGTGTCCGCACTTTTATTTTGAAGTTTTTATTCCTTCTATATCTACAGGCAGTGAAGCAACTGTTAATGTTTATCTTTTTATTTTTTTTTATCTGTGCAGGCAGTGAAGTAACTGCTCTGTCACTGTTTTTCTTTTTGCACAGGTAGTAAAGTTACTGGCTGTGTCAGTTTTTTTTTTTACATTCTCAATCAGCAGTGAAGTGAACTGTTGTGAGTGAAATTTAATTAAATTTATGTTTAACAGCAACTAGTGAAAATAACTGGCTGTTTTTTTTTTTTAATTTGCGTTATTCTTAGAAACTGACTGTGATGGCAAGACCTGAACACAGCTAGCTGCACACTGCTTTTTTATTCTAGCAAAAGATTAACATCAAATTTCTTTTTATCACAATTTATAAAATGTGAAAAATGTTTTTGTAAAGTGTCCTCTTGTACATCTCTAGGCTGAGTTTTACAAAAAAGATTGTGATGTGCAGTTTTTATCACAGTCTCCATAGACTACTTGGAGTGGCTATCTGTATGTAGGTGTCTACTCCACTAATGAATCTGCCAAGCGATCCTCACCACCCGCACCATGTACAAGTGTCAGTCATATTCTTTAATAGGTAGGTACCCCCTAGTACGCCAAATACCACCAATCTAGGGTGCGCAGGTCTTGGCCACGTCTAATGCCATCTCAATCCTCTCTGTCCACTTGGCAGTAATTGGCTAATGTTATTGGTGGAATCATACAATCCACTGCTCTTAATCATCTGACAAGCTTTTTCAACAACACAGCCAATAACAGTAACTTACAGTGAATCTATAGTGTTAGGAAAACAAACCTGTATTTCTAACACTATTTCCCACCCCTCCCTCACGGGCCCCGTCTCCAGCATATAAAGGGGTTTTAAAAATCTCTATTTACTTACCTGATTCACTCCGCTTCCTCCTCTGATGGCAACTAATGTGCATGAGCAACAAGCTTTCCTATGGGGTTTTCACTGATGCTGGATTTCGCCATGCAGAGGCCGTCCAGCGTTGTTTTAAGGGACTCAGATGCCCTTTGAATCCTGGAAGCGCCCTTAGTAGCTGTTTGGTAGCCACTAGTGACAGTCTTAGTACTGCAATGTAAACTGCAATTATTAATATTGCAGGACTAAGTGGGACAGGGACACTGCACCCAGTCCACTTCAATGAGCGGAAGTGGTCTGGGTGCCTATAGTGTCCTTTTAAAATTAGTCCGGACATGGGTTTAAATACCTTGCCTTACTGTAAAATAAATGCATGTGTGAGTGTTTGTGTGTGTGTCGTTCTGGTCATGAATGAGGACAGAATGCTGTATAAATCAGTGAGTGAAAAAAGATATGAAAGGTGTGTGAGAAAGAGTGAAGGTGGTGGATGGATACCTGTGCATGTTTTCTTGGTTGTGACTGAGAAGTGAATGGTATGTGGTTCAGCGAGTGAAAAGTGATATGAAAGGTGTGGGAGAAAAGGGTGATGAATGGATGAGTTGATGAACAGGTGAATCGATGTGACTGAGCAATAAATGGTGTGTGATTCAGTGAATGAAAAGAGATATGAAAGGTGTGTGAGAAAGGGTGATGGATGGATGGGTTGATGGACGAGTGGATGGATGTGACTGAGGAATAAATGGTGTGTGATTCCACAAGTGTTAAAGATATGTGAGAAAGTGTGAGAGGGTGATGGATGGGTGTGCGTTTTGTACTGGTTATGAGTGAAGAACGATTGGTGTGTGATTCAGTGAGTGAAAAGACATATGAAAGGTGTGTGAGAGAGTGAATGTGGGATGGATGGATGTGTTGTATTGGTTATGATTGAGGAGTGAATGGTGATTGATTCAGTGAGTGAAAAGAGATGTGAAAGGTGTGTGAATGGTCAGTAACAAGGGTTGAAGCCTTGGCGTGGCGTTACTGCTCACATGGTCATCCATGTGCTAATTCAACCACTTATTTGAATGTAATATCCTGTTTCTGCTAGAAAAAAAAAGAGGAATATGTATATGTGTGTAGATCAGTGGTAGTCAACCTTTTTCCACTTACCGCCCACTAATGCATCTTTCTTGATGGAAAAATTTCCTTACCGCCCACCAGTTTTCGCGCAAGCGCGGAATATTTTTTAGAAAGGAGGGTGTTTTAAAAAATACATAAATGAACGTACATTTATCTTTTTATTTCTACTTTATGCATGTTTATAATGTTTTTAACTTTATAAAGTTTAATGAGGAAGCAATAAAGTAAATTGAACTTACCTTTACTAGTGATTAATGAGATCCTTGAGGTTGATGCTGCGAGACTAAATATTTGATATCTGGTTCGATTTTCATAAGGAACAAACGAAGGTCTCCTCTTTCAGTGATAATCGGAAGACTTCTTTGTTTGCTCATAAAATGATTTCTCATCTGTGCGTCAGCTCCCCTCCTCTCCCTCCTCAATTCCCCTTCCCACCTTTTTCCCCTTTTTTCTATTTTTTAACCTTCCTTATAGCAATGCCCAGTAGGAAGGCTGAGCTAGGTAGCCCACTTACTATTATTAGTCAACAACAATTCTCTCCTTTTCCTTTTCTTTCCTTCTCCTTTTTTACAAGTACTCTACTCCTTCTTTCCTCTATACTAGAAGTACTCTACTCCTTCTTTCCCCTATACTAGAAGTACTCTACTCCTTCTTTCCCCTATACTAGAAGTACTCTACTCCTTCTTTCCCCTATACTAGAAGTACTCTACTCCTTCTTTCTCCTATTCTACAAGTACTCTGCACCTTCTTTCTTCTATTCTACAAGTACTCTGCTCACAGGCAAACACATACACACACACACACTCACATTGAAACACATACACACAAATATACACATACTCACACATGCACTTACAGACACTCACACATGCACAGACAGACCCACAGACACACACACACTTACTGACACACACATACACTTACAGACAGACACATACACTTACAGACACACACACACACATATACTTACAGACACAGACACACATATACTTACAGACACAGACACACACACACACACACATGCACTTACAGACACACACACACACACACACGCACTTACAGACACACACACACACTTACAGACACACACACATACACTTAGAGACAAACACATATACACACAAATTATTAATATTAAATATCCACCCAGCCTCCCTACCTGGAGAGCTGGTGTGGATCTGTCCCTGGGGTCCAGTGGGGCTTCACTTAGGCGGGCGGCTAATCAGACGCAGCGAGGGAGCTCTAACCTCTCTGCTCTGCTCCCTCGCGGACTGTCTACGGATGCCGGGAGCCGGAATATGACATCATATTCCGGCTCCCGCGGCATCAGCAAACATCGCGCGAGGGAGCAGAGCAGAGAGGTTAGAGCTCCCTCGCCGCGACTGATTAGAACGCTGCCATGCCGGGGGGTCCAGAAGGTGGCCTGGCAGGAGGGAGCGCTTCCTCCTGCCGGTCACTGAAGACTTGCGCATGCAGAGCCGCTCGCGCCCGCCCAAAAGGAGAAATCCTCTTAAAAAGAGGATTTAGCCTCAGAAATCCCTACCGCCCACCTGGAATCCTAAAACGCCCACTAGTGGGCGGTAGGGACCAGGTTGACGACCCATGGTGTAGATAGATAGATACATACATCCATATCTACAGATGTGACTTCACTGAGACTGGCCTATGTAAATGTGAGCAGAAGTAGCACCTTATACAGTATTTTGTGATGTGGCATAGCCAGGTGACATGGACTAGGCAGGGGGACGGGCTCTCTCAGGACTCTTCTGCTTCTATGTTAGATGTTACAAGCACCAATAGAGAGAGCAAGGATATTATGCTGTGTTATAGATCTGCCATACTGCACCTGGTTCTGAACTGATACAATATGGGTCCTGTATGGGTGAGTACACTGCAGGGACTCATCCAGTGATGCACCTTTTCTGTTCTAGAAAAAAAGTAGGGATGAGGGAAAGAGAATATGTGCTGGGAGACTGATAATAATGGGGGATATGGTGAAGGGTCAATATAAGGTGAGAGACAATTGAGGGAAATAGAATAAATTAAGTAAGAGGTACAAAAATAAATTAAGTAAGAGGTACACAAATAGATCATCTGGGGGGTGCAGTGCTTTGGTGGAGGGGTTATTCTGTGAGGGGGATCCTACTAATAGTTTAGACAGATGCAGAAAACTTTATCATAACATCAATAAATATAAGGGACAAGTAGATCAGGATTTACCATCCATGGCCAGTCCCCCCACGCCCTTCCCATCATATATACATTTATGCAAAAACTTTGGTATAGTTGATTGGATAAGTAAATGGGACTTATTTGAAGTATTTGATTGGATGCGTGAATGCAACTAGATTGGGTATGATTAGATGGTGAATGTGACTAGTTTGATGGTTGGATGATACATGTGAAAAAGCTTTAGTCCTGACAAGGACTTTTCTCCGTTGGATCCGTAGGAACTGGAACTCTGAAACAAGGGGCTACAAAGTGAATAGCTCTATCCCTCCCCAGTAACTGGACAACCACACTGTTCTCCGAGTACAATTGATTTTTATTGTGCTACAGTCTGCCTTTTATGCACAGACCCCAGCGTGGGGTCTCCATACAATATAACACAAACTCCTTCCAGACGTCCCTGTGTCTGGGAGACAATTGAGTCAAAGACTGTTAACTCAATTATCTCACAGTTACAGGGAACCATACATAAAATATGCAACAACAAAAAAAACACATTCAAATTCCACAGGAACCCCACATGTCTTATATCACCGAATAGCTGAGAACTGAGCACCCAAGTTGTCCAAATAGCACTCAGATCCACCCAGTGGAGGGGAATCATCAATGGGGAAAGTTCAGACGAGCTGGCCACGTGGTTGTAGCCCAAAATAACTCCAAGGAGAAATAGGTTGCGGCCGGTCAACGTTGGGTAGTTCGTGTGTGAATATAAACTAATGCTCCCCCTAGCTCTTAGGGTGTGAATGCTCCTCCCAGTCGAAAGTGTCTTTTCCCCAAAAAGCACGCTCCTGGCTTGTCTGTGAAAAGAGGGGGTTGTGGTACGGTTTTCCCGGTGATCGTGAGGTAGAGTATTTGAAAATAATTCCAGGTGTTCAACGACCAGGTGAGGTGATCAAGTCTGCTAAATGTTTACTGCTTGTAGTGTTGCATATGTGTGGGGAGGCTGCTTGTGGGGTTGGCTTTTAGTGAAGTTATGTGTATGTGGATAGGTTACTTGTGGTGTTGCTTTTTTCTTGGGATGCTGCTTGTCAGGCTGTGTATGTTGGGTGAGGCTGCTTGTCGGGTTATGTGTGTATGGAAGGGGCTGTTTATGATGTACTATGTGTGCGCATGTAGATAAGGGCTGTGTGTGTTCTTAAGGGGAATACAGGTTGTTTAATGCATTTATGGGGGATGGAGATACAGTGTGTCTTTGGAAAGGATATACGTTGTGCCCCCTAGTGGCACATTTACATCTTAATTATGGGTATAGTATATGGGTATGGGTAAAGGTATGAAATATTGAATGCCCTCAGGATATTTATTGCTCCTCTACAAACACTTCATCACCTATGCACACATACTTTACAGCCCCTATACAGACACTCGGTACATCCCCATACACACCCTATGCCCCCTATACACGCACACACTATCACACTCTCTATAGCCCTAGCCACATATATGACAGCACAAACACAACTGAAACCAATCTATTTACACAATCACACAAGTAGCATTTAAACACATGCACAATAAGCTTTCCTGGCCCTTTTGTCCTCTAGTATCCCCATTCTGAATACAACAGAGACAAGTCACAAGTAAACGCATAACAAGCGTGTCATTAAATTTGCTTGCATGGCGCAGAACAAAAACAGGGCCTTTTTCTCATGTGAGAGCTCCTCAGCTGAGTTGCACTGGAAGAGCATTGAACCAACATGCTCATTTTGACATTGCCCCTCTCTGGCGACGTCTCCTTCTCATTGTGACACTTTGATTAAAGGAGCACTATAGTCAAAATATAAAACCTATTTTTCCAGGTCCCCTTGCCTTCTTCTTGGCTTTTAGATTAATTTCCCCCAAATATTTTTAATTTCAAATGCTTATTATAAAAACTATCCTCCGTTCCGGCACCAAACACAGCAGGCTCTGCTCATTTTTTTTATTTATTTTTTGATTAAGAATATATGCAAGAATACAGACCATTATAAATCAATCTTATACAAGACGCTTAATAGGGTTATGACATGTAGGCTTGGTGAGTCCTAGATCGGAGGTCGGTTTTACATGCATAACCGTGCAATATATTGGGTAACATGTCAAACAAGACAATGAGTATTGGAGCATAGTGATCCCATAGGCAAAACTAATGTGAGGGTGTATGCCAGACTGAGGTAAATGTCAGTGCTGTAGTTTTAAAAACTTATGCCTACGCATTAGAAGGTTTATCCGTATAATAGATTGTATGATTCAGTGTTACTGAAATCATCTAAATAGTCATCTGAAACCAACATGCAATAACTATAGAACAGGCTTAGCAGAATAATGTAACAGGGAGTAAATCTTGCTTCTTGGGCAGATAGGAAAATATAGCGTCAGATTGTGTTGAGTGAGTGAGCAGGAGCAGTACTGGTTGTATCGTTGAGATTAGCAGCAATTATGCAGTGAGCTGATTTACAGCATAATCAGTTTGGACCTGGTGTTGGAGGAATGATACGCATGGTGCCCATGTATCTGTATGCTGATGGTATCTCTGAGTTTGGGAGTGGCAGTACTCTTCTATGATTCTAATGGATTTCACCTTTTGCATCCAGTACCTATTTGTAGGCTGGTTAGCTTGCTTCCTAAACAACAGGATAAGCTAATTTGCAGCTGTTGGGAGGTGTCTGCTCAGGGAGGCCTTAAATTTAGGGAGGGGGAAGAGGTAAAGAATGAGTGTGGACAGTTCCAGTGGCAGGGGTGCACCAGTGATAGCCCTAATGGAGGTTGTGATTAGTTTCCAGAATTTGTGAACCACCATATGTGTGCTGTATCGCAGTTTGGCTGGTGGCATCTCCAACATGTGTCTCCAGAATTGGGGAACATGCGGTTGAGTGTCGCAAGGGGAATAGTGCCAATGAGAGATTAATTTATAGTTGCTCTCCTGTGTGGATACGTTCAGAGAAGATCTATGTGCGAATATATATATTTTTTTCCAATCAGCAGGGGTCAGGATAATTTGTATATCTTGGGCCCATTTTGTACTGAAGGGGGGCAGCTCCCTCTGGTTCATGCTTTGGAGCATATGATAGAAGTGAGAAATCTGACGTTTGGGTTGGCTATGCGTGGTGCAAAGGGACTCGAATGTAGTGAGAGTGAGATGTATGTTTCTGCTCCCTTTTTTGTCGAAATGATGATGTAGAGAAGCAGCATTGGTCTAAAACACACATGCGTGACTTCACGCTGCACCAATTGTATTCTTCACAGAGCGGCATTGAAATGATAGCTTAGCTCGCTGTCTATGCTCGCCCCCCCTACTCAGCCCAGGTCCCCGAAGACGGCATCGACTACACTACAGAAAATATAGTATATATACACAATATATAAAGTTTGTGTTTGTATATATTGTGTATATACACACACACACACTATATCTATATCTATTTCCATCTTTATCTATCACTATCTATATAATTATAACAAAGCATTTAACCAGGAAAGGTACATTCAGATTACTGTAGTTTCCAAGTACGTCCTGGGGGTGTTACTATTACCCAATTTAATGGTACTCATTTTATGTATCTCAGGAGGATGAAGGGCTGAGTCAACCCTGCTGGGGTTTAAACCCACGACCCCCAAGGGTTGAACGTATAATTCTATTGCTATCTCACCAGTCTATCTATCTATCACTATCTATCTATCTCTGCCTGTCTCTATCAATCACTATATATCTACCTATCTATTTTCATCTCTCTCTAACTCACTCTCTCTAATTCTCTGACTCTCTAACTCTGTTTCTCACTCTTTCTCTAACACTCTTTAACTCACTCTCTATGTCTCTCACTCTGATTCTGACTCTTACTCGCTCTCTCTGTCAGTGGTATCTGACTTTCTCTAACTCTCTAACTCACTCTCTAATTCTCTGACTAACTCTTTCTCTCTAACTCTCTGAGACTTTCTCTCTCTCTCTGACTCTCTAACTCACTTATTTTTAAAATAACTAATTTAGAAGTAGGTGGAAGCTTAAGGGTAACACTCCAGGTAACTGGAGAAATTTATATAAGAAGACAAAAATTGAGTGCCCTAAATACGATAAAACTTAACTTTTATTGATAATTAACCGCAACAGTTAATACTGCAACAATAATTCCAATTATATTTAAAACTGCAAACTCTTTACTACAAACAAATATAGTCACTGTTAGGATTTTTAATCTACTATAACAAATCTCCAATAGAGGAGACAAAATCGAAAATAAGTACTTGAAAAGGTCTCACATTTAACAGAGCAAATATACAGTATATACTTAGTGACCACAGTTAAGTAAATCTTCCAAACAAAGAAATACGTATCCCCATGACATCTGGCATTAATATGCATTAATTCTAGAAAATATCCAAAGATTTCATACCAAGTATAAAATCTTGGAGTGTATGAAATTGAGCATAAACTGGAAGTCAAAAGCATCAACATTTATTATCAAAGAATTCCAATAAAAATAAGAAATTATTGATATAATATGAAACCATTTTTACTATGCATAATTCTAATGTTGAAAAATTATGATACTCAAAAACTGTTTGTTTGTTTGTTTGTTTGTTTGTTTGTTTGTTTACACTTAGATTCATTGGTTCTGTTCCACTGTATTGCAGACATTTGCACTTACAGAGAACATGACCATTTCCTTCTACTGTTAACATTTTGGGACAATAACCCCAATTATCTGTGAAATTGCAGATTCTGTACCATTAATCAACATAATCACTGTGAAAATGTGTAATTCATCTCAACAAGACTGGGATAATGGAGAAAATAAATTAGAAATAAGCATTACAGACAAACTTGATAAGTTCAATACTTAACATAGAGGGAATACATAGTATCAATGAACACATTACAAATGCAATTTAACAAATTAGTTTATACATATTGACATAGACAACATGGACACATTGAATGATTTAAAACGAATATCCTAGATTTCACTAGTATTTAAATAATGCAAAGTAAGCTGTTGCACTTGATGTTAATGAAATCAACATAATAAATTATTCTCATGTACAAATACAAATACGAGCAATTAACCTAATAAATCAATTGAGACTTTCCATCCACGTCATTCCCATTCACTAACAGGATTGGCAAAGACAATAATGACCTTTTTCGAATTCCACCAATTAGACTTCACGTTCCTCTATTAAATATCGGTTATTTCCCGCACATCGGTTCCCCTCTGATGAGCTGTGGGCGAAACGCACGCGTCAGGGCCTCTCGGTGATCCTGGTAGACAGCTTTTATTTAAAATCTACTATTATTAGATCAGGAACTTTGTGTTCATTTAACCAGGATCCCAAGCTTACATACATTTATTCTACCTAGAAAATATCTGTGCTTTAGGTAAGTAGGAGAGAGTAACTCAGTATTCAAGGGACTTTAGGTGTTCGGGACAGATAGGCTCTCAAGACCGGTATTATTAGATCAGGAACGGTCTGTTCATTTCATAAAGGTTTGTGAACCATTACTTCACCGAGGAATAATATGAAAATAGCCATTCAGAAGATAGCTACCTAGCATTTGTACCGAGCTTCCATTGATGACAGGTACCCTTGAAGGTTCAGTAGCCGGCTTTCCTCTTCTTTACATTAATCCATACAGCAGGAGATCTGAATAATAATCCGATCTGGTCATTATTTCAGGACCCGATCGACATTGTCAGAACAGTTGGCTTTCAGACATAGATATAGTATAATCACAGCCTCAGAGGTTACTGTAAGACACTGCAGGCACGTTCACAGTGCCTGCAGTGTCCTTATACTACGTTTGAAGTCTTCAGTTAAACGTTAAGACATCAAACATGAGTACTGCTCATCAGGCAGGACAGAACCAGGAAGTCACTCAAATGGTTGTGTGAGTGACCGGCACTGGGGTGTTCCTAGGCTCTAATGTAAACACTGTCTTTTCTCTGACAATACAGTGTTTACATTAAAAAGCCTGCAGGGATCTACTATACTCACCAGAACAACCTCATTAAGCTGAAGTTGTTCAGGTGACTATAGTGTCCCTTTACAAAATACCCAGGCCTAATTTGTTTCCCGAGTCTGGCCCTGTATACTGGCATGACACAGCAAGCTGGTTTTGGAAGACTAGTGACATACCTATATAAAATACATTCCACGAGAGCCTTGATCACAGCACAAAAGCTGTTGCCTTGGAAGAGAGTCAGTCAAGCATAAGTAATTGGCAGGCTCTGTATGGCAAGCGATGGTGACAGCCAATCATCGCAATCATGTTGATGACAAGCCAACCGAGGATTAGGGGTTGAGCTATGTGTATAGCTGAGGAGGAAAAAAAGAGAAAAACGAAAAGCAAACACATAAAAAAGCTGATAAGATTGCTAGATAAGGAAGTTAATTGTAAGTAAATTAGTTTTTTTGTAAAAAAGTTTATTAGTGATGTCAATTTGGCCCAGGTTGGGGTTGTTTTGATGTGACGAGACATACGGACACACGTTGGAACCTCGTGTCGGAACACTCCTTACACTCTGGCACCTGTCAGGAGTGAAACACTCAGAGTCTTTCTGGCTAGAGGAAACCATTTGGAGCAAGATTTAGGCCAAGATATAGCGAGCACTGCCGCTATTGCTGACAAACACTGCATTTCTGATGGATGTAAGTTATAATATAGATACAAGACAGACATATTAATCATTCTGCTATATGCTTGAAATGTTAGGCTTTGTAAACATATTAAAACCTCTCAAAATGATGCAGGACGCAACGTACGATGCTGGTGCGTAAGGACCGGTAGGGGGAGTGAAATTGCCTCATGTAGGGGACAACACCGCCAATGCTAGTGTTAAATAAAATATTAACTGCCCGTATCTTGCCCTGTGCTTAATATATTGATGCTTAAAAGCCATATCAAACAAGTTTTTCTGCTGGGTTCATGTATTCTGTTTGCGTGCACAAATTTACTTTCAAATGCTACATTAGCCACCCAAGTACTGCGAGGACGAGACAAAGAAATTCAGAGTTGGAGAACATGCAGAGACTTGGATTGGTCAAAACACATCACTGGGACATTTTCAAAAAGTATAAAGGCACTGTTTTATCTGATCGTAGTGCGCGCCAGCTGAATCACTTTGAAAGTGCTAAAACTCTGTCACTTTGTTTTTTAATCCTGCTGGATTGTTCAATAATAATCTTTTTAATTTGGACCAGTTGTTTCACGTGCCTTATTTCCTCAACATTTTGGTGCCAAAAGACCCGGGAGGCGAAAGCGATCAGAATCAAGGTCTGGAAACTGAGGACAGGAGACCAACCAGCGTCTCTAATAGGTGAGAACTTTGGTATCTCAATTGCTTTCTCTTCCTCTGATTCCTAAACCCACTGTCCTCTGTCGTAAGTACAAACCTTCCAAGAACCTGAAACAACTGTTTTATGTTTTAACATCTTTTGTTATGAATGTGTGAGTGAGGATACTGATGCATATAACCCACCGTATCAGTATGCAAGAGGTCCTTTACAGCGTATGATCGGCCTTTGGACATCGTAGATTTAAATTCGGCTTCAGTCTACTGTAGCTATTGGGTACAGGGCTACTCCTAGAGAACAAGAGTGAACCCCTGATCTTTGATCACCTCTCGGCTTTGTCTCTAAATGAGGCTGGTTTGAGCCTGTACTCTCCCATGCTAAAGGGCATGTCCCAGAGCTGTAGCAAACTTGTCTCCCATGAATAATCAGACTGTTAAGTCGAGCACCTTAGCGTGATTTGACTTTGATGATATAAGAGGCCAGATACTTTTTGGGATAGTCTACCTGCTGTTTATCATTTGGTTCTGTTGGAAAATTTGGAGAGATCAAAAGCTGGGATTTGTAGTGTGGGAATATCCCTGACAGCCACAGACACAGTGTCGCTAAGAATCGAGAGAGAAGGGTAAGAGTCCCCTCCATCATAGCCTGGGCTATGGGAAACAATCTTAGCAAGGGTGATACTGCGTCACCCTAAAGTAAAGGACATCCAAAGAGTCCACCTACCCCACAGGAGAGTATGAATAAGAAATATAGTGTGTGGGTCAGCCGTCATCTGCCAAAGTGGAGCAAGCTGACTAAGGGAATGGATTTTGGGATTCCCAAAGGAGGAACCTTTGAATTATCCCGCTGGGAGAATCTCTACAAAAAATTCAAACAAAAATTTATAGAACCAAATGAGAAAGCAGCTTGGAATAGATGGACTGTAGAATCCTATCAGAGACAGCATAAGGCCCAAGGTATTTTTACTGTAGAGACTTAGACAGTGTCAGTGAAAACAGAGCAGCAGAGGGAGGAGAGTCAGTCTGAGTCAGAAAGGGAAGAGGCAGAACAGATAAAGCATAGAAAAAAGGCTGGCTACTATACAAGATAGTAATCATAAATCCAGGAGCTTACTTAGTATAATATGTAAAAAGAAGGAGAACAAATAAATAGTATCTGTCAAAGAGTTAACTGAGTTGGTGAATATAGCAAAAAAATGTATCTATCAGAAGGATACAATAGCTAAATGGTTAAGTCACTCACAAAGTGTCCGTTGGCTGCTTACAGTCAAATAGAAAAATGAAAAAAGCTCGGTACAACAAAGCTAGTTCGAATAAGCAATATAAATATATCGCTAAAAAAAACTGTAGATATTAAAATATTATTTATTGAAGATTAAAAAATGATATAAAATAAATAGCATGTCCACAATCTAAATGCCAGTCAATTTCGGGTAAAATTTGCAAGACCACCTTAGTATAAAGTATGGATCCAGATGATGTGTGTGATCCTCTTGCCCAGATCCTGATCGCCTGTGAGGACGGCGTGCGTTCCACAGTGCGTTCCACCTCGAGCCTCACTTCGGGGGAACAGCACTGTTCTTGCGACGGTGTTGGTTATGCGTCTAGGATCCGGGATAGGTGAGTTCTTCTGCAGAGATACCCTGGCTGGATAGAGTTCGTGTGGATGTGCCTTCTTGCTGTTCTAGCTGTCTAACGCGTTTCGTAGAGGATAGCTCTACTTCATCAGAGACGGATAAAGCACCCTCTACATGAGAGTTACATAAAAATATAGAACACTATAAAAAAATCTATAATATAACCCTAAAAGACTCTGTACAAACAATATAAAAGTTTGAATATGTAAGACAGGTCCTAGGGGAGCTTATTGTAAATTCTTCTTAAATTTGCATAATAGGGACAAGTAATATATTGACAAAAATGAATATAGACAAAAATGAAGATGAAAGTGAAGATACATGAATGTGGGAACGTAAAAAGCCCTTGACGGCTAAAAGGGGCAAATATCGTCTAACTCAAAAATTCTGGATCACAAATAAAAGGAAATATGTGAAAAAAGAAGTGTAAAATATAAAATATCAAAAATTAAAATTACAATTAAAAATAGAGTTAAAAATAGATATAAATATAAAAAAAGAGATATAAATATAAAAATAGAATAAAATAAAATAAAAATAATAATAATAATAAAAAAATAATAAAAAATAATAAAAAATAAATAAAAGATAAAAAATATATAAATAAAAAAATATAAAAATATAAAAATATAATAAGAAATGATAAATAATAAATAATAAATAAAATAAAAAATAAAAATAAAAAATAAATAAACAAATAAAAATAGAAATAGAAATAAAAATAAATAAAAATAAAAATAGAAACCTAAAATAAAGTGCTACTGAAAAGAGATCATAAAAAGCGATCATAAAAAAGCATTAAGCTCAAAATCTACATTAAGGCCATGGGGGACCAGAGTGTTAAGGGTAAAATCCATTTCGCCTCAGTTTGGTCTAGATTAGTGTCTATACTCCCTCCTCTCCAGTGAACATTAACTTTTTCAATGGAAAAAAATACCAGTCCTGCTGGGTCAGCTCCATGTGTTTCTTTAAAATGTTTAGAGAGATTATGGGTTATCAGACCTTTCTTGATATTGCGTATGTGCTCCGCTATTCTCACTTTCAGGGGTCTCTTAGTGCGTCCTATGTATTGTTTTTTGCATGGACACATGATGAGGTATATAACACCTGAAGTGTTACAATTCATCCCAGTTTTTATCTGGTATTCTTTTTTATCGTTTAGTGATGTAAATTTAGTTCTTTTATTTTCCATCTTGGGGTTGTTCTTACACCCAGCACATTTCTGGCATCTCACGAAACCTCTCATGTCTGTATTTTTTCTTCTTGTGGCTTCAGACCTTGTCGTGGGGGCTAACAGCAGTTTAAGATTGGGAGCTCTTGTGAATATAATTTGTGGCTTTTCTTCAATAAATTGTATTAGACTTGGATCACTCCTTAATATTTCCCAGTGTTTCTTCAGAATTTTTTGGATGGTTTGTGATTGATTACTATATTTAGTAATAAATGCCGGAGTATTATTGGATAATTTCGTTGGTCTATTTTCTTCTGTAGGGTGTCTTCACGTGGTATGGTCAGTGTTTTTTCTAAGGCCTCCCCCAATAGTGTCTCGGGATAACCTTTTTGGATGAATCTCTCTTTCATTTCTTCTAGTTGTTCCTTACATGTCTCCAATTTTGAACAGTTGCGTCTAATCCTCCTAAACTGGTTTTGGGGAATATTTCTTAGCCATGCTGGTTTGTGGTGGCTATCAAACGGGATAAAGCTGTTACAGTCCACATTTTTCTTGAACGTCTTGGTATGTATTTCATTTTCTTCCACATATATATTCAAATCTAGGAATTCAATTTTTTCTTTGGATTGTGCAAAAGTGAACTTGAGTTGGTACGGGTTGTTGTTCAAGTATATTTTAAATTCTTCTAGAGAGTCTTGGTCACCTTTCCATATAAAGAAGCAGTCATCAATGTATCTCCTCCATAGCTTTGTTGTACCGAGCTTTTTTCATTTTTCTATTTGACTGTAAGCAGCCAACGGACACTTTGTGAGTGACTTAACCATTTAGCTATTGTATCCTTCTGATAGATACATTTTTTTGCTATATTCACCAACTCAGTTAACTCTTTGACAGATACTATTTATTTGTTCTCCTTCTTTTTATACATTATACTAAGTAAGCTCCTGGATTTATGATTACTATCTTGTATAGTAGCCAGCCTTTTTTCTATACTCTCTTATAGGTTTTTGGTGGATTCCTATATCTTTCCAGTTTTAGAGCTTCTGTCTGATAGGCTGACTCCCTCTTTTCTGTTTTCTAATTTATTTTAGTTAGCAGTTTGTGTTTCCTATACTTCCCAATTTCACCACTAGAGGTTTTAGAGTCAGACGATGACACTTAGTAGAAATATTGATTCTGTTAGATCAGATAGACAGCAATTTGCAAAAGCATGGTCCCTTAAGGAGGACGATCTACTAAACGATATACCCATCCCTAAACAGCATGTATTGACAAATGATGCTAGATCTCTATGTATTCACTAAACAAGATTATGGAAAAAGAGGTCCATGTATGGTGGGATATTACAGCATTAGACTTTTATGTTAATAATAATATTATTCCTAGAGGTCTGAGACTATTTAAAAGACTAGCATATAAAAGGCATGATCCAAGTACACTTAAAAAATGGGACCAACTCCTAGATAAAGGCTCTCTATTACTAATGGTATTCTTGATTAACGAAAAAAAGAAAGATCTTGAACTTATAGATAAAGAAATTTCGGAAATGAAGGCACAAATCCGCCCCCTAGTGGAAAGTGGAGAATATGCTGAACTTCTAGAAAAAATGGAAAGGAGGATAAAAGATCTAGAAGAAAACATTAGAGAAACAAAAAGAAAGAAAATCTTAAGAGACCAAGCAGATTATAAAGCACAAATCCAAAGAAACTGGAAGAGTGAAAATAAACCACATTATCAATCACCCATACGGGAGATAAGAAGACCAAAATTCAAGCCACAGCAACATAAGACATACAAAGATGCTCTCACTTTCCATCAAACACCAAAGAGAACATACCAACAATACCATACAGATAGCAGACCAATATACCAAAGAAGATATGACAACCCGAATAATAGATACCAACAAAGAAACACACAGTGGAACACAGGTCATACCAACTATCAAAATGGAAATATCCACCAAAAAAGATTTGATAACTCAAATGAAAGGCACTACAATACCAAAAGGGATACAACATATCATCAAGATAAGAGGAGAACCAACAACTCCACCACACGGACTGAAGTGATACATACTCCGAGAATATATAATGAGAGGAATGTCCATGCACAGTCTCCTACCAAAATGAACACAACCACCACAACCGTGGAACATAAAAAAACCATATCTCAAGATAGACTACCTCTATCAGTTCCTAATTTAGCAACTGAAGAACCACAATACAACATCAATACAGAGAATGATTTTTTAGAGAAAAGGGGGAGAGTACCCCCCAGGAGATTCTCAATGGAAGACTTCCCATCACCACAATTGTGAAGAAAGCGAACACTAAGAGACATAGAAGAAGGCATAGAACAAATAGAAGACCTAATATCACAGAAAAGGAAGAAGTAAACATTTTTAATTTATCAAGTCGAATCCTAAATACAGAAGAATTATCCCTTTTACAGAAAGGTCTGAAATTTGCACCTACCTCAATGAACTCCAATTTTAATGCTTTTATTGACCTACACAAATTCATACGGAAAGTATGTGTCAAAAAATTCTTTATGGAGAAAGACTTTACTACTCAAAAGGAAGAGCAAGAATATACACAGACGGAACTACATCCGAGATCTACCTTTTATCCACAATATGTAAAAACAGATTCTATAAGAACATTTGAAAAAATGGTGGAAAAGGATTTTAGAACTAAACTAACTAATAAAATAACAAGGGATAATCTTAATAAGAAAGAAAGAAAATCAATGAAAGAACTTATGAAGTCAGAAGAAATAACTATAAAGCCAGCGGACAAAGGTGGTGGAGTAGTCATCTTGGACACAAAATACTATCTAGAAGAAAACCTCAGACTACTGGGAGACGTCTCAACCTACCAAATAATTTTAAAAGATCCTACTTTACAATATATGGAAGAAATGAGAGAACTATTAGAATACGGTAAAGAGAGGGGAATCATCAATGAGAGAGAATTCAAATACATGTGCATAAAATTTCCAAGAGTTCCAGTGTTCTACCATTTACCTAAAATACACAAGAAACTACAAAAACCTCCTGGAAGACCAATCATTTCTGGGATTGGGTCTCTCACATCTAATGTATCAGAATATGTAGACCACTTCCTACAAGGTCTAGTCACACGTCTCAGATCATATCTCAGAGATTCCACACAGATTCTTAATCAATTATCAGACTTCAAATGGGAGGACGACATGATCTTGGTTACGGCCGACGTAACCTCGTTATACACGGTCATCGAGCACCTACAGGGCTGTGAAGCCATCCAATATTCCCTTGCAGTATATTCTGAGCTAAGGAACGACCAGATAGACTTCCTAATACAATGCATAGCATTTATCCTAACACATAACTACTTTTGGTCAGAAGGCCTGTTCTACCTACAGATAGAGGGTAATGCCATGGGAACACGTTTTGCGCCAAGTTACGCTAATCTCTTCATGGGGAAGTGGGAAGATGAATTTATATGGAACCACTGCCCATTTGGCGCAAAACTGTTCCTGTGGCGGAGATACATTGATGACTGCTTCTTTATATGGAAAGGTGACCAAGACTCTCTAGAAGAATTTAAAATATACTTGAACAACAACCCGTACCAACTCAAGTTCACTTTTGCACAATCCAAAGAAAAAATTGAATTCCTAGATTTGAATATATATGTGGAAGAAAATGAAATACATACCAAGACGTTCAAGAAAAATGTGGACTGTAACAGCTTTATCCCGTTTGATAGCCACCACAAACCAGCATGGCTAAGAAATATTCCCCAAAACCAGTTTAGGAGGATTAGACGCAACTGTTCAAAATTGGAGACATGTAAGGAACAACTAGAAGAAATGAAAGAGAGATTCATCCAAAAAGGTTATCCCGAGACACTATTGGGGGAGGCCTTAGAAAAAACACTGACCATACCACGTGAAGACACCCTACAGAAGAAAATAGACCAACAAAACTATCCAATAATACTCCGGCATTTATTACTAAATATAGTAATCAATCACAAACCATCCAAAAAATTCTGAAGAAACACTGGGAAATATTAAGGAGTGATCCAAGTCTAATACAATTTATTGAAGAAAAGCCACAAATTATATTCACAAGAGCTCCCAATCTTAAACTGCTGTTAGCCCCCACGACAAGGTCTGAAGCCACAAGAAGAAAAAATACAGACATGAGAGGTTTCGTGAGATGCCAGAAATGTGCTGGGTGTAAGAACAACCCCAAGATGGAAAATAAAAGAACTAAATTTACATCACTAAACGATAAAAAAGAATACCAGATAAAAACTGGGATGAATTGTAACACTTCAGGTGTTATATACCTCATCATGTGTCCATGCAAAAAACAATACATAGGACGCACTAAGAGACCCCTGAAAGTGAGAATAGCGGAGCACATACGCAATATCAAGAAAGGTCTGATAACCCATAATCTCTCTAAACATTTTAAAGAAACACATGGAGCTGACCCAGCAGGACTGGTATTTTTTTCCATTGAAAAAGTTAATGTTCACTGGAGAGGAGGGAGTATAGACACTAATCTAGACCAAACTGAGGCGAAATGGATTTTTACCCTTAACACTCTGGTCCCCCATGGCCTTAATGTAGATTTTGAGCTTAATGCTTTTTTATGATCGCTTTTTATGATCTCTTTTCAGTAGCACTTTATTTTAGGTTTCTATTTTTATTTTTATTTTTATTTATTTTTATTTCTATTTCTATTTTTATTTTTATTTGTTTATTTATTTTTTATTTTTATTTTTTATTTTATTTATTATTTATTATTTATCATTTCTTATTATATTTTTATATTTTTATATTTTTTTATTTATATATTTTTTATCTTTTATTTATTTTTTATTATTTTTTATTATTTTTTTATTATTATTATTATTTTTATTTTATTTTATTCTATTTTTATATTTATATCTCTTTTTTTATATTTATATCTATTTTTAACTCTATTTTTAATTGTAATTTTAATTTTTGATATTTTATATTTTACACTTCTTTTTTCACATATTTCCTTTTATTTGTGATCCAGAATTTTTGAGTTAGACGATATTTGCCCCTTTTAGCCGTCAAGGGCTTTTTACGTTCCCACATTCATGTATCTTCACTTTCATCTTCATTTTTGTCTATATTCATTTTTGTCAATATATTACTTGTCCCTATTATGCAAATTTAAGAAGAATTTACAATAAGCTCCCCTAGGACCTGTCTTACATATTCAAACTTTTATATTGTTTGTACAGAGTCTTTTAGGGTTATATTATAGATTTTTTTACAGTGTTCTATATTTTTATGTAACTCTCATGAGTTTTTCTGATATACAACTCCCACTAAGGTACACTACTGAACCTCTAATTAATTGGTGCTTTCTATGTTCTATGTTCTCTCAAGCAACTAATTGTAAACTCATTTGTTGCACACAAACTATGTTAATGGTTCCCTGTATTAACAATTATGTCTCGTTTCAGGATACAAGACTCCTTCCAAATGTTTATATAATGTAGACGTATGACAAGCTTTCTGTCCCAATTACCATAGAATGTCTAATGCATTTTATTCTAGTATATTTCGTTTCCATTTATTATTATTTTCTATTTTTTGTCTTCATCCTCTCTTAACTACTGATTGCATTCATGCCTATGCTATACTGATCATATATAAGAAGTAAAACGTCACAAAATACATACTTCTGATATCAACCTCTTTTGATGTCAATTATGTTCATACCAATTATGCATAAGTAATAAGACACAACAAATGAAAGAATGGTATATATTATTTATTTCGTTTTATTTTATTTTATTGTATTATATAAACTCATATGTAACAATCTTGTTTTGGATATGTATATATTATATTGAATTAGTATACATTTTTCAAGTAATTTCTCAAGTTTTTCAATTTTTTCAATTATTAAATTAACAACTGTGAGGTATTTAAACACCCCCATGTAGAGGGTGCTTTATCCGTCTCTGATGAAGTAGAGCTATCCTCTACGAAACGCGTTAGACAGCTAGAACAGCAAGAAGGCACATCCACACGAACTCTATCCAGCCAGGGTATCTCTGCAGAAGAACTCACCTATCCCGGATCCTAGACGCATAACCAACACCGTCGCAAGAACAGTGCTGTTCCCCCGAAGTGAGGCTCGAGGTGGAACGCACTGTGGAACGCACGCCGTCCTCACAGGCGATCAGGATCTGGGCAAGAGGATCACACACATCATCTGGATCCATACGTTATACTAAGGTGGTCTTGCAAATTTTACCCGAAATTGACTGGCATTTAGATTGTGGACATGCTATTTATTTTATATCATTTTTAATCTTCAATAAATAATATTTTAATATCTACAGTTGTTTTTAGCGATATATTTATATTGCTTATTTGCACTAGCTTTGTTGTACCGAGCTTTGTTCATTTTTCTATTTGACTGTAAGCAGCCAACGGACACTTTGTGAGTGACTTAACCATTTAGCTATTGTATCCTTCTGATAGATACATTTTTTTGCTATATTCACCAACTCAGTTAACTCTTTGACAGATACTATTTATTTGTTCTCCTTCTTTTTACATATTATACTAAGTAAGCTCCTGGATTTATGATTACTATCTTGTATAGTAGCCAGCCTTTTTTCTATACTCTCTTATAGGTTTTTGGTGGATTCCTATATATTTCCAGTTTTAGAGCTTCTGTCTGATAGGCTGACTCCCTCTTTTCTGTTTTCTAATTTATTTTAGTTAGCAGTTTGTGTTTCCAGAACAGATAAAGCAGCTTGCAATCTCTCTAGTGGAACATGCCGTGGACAATACAGAGACTCTGAGAGACCTAGGGGCCAAACCAAAAACTCCTGTTGGCCCAACCACGACATGCCCCACTGGAGGATTGAATCTCCCACCCCCCTATATGTTAAACCCGAAGTTAGAGCCACTTCCCCATCATTTGTGCCCCCTCTCCCCTCGTGGCAAGACCTATGTGCCCCGAGGGGAGGAAAAGTATTTTGTGTGGTGGAAGGAGAACTACTTCCCAAAATAGACTCTGAGGAGGTAAGCAAAATGGCTGAAAAACTTTTATCGCCTTAGCCTACCCAGTCAGAGAGCAGTTTATTCCAGGCACAAATGGTCAGGCAGACAGGCACATTACCCAGCATGTCTCATGGACACCTGGATTAATGAAGGGATTTCTCTCATCAGTCCCTAAGCCGTGGAGCAATCCATATGGGTTTGTAAATGAGCTGTACAATATCATGGTCAACTAAAATCCTACATGGAGGGATCTGCTGCAGATAATAAGAGTTGTGGCTAGTCAAATAGACACTGCAGCCATCTGTACTAAACTTACCTTGCCACTTAATCCATCAGAGGTAGAGGTAGGGCATTGGAATATGTCAACCAGCTCAAGAATAAGATTATGGAGGTCTTCCCTCCACAGTCTTGGGTTCGGGTGACAAATATCCAACAAAAGGCTAAAGAATCAGTGGAAGACTACTTTTAAAGATTTAGGCAGACTGTGGAAGAGGCAGGAGGTAATCTTGAAGACCAAGGTATAGGTAACAGGCTCACTGCCACATTGGTGTCTGGACTGAATAAAGAAATCCATGACAAATTGGTTTCTGCCCATTCTAATTGGAGAGACAAGTCAGTCCCAACACTAATGAGCCTGGTGAGCTCAATCCAAAGAAACATTGAGGAAGTGCAAGAAAAGAAAGCCCAGAGGGCTAGTCAGTGCCCCTGGGAAATCTCAATGGAAGCAGTTCAGAGGTACAAACAGAGGGGAACCCAGAAAAGGTAACTGCTATAACTGTGACAAACTGGGTCATTTTGCAACGGACTGCACAGCCCCAAAGCGGGGGAGACAGGAGAGCGATTGATGAGCAGGGTTTCCAGTGCTACCAGTCATCTCTGAGAGCAGAGGAGGTGATGCCTTGGTTCGCCTGACCCTCTCTGACATGACATACCATTCTCTGGAGTGCCTGGAGGACACTGGAGTTTTCAAAATATCAGAAGCCCCAAATTTGAAAGTTTCTGGATAAATAGATGCTATAGGACTAGCAGGTAAAACTATCATGCTGAAGGAGACTGTAGAAACTCCCGTGACTATAGGTCCAGTTGAGACCTCCCTCTCTTTTGTCCTCCCCTGCAGTTGCTGGGAAGAGATGCGTATTATGAAACTAAAGGCGAACATCCAATATACAGAGGATGGACTGGTTGTCACTTCATTAGTGGGATCAGAAGACCACAACACCTCGGAGAGTCTGATCCCCTAATGGCAGTTCACATCCTTCCAGAGCAGGATATTCCGCCTGACCTGAAGGATGTACCCCCCAGATGTTTGGGCTATTAAAGGTGGTCCAGTGGGCCTGATAAAACAAGCAGACCCAGTGGTCATTAAGCTAAATTGCCCAGGATTACTCAGTATCCCCTCAGCATGAAACAATTAAATGGTGTAAGAGACCAAATCAAAAATTTTGTGAATCAGGGGATCCTGATTCCTACAAAATCGTCTGTAAATACACCCTTGTATACTGTGGTTAAGCCTAGCAGACCAGGCACCATATCCACAGAATGCCAAACAGATCAGAGCCGTCGGGTACTGCAGACAATGGATACCAAACATGTCTCAACTTGCTGCTCCCTTATATGCTCTGACCACTCAAACTGGATGCATAGAGCTGACTGAGGAGAAAAAACAGGCTGTGGACCAGTTAAAGGCTGCTATACTCAGCGCCCCATCACTGGCGCTCCCAAAACTACATCATGCATTCTACCTGTTCTGTCATGAACAGGAGAGACAGGCTTCAGCAGTACTCACCCAGAAGTATGGAGGGAAACAGAAGCCAGTAGGGTACTTTAGTGCCAAACTGTATCCTGTGATATCAGCAGGAGTTGCATGTGTAAAATCAGTAGCTGCAGTACCAATGTTGGTTGAAAAACCAACTGACATTGTCCTTGGGAATCAGTTGTTTCTTATGGTTCCTCATGCTGTACAAGCAGTCCTCCACAGCCTGACAACCAAGCACCTCTCTGCGGCCAGGCTAACGAAATATTAAATTTTCTTGCTGGTATCATCTGATACCCTTTTGCCCTTTCATGAGGAGGACTGGGAGCAACACCCAGGACATGATTGTGAGCAGGAGCTGGAGCTCTACTATGCCCCTCCCAATCCTGTCTTGGATGAACCCATTCGAAATGCTAAAATGACACTCTACGTAAACGGGTCTCGACTCCAGAAACGAGAGGGAGGGTTTGTCGCTGGTTTTGCTGTAGCGGACAACACCTCCATTCTATACTCTGAGCCCCTTGATCCTGGTATGCACTCGGGACAAAGTGCTGAGTTGCTTGCCCTGACCAAGGCATGTGAATTGGCAGAAGGGAAGACAGTGAACATATATACTGACTAATCATGTCAATTGGAAAACGAGTGAACTTGGTGGATAGAACCACCACCAAAAGGTCACTCAATGGAGCGCTAGAATCAATATCTTACCCCTAATAACAATTGGGAAATCAAATAACACTTGTAAATCTGACAGTAGGTCTAGAATGAAAAAAGACACCTTATGGTGCAGTATGCAAATGTAGTATAGAATAAATGTAGGGAGGAGTATATGTCCAACTCACATGGTGAAGAGCCTGGAGATAGGCTCAGATCACAACAGCTTAGGTATATATGGTCATACCAAACCTCCTCCGGATATACAGCTCTCAGATGTAAGGATGTATGGAGGAAAGAAAACACAAGATATCCTAGTGCAGATATGTATACACAGGGGAGCAATCAAAAAGCAGCAGTGCATGAAAAGTGCACACCTGGATTAGAGCCTGTTGTACTAGGCTCTATGTATAAACACCTATGTGCCTTTAAGGGAGGCACTACCCTTCTTGTATCAGTTTGCAGGAAGCAGTGGAGGATCCACACATATGGTATATTAAAAATAACAATTTATTGTATAATACATAAAGGAAATAAAAAACCCCAATGGGTTAATACCAATAGTAAAATCAGTGTGAAAGTCCTGCTGGATGCTCCGAGACGTGTTTCGCCAGTAGGGCTTTCTCGATCGGATTAATCTGCTTCCTGGATGGGTGGTGCTTAATTTCCTGGACCGCTCGTTTGATTGGTTATCCTATCTGTTCAGCGGCCAATCACGCCGCGCCTAGGATGGAGGTGTAACTCCAACAGCTGTTCATGATCAGTCTGATGTTCTATCAAATTCCCCTACCGCGTGAAAATCCCCTACCCTCGTCACTTCCGGTGAGGGAAATCAGTTGAATCCTGTGCTGCACATGCATGCTAGCACTCCTGCTACTCCTCCACAGCAAGGTCCTGGAAGGTAAGTAAAACTAGTTTTACACTTTCATTATAGTTAGTGCATTCACTAAGCTTAGGCACACGGGACATTTAGGGTTAAGTGAGGGTTCAAATTAGGGTTAGGTAAGTGATTCTAACCTCTCTCACACTCTATTCTTACCCTAACCCTTGTGGTAAGGGTTAAAATAAAGTGAAAAAGCACAGTTTAGTGATATTCCCCTAATGTGAAATATCACTAAATATGAACAAGTCCCTAATCCTAACCCTAATTTGAACCGTAACATTAACCCTAAATGTCCCATATCCTAAGCTTAGTGAATGCACTAACTATAATGAAAGTGTAAAACCACAACCATAAAACCCACTAGATTCATTAAATGGATTTTTTCTACTTCTATTTAAAGAGGAGTAATTTTGAGTTAGGTCACGCTTTAAATTAGGGACACCCCTATAGATGACTTTCGGTCTCTCTGGGAGAAACTGATTGAGAGTCTCATCATTCTTCAAAATGGGCCAGTGTTTAATTAAAATTTTCTTAGGCTGTTCGCTCTGACAATTAAAATCACAAATAAACAATACAATCTCCTCATTCGTTTTCAGTTTTTTATCTTTGTATCTAATTAGTGACTGCCTATCCTGTAAGTTAACATCTTGAAATGCTTTTTCAAGGAGTGTGTCACTGTAGCGTTTGTCACTAAAATCACAGACATTTTTTTCCGCTTGTTCATAAAATTTGTGGTTGTCGATACAATTCCTTTTTATTCTCATAAGTTGTGACTTTTGGGCATTAAGGAGCCATGGAGAATAATGGCAGCTATTACCTTGAATGTAACTATTTACGTGAACTTTTTTTAAAAACGTACTGGTTTTGATTTGATTGTCCTTTATGTAGATATTAAGATCTAGAAAATTGACACATTCCTTATTATAGGCATCGGTAAGTCTGATGTCCCAATCATTATCATTAAGGTGCTCAAGAAATCTATTCAATGATGCTTCATCTCCCTTCCATATTAAGAAGATATCATCGATGTAGCGGCGATAGGTCACCAGATTCGCAGCCCATTCTGGATGTTCAAAAATATGCCTCTGTTCCCACAGAGACATGAACAAATTAGCGTAGCTGGGCGCGAATCTGGTGCCCATCATTGTACCACATAATTGCAGGTAAAATTCGTTGTTGTACCAAAAATAGTTGTTGGTTAATATCCACCGTATCCCTTCTACTATGAAGTCAACTTGTATGGAGGGAAACATATCCGACCTCCCTAAGAAATGTTGGATTGCTTCACAGCCCCTGCCATGCGCAATAACCGTGTACAAGGAGCTGAAGTAGGCCGTGACCAAAAAATAATTGTCTTCCCACTGAATACCTTTTATAACCTGCAGTATATTCAAAGTATCTCTCAGATAGCTTGGGCAGCTTTGCACAAATGGTTGCAGGCAGTTGTCAATGTACTGTGACCAATTGGTCTATGGAAGCTAAGGCTTCCTTCACTCTCTTGAAAAAGTATTTTGCTTCAGCCCCCGTTCTGGTACATCCAGACCCCTCTAAATCCTTCATCCTTGAGGTTGATGCCTCCGAAACCTTTGTGGGAGCCATCCTTTCCCAGAGGGCATCTCCAACTGCTCTGTTGCATCCTTGTGGGTTATTTTCTCGTAAGCTGACACCTACAGAAAAGAATTACGATTTAGGTAATAGAGAGTTATTAGCCATAATACTAGCTCTCAAGGAATGGCGTCACTTACTTGAGGGATCTCCAGTTCTTGTCATGATTCTCACCGTTCATAAAAATTTGTCCTATTTGAGTGACGCTAAAAGACTTTCCTCCAGACAAGCTCGCTGGGCTCTTTTCCTTTCCCACTTCAACTATGTGATCTCATATAGACCGGGTGATCATAACATCAAAGCAGATTCTCTTTCCAGACAGTTTCCCATGCTTGATAAAGAGGAGGTCATGACAGAACCCATCATACCCCCAGGAGAGAATCATCGCTTTGACTAGAACCAAGGTCTCTTCCCCTCTTCTGCACAAGATCCAAAGGGTTCAAGATAGGGCACCTAGTGATAAACCAGTTGAGAAATACTATGTGCCTCCTGAGCTGAGAGGGGAAGTATTTAGCCATTACCATGACAGTAAAATGGCTGGACATATGGGGTTATCGAAGACCATTGATTTGATCACAAGACAATATTGGTGGCCATCTCTTAGAAAGGAAGTTGAAGCTTATGTATCATCTTGTAGCGTTTGTTCTCAGTCTAAGTCTTCCAATCAAGTCCCATTTGGTCTTCTGCATCCCCTTCCTGTGCCGTCAGTTCCTTGGTCTCAACTGTCTATGGATTTTATTGTCGTGCTACCACAATCTAAGGGTTTTACGGTTATTTTAGTTGTGGTTTATCGCTTCTCTAAAATGGCGCACTTCATACCATTGAAAAAGCTGCCTTCTTCTGCTGAATTAGTTAACATATTCATCAAGGAGATACTGCACCTACACAGGATGCCAGACGTCATTGTGTCTGATAGGGGTTCACAATTTATCTTGAAGTTTTGGAGGGGATTTTGCAAAGACATGGGGATTGAACTTGCATTCTCCTCAGCCTATCATCCTCAAACGAATGGTGCTGCTGAAAGAACTAATCAAAGCTTAGAGCAATATCTCCATTGTTTTACGTCTCAACTCCAAGACAACTGGGCTGACCTTCTTCCTTGGGCTGAATTCGCCAGGAATAATGCTAAGCACTCTGCTTCTGGTCACAGTCCCTTCTTTGTCACGTATGGTCGTCATCCGAATCTGCTCCCGGCTTCGTTTTCGCACAAGGGTATGCCAGTTCTAGATGAAAAATTGTCCACCATACATGCCATCTTGGAGAATGGTTCATGCCTTCTTGGAGAAAACTGCGCTTATTCAGAAAGCATATGCTGATCGGCACCGTAGGGCGGCACCTTCTTATGTTGCTGGTGATAGGGTCTGGTTGTTTACGTGCAACTTGCAACGTGTTCCCTCTTTGAAATTGGCTCCTAAATCCATCGGACCTTACAAGGTTTTGTGTCCTATGCCTTGGAATTGCCCAAAAACCTCCATGTAGCCAACGTCTTCCATAAGACCATTGTTTGCAATAGTCATTCCCGTTCTCAGTCTCATCCTCCTCCTGTTTTAGTGCATGGTCAGGAGGAGTATGAGATCCAACACATTGTTGACTCCCGTGTCTCCCGTGGGTTGCTTCAATACCTTGTCCATTGAAGGGGTTATGGGCCCGAGGAGCGCTCGTGGGTTCTTGCTTCTGAAATCCATGCGCCCCGACTTCTTCGGGCATTCCATGCTCGGTTTCCTTCTCGCACTTCTGGTGTTCCTCCAGTAGGCGTTCCTTTAGGGGGGGTTCTGTCATACCTAGTGTCCTGTGCTGTCCATGTCCTGCCGTCCATCCTCTCCTGCTGGGCAGTGCAGATCTCCGGCCAGCGTTGCGCTGGGCACGCAGGTAGCCAACAGGGGTAGACGTTACTCTTTGCATTTAAAGTTTTAGTAGCCTATTACTGCTATCAATTTATATCCTGCCTCATTTCTGTCTAAACCTGTCAGATTCCACCTTGCCCTATTTAAACCCCCTTCTGACATCACTTCCTTGCCCTGTCGTGGTTTATATTAGCCCGAGAGTGCGTTCTGATTACTTGTCTTTTTCTGGTTTCTGACTTCGGCTTGTTATTTGGTTATTCTCGTTTCTGGCTCCCTTGACCCTTGGCTCTATTTATCGCTTACTCGTACCTCTCTAACCCTGACCTTGGCGTGTCCGACTATTCTTAACTCATATATATATATATATATATATATATATATATATATATATACACGTTAAGTCCGGCCACTCTAAGGCCCGGTAATACGTTTGAGTGTGCTTGCCTTTATTGTTCTCTGGTTTGCGTGCTGGGGAGTATTAACCTTGACAGGAACCGACCGTGAACCGTGAAGTTTTGAAGCCGAAAATTGTTCCAGGGAATTCGCGGCTTAGTCCCCCTGAAGTCTATTCACGGTTTTGGTCCATGCGAACAAGATGGCTGCCACCTTGTGGTCGTCCATAGGAATTGCAGCCACCCAGACAAACACAGATGACTGCAGTGGAAATTGCAACAATGTATCAATTAAGCTTAACAAGCTCCAGGGTGGTCTCCGGTTTGTGCGGCTGCTCAGTTACCGAACCATATAATTCAAATAGACAAACTGAGACTTTTAGATCACAGTTTACAGGGTCCATAGTCTGTGGGCAGGAGGCTGGCAAGCAGGCCCCTCCAAGAACTCGTGGCAAACTCACTTGAAAAGGGGAGTTTGTCACAAGCCTCTTACTATGGTTAAAAATATTAGGAAAAATTTAAATCAAATAAATGGAATAGACTTATCCTCCCTTATAGAACTTTTAGAAATGAATATGAGATTATATTTAATACTGTAAAAATTATGACTCTCCTGCATATACTATACTTATTCAGAACCTTGCCCATTGCCATTCCCAACTCCCTCCTCAAAAAATTCCAATCCATGATAAATGCCCACATATGGAAGAAACCCCCTATGCCCCCTTCCCAGGATAGCATTCAGCTATTGTGGCTACCTCTTAACAGGGGTGGTTTGAGCATCCCTAAAATTTAGCTCTACTATAAAGCCTCGGTCATGGCCCAAAGCTTAGACCATCTGACAAGTAGGACCAACCCCATTTGGTTGTCCTATGAATACGCATGTGCTAACTCTACATTAATTACACACTCATTATGGTCGTCCTCCCCAATGGTTGGATCTGAGGGTCTACCCTGCACTAAATTTATGCTGCAATCTTGGAAAAAGTGGAGCCCTATGGCAATACTCGCAGCTACACTACTGTATCTGGCCCCTCTAGAATCTGTATCAATCCTTTCCTCAAACCTTTCATTAAAAATATGCATATCAAAAGGTATAACACATGTATACTCCCTCTTCGATCAAGAAGGATTAAAGCAGTTACCTGACCTACAAACATTAATCCCACATGCATTATTTAGTCCCACATGCATTATTCACCTAACTTAGACTAAAAATATATGAAACAAAATAATAATTCTTCTCAGAACTTGCTGGGAGGATGTGTCTCCTGGAATAGTAACAGTATACCTGTAAAAATAAAAGTAACAAACGCTGTACAACCAGATAAACTAAGGTCAAATAATGATAGTCATATGCATAATAAGGCTAAATCTCTATCTATTACTAGAATCCAGTCCAGACCTAGGTGAAAATGAATTGGAACAACATCCACTATTAGGCTTTATTGAATGTTGCCAAAGTGGAAGTTATAATCTAAGGAGAAATGTTGTGAGAGCTGCTTAAAAGTGCCCACACAACTCTCCAATAGCCAATGTCTAGTTGACTTGGAGTCACGAGACCCACGTGGGATATACTCATATAAGGGGAAAAATGGTCATTAGAGCCTTGGCCCTTGACAAAGGTGCACACGTTTTGCACCGAAACGCAGGTCTGGCAATCTGGAGTTTTATAATGGACACTTGACTGCACGTTTTTTCACACTTGGTGATCTGAGCCTATCGGCTATTGTAATGGTTATATTTTAATTTTACTTTTGTTTCATTCCTCTACCTATCTAGTCAGTTTACAAAGGAGAGAGGCTTTCTCTATCTTTATCCATCTGCTCTTAATACCACTAGGGTCCTGTGGAGAAATGTATAAATGTAGATTTAATGGATTCTTGCTATCTCCCAAGACATTGGGGTAACTAAAGTGTCTCCCACTCAGAACCTTCTATCCACACACCTTAGATAGGTAATAGCTTATCACTTATTATTTAGATCTTTAGATTGTATTCAAGCCCTCTCATTCCCTAGGGATTTGAAGCAGATATTGGTGAGTTGTGTGGGCACTTTTAAACAGCTCTCACAACATTTCTCCCTAGATTATAACTTCCACTTTGGCAACATTCAAAAAAGCCTAATAGTGGATGTTGTTCCAATTAGTTTTCACCTAGGTCTGGAGTGGATCCTAGTAATAGTTAGAGGTTTAGCCTTATAAGGCTTATGACTATCATTATTTGACCTTAGTTTATCTGGTTATACAGCATTTGTTACTTTTATTTTTGCAAGGATACTGTAACTATTCCAGGAGACATGTCCTCCCAGCAAGTTCTGAGAGGAATTGTCATTTTGTTTCATTTGTTTTATATCTATTGAGTTAAACCCTGAGACACACCTGGAGTGTCTTTCTGGTGTACAGGCTCAGTGGAGGTTTGTATGCAAATGCATGCTTCCTACCACTGACTCTTAGTTCGTTTTTCATTGTGTAGAATAAAAAATATTCTACAATCTCAACGAATTACATACATAAACCCCACCATGTTTACCGAATTTGGTAAATGTTGTCACAATGTTCGCAAACCAGTGAAAACGATAAAACCTCTATCATTATGGTACAATTATATATCTAGTACGATACTAACTAGTAAATGACCTTATATGACTAAATGGCAAGAGGACTTAAATACTGTAATATCCTACCCAATGTGGGAAATGGCGATACGGCACACAAAAGCATCTTCAAAATGTATCTCCTTTTGGGAAGCATACTCTAAAATGTGTTGGTACCTTGTCCCTAGCAGATTAGCACCCATCTACCAATCTGAGAAAGCCACATGCTGGAGATGTGGGAAATCAGAAGGCACTCTCAAACACATTTTTTGGGACTGCACCAATATTATGAATTTATGGAAACAGATTAATGATTTAATCCAACAACTGACAAGCATTACCATACTGTTTACCACAGCAGTATACCTAGCTATTGCACTTAATCCAAAATCTGGAGTTTATCCCAATCAAGAGCAGCACTACTTAACACACTTCTCACTGCAAAAATTAGCATTGCATATCATTGGAGAAGTATCACGATACCCTCACTCACCAAAGTATTCAATAGGGTTGAGAGTACTCACCAACATTAATTAATTCTGTCCAAACACAACGGCACTGTGAAACACTTTGATACACAATGGCAGGGCTGGGCAAATATACATACTAAATACCTTGCTTAGTGAAAGATGGCAGTCAGTCACAGGTCTAAACTGGCCATTTAGGTATCTCTCTTCTTATATCCTTATCCTTCTTCCTTTTCTTCTTTTCTTTCCTCTATCTAACTCACTTTACTCTCCTTACCAGGGGTGCTTTAAACCAATTAGCTTATCACACTAAAATAAGTGTGAAATAGTTCTTTGACTCCCTTCATTCAGTGCAGTCATTCACTTCTTTAAATGGATCTTGAAATCATAGTAGTTGCAATTTTTAATGTGTTTATACAATGTACATGTTATACATGCACTGTCAAACATATACCATGTGTAATACCTGTATAATAAGTTTGCATGTCAATGGTGTTGTTATTCATTGATTTATGATGAAACTCTGCACTGCTAAATACCCTATATACATATCCCAGTGGAGTATTTTGGAATTGCCCTGCCCTAGGCATGACTAAATCCAGGCACCCCCGTAATCTAAATTTCCCCTACCAATTTGTGTCAGGGACACGTTTTTGACTGACAGACACATGCCCTCATTGATACATGCACTGACAGATACAGTCATTGGCACACACACTGTTTAACCAACACACACTTTCACTGTCAGACACACACTTGCTCACTGACAGATGCACACTCTCAGATACACATACACTTACAGACACACACATCCTCACTAATTTGACACACACACATTAACACACACTGACGACTACATGCACTCACTCACAGACACACACTCACTGACAGACACAAACACACACACACAATGACACACACACACAATGACAGACACAAACACACTCACTGGCACACACACATTCACTGACAGACACTCATACACACACACACACACACACACACACACACACACACACACACAACTTTTCTTATACACTCACTCCTTGCTGGCTCCTGCTAACTGGGCTGGCTCTGCTGGGGCTGTTGGCTCTGTTGACTAGGCTTGATCTGCTGGGGCTGGCGCTCAATGGAGGTGATGAAGGAACTGAGCTTTTCTTGCTCTGCTCCCTCGTGCACCGCTTAGTGATGCCGGGGCTGGAATGACTTCATATTCCGGCATCACAGAAAGGCATGCAAGGGAGCAAAAAGAGTAGAGGACAGTGCTCCCTCACCGCCTAGCTAGAATATTAGTAGTTTAACACCTTGGGAGCTGGCTAGAATATTAGTAGTTTAACACCTTGGGAGCTGGCCAGCTCTTGGGTTTCCCAGGAAATGAGGCAAACAAGGCATTTGCTTGAGGCAGCGTTTTTTTCCGCCCCCCTGAAAGTGCCGCCCTAGGCAAATGCCTTGTTTGCCTTGTGGTAAATACAGCTCTGGCATACCTTCCTACAAAACTTTCAAATCCTACTCCCACCTTCACTTCCTTTTTATCCTTCTGCTCCTAGCAGCTGGTGATGTCTCTCCAAACCACAGTCCCAAACCCACCACGTACTTGTCAGGATTACACATTGATCCAGCACGCAGAACTGTGTCACACCTAGGACTAAGGATAACATATAACCGTACCTTAGAATAGCCGGACTTAACGTGTAACGGACCGTTTTGCCCACAAGAGGTTAAAAACCGTTTAGGCAATATTCCCCTTTCAGATGCACAGACAGCTACTGCAATCACCAATCTCCCGAACTGTAAACTACACTTATTCTCCACCTCCCGAACAGGAAACTCACGAATACTGGAAACAGCTGAACAGTAAAAACCATACAAAAGGTTTACACTCCTGGCAGTCAGCATACAATCCAATTCCCCCAATAACGAGACGACACTTCATTTGAGGGTTAAGCATAATCTGTTTACTGGCACCAAAAGAACCTTCTTTTATGCAGGTTTCCCTTAGATAGGACCACCCACAGGGTTTTACAAAACAACCAATCATACATGTATATTACAGAAACACTCCCAGCAATTACATACAAAAATCCTCCCCTCTGCCTGTGATCTAATTATGGTACACAATGGGTTAACATAATTAAACACAGGCAGTAAAAATACAGTTTTTACACATATCCTGTAACTTTAAAACCACACATCCATAAAAATGACATATTTAGAATCAGCAACCTTCAAATATATACATAACCAAAAATCAGTCAAATCCATCCAGGGGTTAAAAAGTTAGCTGGAGGTCCCTTTATGTCTGACTGTCTATTTAGGCCAAATGGGACTTAGTCTCTGCGGCTGCAAAATCGTTGTGGGAGAAGGTAGGGTTCAGCGGTGTTCGCGGAAATGTGTAGCCGATTTTAGTTCCATGAATTTGGCTACACATACCGCTGACCTCATGTGAATGAACAAAGATGGCCGCCGCCACCACGTCTTCGGCAAACAAACGAAGGCCACCCAGCATTGTCAATTAAGCTGCGGTTAACCGCAGCTTCTGGGAGGAAAATTGCCGACACACTCCCAATACAGGTGGTCCGCCTGTGTGGTACTTGGTTCAGTAAGCCCCATTTACTGAACCAAGTGGGAAATAGCCAGGAACAAAGGGTTTTAACCCGGTCTGGGGACACTGGGGACACCGTCTTAAAGGGGCAGTGTTCCAAACAAGTCTGGGGACACCATCTTAAAGGGGCAGTGTCCCAATTTTCCCTATGCCCCAAAAAGGTGCTTAAAGGGCCAGCGCCAGTCCCATAAAACGTACATATGCCCACCGACTGTCTTAAAGGGCCATACACACCCAATAAAAGTTCATAAGTTTTCACAAACTCCCAGGGGCCATAGTCTAAAGGTAGCAGGCGAGCAACCAGGCTTCTCCAGTACATAGTGGCGAGGTTGGTTCCGCCACATAACGTATCCAAGAATAGTCAAAATACTTGCTGAGGTCAGGAACACAGAATCAGGGAAGTCAAAATGAAGCCAAAGTCAAATACCAGAAAATCAAGATCAGGAACGCACTCTTGGATTACCATCAGTATGAAACCACGACAGGGCAATGAGCAAAAGGAAAATTGGGTATAAATCCCCATCCTGTGGATCAGATTGGCCCTAACCGGCCTTTGACCCTAAAAGCAATGACCAGTAATGCTGCGTGGCACAACTTTTCCTGTCAGGACGGTAAATGCCATTAACCACATTTTTATGTGCGGATGAATACGTGACATACACTCACTAGCACACACACTCACACATTTTTGTTTTTTGAGACCCATCCAGCCTCCCTAGTTCCCTGGGGTCCAGTGTGGGGCAGCTTCTCACTCCCTCCCGCTGTTTAGTATGACAAGGCTGGAACAACGTCATATTCCGGCTCCCGGCATTACAGAGGGCGCAAAAGGGAGGAGTGAAAAGCTGCAAGAACAGCCTCCCTCGCCACCCACTCTTGCCTGCCTACTGCCCCCCCATCTTCACTGGCATTTGTCAGCAGAGCAGGCATCTACCATCCAGGTAAGCAGGTGTCTGATCTGCCTTACCAAACAAACACAGCTTCGAGGAGCCGTGAGGTGTCCAGATGGCCACCTACTGCCCCCCCTGTGACAGGGCATCTCTCGGTGCCCCCACCTTCGGGCGCCCTGTTGCTCAAGAGGTGCTCGACCAGCGCTGCAGCCCAAAAGGAAACATCCCTGTGGGCGCCCCCAGCAGGCTGGCGCCTTAGGCGAATGTCTAATTCGGTCTGGTTAGACCCCACCTATATAAAAGGTGATTACAGAAATGTATCACATAGGTGAATAATGCTTGCTATATAGTACATAAAAATCCCACATTCAAAAGAAAAAATCTATTTGCTTATATTCATAATAATAAAATGGATAATAACATCCCCAATATTCTCCAATTGATACCCAAGGAATAGTGAAAGATGGTACTTCAGACCCCCCAATGGTAAAGTTGTAATAAGGGATTATCTGCACTAGACTGGAAACTATACCAGGTAAATCTGTATAAAAAATAGTAGCTGCAGACCAATGTACCACAGGAGCACGTAGTAACAACTAAGGTATTTTCCGATGTTAAAACACCAAATACAGATTTTAATACGCAGTATGGTAGTTGAAAGTTGCTACATCTGGTGTGAGTGATTTAAATTTCAATTAACATACAAAGTTTCAAAAGATGTTTGCAGGCACTCCTGATGATCGTGGCAGCACTTCCCGGAGGAAACGCTCATTGGGTGCTTTCTCTCTTGCCTCTGTATACTCCCATATACTCGTGACATGGCGAATGCTCTCTTTTACTTTTACACTTATTCCATCTGTTGTGGTGAACATCGGCTGTTAAAAATGCAGGGACTAGCTTTTTTTTTTTTTAAATGTTTCATTTTTATTGAGATGAAAAGGTTTCGGATTGACACTTTAAACTACATTTTACGTTTCATACATATTGCATAACAGAGAGTATATAGTGATAACATTGCACAATGGCATTTTACAATACATCCTCGTAGTAATGGTACAGAGTGTTGTTTCAAGCAACAATCATGCTTTTGTTACAGGTGGTGAGTAGTGCCTTGATTTTAGTACCCGGTAGACTGGGCATGCTTTCTGGTGTGTGTTATCATGCCTCTAAGTGGCTTCTCCCTGGCCTCCGGTGGTCAGCCTCCCACCTGTATCCTCCACTCTTCTTTGGGGTGGGCCCGATGGTTAGCAACCGGGTTCGTATCACCTTTGCGTGTTGTTTGTTTATTTGTGTAGTGTCGTGTCTTGTAGGCTGGGAACTAATTCACCTGCTCATCATCTCATATTTTAAGGCTCGGTAGGGCAACGTAAGCCCTTATTTTGTGTATGGGGGGGGGTGAACTGGGATAAGGGTGTAGTACGGGGGGGGGGGAAAGGGGGTGAGATGCTCTCGTGCTTGGAGGCTAGGTGGGGCGTAGTTTGTCAGCTAGGTGGGGCGTAATTCGTCCTTCACCCAGGCATCACCACTTGGACCATGTCCTGTTGTAGTGTTCTAATGTGCCACCTATTGTATGTGCCATCTGCTCGTACTGTTGGGTGAGGCTTATTTTGGCGAGTACTGTTTTTATGTCAGGTACTGTCGTTGTTTTCCACAAGGCGGCTATGCACGTTTTAGCTGCTAAGGTGATGTGGGTAGTCAGCACTGCTTCATAGGCTGTAAAGTCTCGGGGTAGCATGTGGAGCAGATAGTGTTCGGGTTTGAGTGGTAATTGTTTTCCTAGTTTGGATTTAATTATGTCTTGGATGTGTTGCCAGTATTGGCTGAGTGCCGGGCAGTACCAGAATATGTGGCTCGTGTTTCCCCCTTGTTGGCTGCAACGCCAACATCTATTCTGCACCCCTGGGTATATTTGGGCCAATCTGTGTGGCGTGTAGTACCACTGCATCCACATCTTGTAGGCTGCTTCTACATGGTCCAAGCACTTTGTCGCCCGTTTAACCAGTGTCATGGCCCCTATCCACTTCCCATGCTCGAGTTCGCAGTTCAATTCTCTTTCCCATTTGAGCATGTATGATTGTTTGGCCGGTCTATCTATGTCTAGCAACCTATGGTAACACAGGGAGAGTGGTTTTTTGGGGGGTTTTTGACCTTGGCATAGCAAGTCAAAGTGGTTTTGGGGTTGTGTTGGTGTCCTTTCCTTGCCGGTGGCCCCTAAGATATGTTTTATGCGTAAATATGTGAATATTTCGCTGTTTGGTAGGTGGTATTGGCTTTGGAGGTCCGGGAACGCTAGGAGCCCATTTGCTCCATAGAGGTGAGTTATCTGCGTCAGCCCCCTGTCCACCCACTCGCCCAGATCCAGGTCATGTGTGTGGTGCTGGAGACTTGTCAGTGGGGCCAGGGTCTCTATCTTTACACTAAGCATTTTTGGGGCCCATCTCAGCCATAGCTGCAGGGACAGCTTGGTTGTTGTGAGAGGGTTCGTGAGTCGAGGTTGGGCCTTGGCTGGGATCCAGACCAGGTCCCTAAGGGAGTAAGGCGCACAGACAGCACTTTCCAGTTGGTGCCACAGTGGGCAATTCGAGGTGGAGAGGAGGCGCGCCGTCTGAGATATGTTTGTTGCTAGGTAGTATTTGGTTATGTGTGGCACACCCACCCCGCCTCCCCCCATGGCTGTGCTAATATTTGCTAGTGAGACTCTGGGTGGTTTTTTCCTCCATATGTGTGCGTTGATGAGTCGCTGAAATGCTCGGAGGGTGTAGTTTGGTAAACTGATGGGTAGGGCCCTGAATAGAAATAATACTTGCGGTAGTATAATCATTTTCACGGCGTTTATGCGCCCCAACCAGGATGTGTGTCCGTTTTTGCTTCCCCAGCCCTCCAGCACCTGCTCTATTTTTGCTGTGAGTCGCCCGTGGTTATGTTTTATGAGGAGCTGTTTGGAGGGTGCTAGTTGTGTGCCTAGATAGGAAATGGTATCCTTCCTCCATTCAAAGGGGTATAACGTTCGTAGGGCCGTGAGTTGGGAACTGGGCGTATTCAGCGGGAGTACCTGTGTTTTCGCTACATTATTTTTGTAGTACGAGACCTGGCCGTAGTCACGTAGTAGGTCCAGGAGGCCGGGTAGGGAGTCCGGAGGGTTTGTTAGGAAGAGAAGGATGTCGTCAGCGAACACTGCCATTTTTTGCGGGCCTGTCGGGGAGGGGGCGCCTAGGATGCAGGGGTTAGTCCTGATTTTATGGAGCAGGGGCTCCAGTGCCAGGATAAAAATGAGGGGCGATAGGGGGCATCCCTGTCTTGTGCCGTTCGATAGGGCAAATCTGCTGGAAATGAAACCAGAGTTCATGACTGTGGCTTGGGGGAATGAGTAGAGGGATAAGAGCCCAGCTAGGAATTTTGTCGGGAAGTTGAATCTACGCAGGACCTCTGTCATGTAACCCCAGTGGAGTCTGTCAAAGGCCTTTTCTGCGTCTAAGGCCATTATTAAGCCCTGTGACCGATCTCTAATCATGAGTTCCATTACGTCAAGGGCTCGTCTGGTGTTATCTTCTACTTGTCGCCCCGGGACAAACCCTGATTGTTCTGGGGATACTAATTGAGCTAGTGTAGGGCGTATTCTGTTTGCAAGGGTCTTGGCGAACAATTTTGTGTCAGCGTTGAGGAGTGAGATTGGGCGGTAGTGTGCGCATGTATCAGTAGTTTTGCCTGGTTTAGGGAGCGTAATAATGGTGGCTTCCAACATTTCCGGGGGTATCTCCCCCGACTCTAAAATGTGGTTGAATAGGGCCGTGAGATGGGGGAGTAGCTGGTCCTCAAAAACCCTGTAGTAGTGGGTTGAGAAGCCGTCTGGGCCTGGGGCTTTGTGTCTGGGCGTATCGTGTAGAGCCTTTGATACTTCAGATGCTTCAATTGGGTTGGTCAGTGCAGCCGCCTGTTCGTCGGAAAGTCGAGGGAGAGTCACTCCGTCTAGGAAGGAAGTAATATTTTGGGGACTGGGTTGGTGTTGGTTGGTGTCCCCAGACAGGTTATATAGCCCTGCGTAAAATTGGGCAAACTTGTCTACTATCGCTTTGGGGTTTCTAATCTTGGTGCCCGTGTCGTCCTTAATATATGGGATCTTTACCTGCGAGGTGCGTTCCCTGAGTTGGGAGGCTAATATTTTGCCCGCTCTGTTACCCTGTCTATAGTAGTTGGTTTTCATTTTGCAAATTGCCCGTTCCACTTGCTGCATCTGTAGTGCTTCTATAGTGGCCCTTAACTTCTGTACCTCCTGCCTGTTGGAGTGTGTGGGGGAGGTCTTGTGTCGTGTTTCTGCTTGTTTTAAGTCGGTCAGTAGGGTCTTACTTTTTTCTGTCAGTTGGCGCTTCAGTTTTGCCCCTTGTCGTATTAGCAGACCGCGCATTACTGCCTTATGGGCAAGCCATGTCATTGCGACATTCGTGTCGGTGTAGTGGTTATCTACAAAGTAGTGCGCCAAGGCACTCCTTATCTCGGCCGCCCTGTCCACATTGTCTATCAGTGATTCGTTTAGTCTCCACTGTCCCCGACCCCGGACCGGGTGGAGCGTGGTAAAGACTGAAGTGAGGGGGGCATGGTCTGACCAAGTCAAGGGGGCAATCGATACCTCCTCCAGGGTATCTAGCGTTTTCACATCCACTAAACACATGTCTATCCGGGAGTATCTATCATGTACCTTGGAGTAGAACGTGTAGTCTTTAGATGCTGGGTATAGCGAACGCCATGTATCGTGTAGGCCGTGTGAGTTGAGGAGTGCTGTCACTTTCAACCCTAGCTGTGTTGATCGCAAGTGGGAACAGGGTTTGCCGGTCCTATCTAGAGCTGGGTCCAGTACGCAGTTAAAGTCTCCACATATAAGCGTCTGCCCTTTCTTCTTCTTGTCTACTTGTTGTAAAGCTTTCCTAAGGAAGTCATACTGGTTGGTGTTGGGGGCGTAGAGGTTGACTACTGTCACCTGGACGTCATTTAAGAGTCCTACTAGTATTAGAAGCCGGCCATCGGGGCTTTTGTATTCTACTTCACATTTAAATTGCCAATCAGAGTGGAAGAGAATGCTAACACCTCGTGTCTTATTCGGTGCCGTGGCATGGTAAGCTTGTGGATAAGATGTGGACGAGAATTTTGGTGGGTTTTTAATTGAGAAGTGAGTTTCTTGTATGCATGCTACAGAGGCGTGTAGAGTGCGTAATTGGGAGAACGCCAGCCTGCGTTTTTGTGGTGTGTTCAGCCCATGGGCATTTAGAGACACCAGGCGGAATTTATTGGCGGAGGTCATTTTAACTAGTTGGGGTGGCCCTAGGGCCCGGTAGTTTGGGTGTAGTGTTTTCCCTTGCCACTACATGACAGAGGTGGTTGGGTGAGGCTATTTTTTCCCCTCGTCGTACCCAGTAGTGAAGGGGGAGCATCTCGGGAAGGGGGTTAGGGCAGGGGGAACAACCTGGAACATAACCTAAGAGACAAAACCATAAAACAGAAATAAAGTATATACATTTCAAACAGCTATTAAGCATTATGTGAGGGACCCTGCTGCCGAGCTCGCACCCTCTACTGCACTGAGAGGGGGTCGCAACGGCAGGCGGTGTCCCGCAGGTGTATCGGGGGGGCGTCTGATATTTGGTGAGGCCTGTACCTCTTTCAGAGCCCGGCTCTCTCGAAAAAGTAGGCGGTGGGGGGGGAGATATGGGTGCTTGGCTGAGCCGTTGGCTGTCCTGTATAGATCCGTGAGTGGGGGGGGTGAGAGGTGAGCACAGTCTCTGCGCCTTTCAGTTTTTCGGCCTTTGTCCGGCCATGCTGGGTTCAGATTTTAGTGGGCAGTCTCTGCAAGGGTCTGAGCAGCGAGTCTGACTGCTTAGGGGTAAGTCTCGCAGTGACAGGGTGGGCCAAATTGCGCTGTGGTGTGGCAGTCACTTTTTCTCTTGTGTTGGGTTAGGGGGTAGGTGGGGAGGGGGGGTGAGGGCGATCAAGAGTACTCACGTGGGTGCTGAATGTCCTTCAAGCTATGCCATTCCCAGATGAGTGGGGTGGTCACCATGGGGGGGGGTCACACGGGTCTCTAACCGAGTCGTGTTGTAGCCGGCACCCCCTTCTGGGTGGCGGTAGTGTTCTTTAGGCTTTGGACCAGTCCGCGGTCATCTTCTTTAGGGAGGTTTGGGTGTGTGGTGCTTTGCCGTCTGGGAACAAGCCCCAGGTCTTGAGCTTGTCCATCCCCAGCGCCGGATCTTCGATCTTTATTAGGGAGCCGTTCCGCCAGAGAAGGAGTTTTGTAGGAAATCCCCACCTGTACGGTATTTTGTTGTTTCTGAGGCATTTCGTAATGTTAATGAATTCCCTTCTTCTGGCCATTGTCGTCGGTGAGAGGTCAGCGAATAGGGAGATATTTTCATAGGTTGGCGGCATCGCTGAGGCCTTCCTTTGCGCCGCGAGTATGGCTTCTTTCGCAGAGTAGTAGTGCAGTCTGGTCACGATGTCTCTTGGCACTTCTTGTGCAAGGTTTTGAGGTTTTGGCACTCGGTGCGCCCGGTCCAGGCGGAGGTCCGCCAGTTCTAGGTTTGGTTGGATCGCTTGGAAGAGTCGCAGTAGGTAGGCCGGCAGCTCTTCTTGTGTCACTGTTTCTGGTACCCCGCGCACGCGGATATTGTTGCGGCGGGAGCGATCCTCCAAATCTGCCAGTTTTTCCATAAGGCGTTTGTTATCAGCGTCCATTCTTTGTATTTTCTCCACCATGGTGTCATTCATGTGGCAGAGCTCGTCAGTCTTTTCTTCTAGTGCATTAACGCGTGTCCCCACTTCATGGATGTCTTTGCGCATTTCAGAGACCGCAGCTTGGAAGTCAGTCTTCATAGAGGTGCGTAGGTCCTGCAGCATTGCCGCCAGGCGCTTTTCCGACACAGACAGATCTTCAGCGGTTGCTTGCCTCATATCTGAGTCTGATCCTGCGTCTGAGGTGTGAGTGGGTGAGCGGGAGCCGCCGCCATCTTGCTCCATGCGCTGCTTCCCTCCCTTACCCTGCCGGAAGAAATCCGATGCCCTTTGGGACTTCGGGGGTGCCATCCTTAAGGTAGGAGGTTCCCCTGTTGTTGGGCACCCTGGTAGGGTCGTTCCGGGCTCTTTCGCCACTTTTCTGCCGCTTTTAGGCCGTGCCGATCACGGAGCTGCGGTTACATGCGACCGCTCCGTCCGACCGGAAGTCCCGCCCCCGCAGGGACTAGCTTTTTGCATTCGGATTATAAAAATTGAAATAGGAAACAATTGGCCTTTGTTTCCTAGGTTTAGGGATCTTTCGTTTTTTGTTTCATTTACATTATCTTTCGACATTATTAGGAATACTATATTAGATATTTAGTAGTTTATCTCTGTATTACATATCAGTATTTTTAACGTTAGAGTATAGCGACATCTGGTGGCTGCTTGTATATAACAGCTCCTGGATAATGTTACTTGACATGTGAATCCATAATATTCCACCTATAATCCCTATATATAAAATAATTATACCATATTCTTTACAGAAACCAGTCAAATACGTTCCTTGGCATGTATATCCATATTAATTCACCCATACATTTATACTAACACCTAGTAATAGAGCTGAGCATTGCAGCAAATCATTCCATCATCCCAATATTCTGTTTAGTATAATTAAAGTGCCACACTTAAATCATTTCAAAGGGTAAATAAAAATACATAACTCCATGGCATTTGTAATCAGTGAAATTTCACATATGTAGAATATACTATAGATTAGAAAATTAACATGGCTGCTTGCAGGCTCGGGCATTCTTTCTGTATTGTACTGTGCTGTGGAATTTGTTAGCGATTTATAAATAACAATAATACTAATAATAATACTTGCATACTTGCCAACTGTTCCGTTTTTGCTGGGACAGTCCTGGCAAGTTGGAGACTGTCCCGGGTAATTCACTCTCCAGGGACAGTTCCGGCAAGTGCACTTTTCAGCCAGGGCTGGTGAGTCCATAAGGCGGCAAAAAGGTTAGCGTGACCAGCAGGAAAGAAGCGCATAGCGCTCCCTCCTACCAGTCACTCCGTTTAGCGTGGCCAAGCAGAATGGATCACGGTGTACAGGAGCATCTGTTTCCTGTACCTGGCCAGACTTACAGGAAGTGCAAACTGAGAGAGCACTTTCTGTCAGTCCGGCCAGGTACAGGAAACAGAAGCTCCTGTGCACCGCGGTCCGCTCCGCTCCGCTCGGCCATGATACATAGGGAGGTACGAGGCACACCAGGGAGAGGGGATAGCACTAAGGGGATAGGGAGAGAGGAACACTAAGGGGATGGGGAGAGAGAGGAACACTAAGGGGGTGGGGAGAGAGAGGAACAATAAGGGGGGGTCGAGGTATACTAAGGGACAGTGAAGGAAGGAGAGAGGACCACTAAGGGAAAAGGAAGGGGGAGAGGAGAGACCACTAAGAGACAGGGAAGTGAGGGGAGAGCAGAGAGAACTAAGGGACAGTGGGGAGAGTGTAGATACTACTAAGGGATGGTGGGGTTGGGATAAGCACTAAGAGATAGGGAAGCAGGTGAGAGAAAATTAAATCACAACCCATGTCTTTAAGTTATATACAAGGTAGTTCTAACATTTATGGGACAGTGCCACTTTAAGGCTAACAGTGCATCACGGGAGATGTAGTTCATTTCTGCCCTTTGTCGTCACATGATTCGCCTCCTAATCAGTCCTGCTCAGTGAGTACAACAAAATATAGATATTTTCTGATATGAGGATTCCTACTTGTGTAAATTATTCTATCGCCAGTCTCCAAGGATTGTATAATAGCCCACCCAAGAATTAACATATATACGCACTGTGACATCATCGGATGTAGAAGTGTTTCCGGGTTATGGAGGCATGTCAAAATACAAACCGGTGGATGTCCAAGGTGAGTCCTAGTCTTGCAGATCTTTATTATAACTCTATGGGAACTGTGCTTGTTTACTGCATGAATGCCATCTAATACTGGTGTGTCTGTTAGGGAAATGTAAACCCCCCCTGGAGTAAACCATAAACACGTGTCTGGTGCTGCTATAGGACATAACATGTGTGCCATTAGTACTCCGTGCCTTCTCCCTTTTGGAGGACCGTTATTAAAATGTATAGTAATGTTGTTATTATTAATGCTTTTATTGTGGTTTCTATTATGTATGTCCCTGCGTGTGGTTTGATTGTGGAATGGGAGTAAATAACCAAGTGGGCAATCTCACCTGTGAAACTGCAGAAAAAAAACTTAAAAAATATATTTTAAAGTGTAAATCTTAATGGAAGTAAAACTTTAAGCCACTGAAAAGTTTCTCAATTAGTTGCTCCCTTCCAATGGAAGTTGTAGTCTTTTTAAAGCAGTGGTAGGAGGTAAGTCATCCTGGAGTTACCTAGCACCCTTCACATTTTGAATGGTATTGGTGCTTATTAATTTAGGACCATACTCACTATTGCCAAACTTCAGTTTCTTTGTTCTTTTTTTACTGTACTGTGGTGGCATCTGTCGTGTGTTAACTCCTTTTAATGGACAGGAAAATGCTTTCCATATCTCTGAACATGTACAGGGTTATTTACTAAAGTGAGAATTTCACAGAGGGAAATAAACATATAAGTTTAAAACAAAGTGCTGACCTGAAAACATTTTCTAAGTAACGCATGTTCTCAGTTCAGCTAATCTGGCCTTTAATGTGAAATTGACTTTGAATTCTCACTTTAGTAAATAGCCCTGATAATCTTTATTATTTTTCCCCTGTGTAAACTGGTTCAGAGGTTTGGTACTCAATGTAATTTTTGATTTGTTTAACATTGTTTACTATCCATCTTTGCTTTGTTTTTTATTTTATTTAAATGTAAAATATGCTGGATTTTCTTTGTTGCCTCTTTTTCCTTTCTGCTTAACTCAGTTTGTGTTTGGAATGTATGCTTGCCCCAGTATATTGTGACTTTTTAGGATTCACTTCAATTATAAATTATTAGTATTTAATTATAAGCAAGTATAAATTTCATTTTAATTATAGGAAAACCATAAGTAATGCCGCTTCACAAGTACCCACCCGCTATTTGGAATACTCTTAAGCTGAAGGAAGGTATTTATGCTCGTCTGCCTGCACATTATCTTCGCTCACTGCAAGAAACCAGGAAACCTACACCTGTGCACTGGAAACCCCATGGACAGAAATACAGGCTGAACCCAAAGTCGGGGCTGAGGGAGCGTGTTCAAGATGTACCAGTAATTCCATATTTCCCTCCAGAAGCCAACGATGGTCTGTGGGGTGGAGAAGGATGGGTCTCTGGATATCGATATGCAAATAATGATAAGGTAATCAACAGTGAAGAAATGTATCAATATTTTGTGGCAATATGTCTTCTAGCACTTACATTAAAAGAGGGCTCTAAGCCAGGGCTGTTTGAAGGAAAATGGACATGGAGGTCGCCCCAAGCAAAATGGACTTGGAGTCCCCCCTCCCGGTGTCCTTTTTACTCCCTCCCGGTGTCCTTTTTACTCCCTCCCGGTGTCCTTTTTACTCCCTCCCGGTGTCCTTTTTACTCCCTCCCGGTGTCCTTTTTACTCCCTCCCGGTGTCCTTTTTCCTCCCTCCCGGTGTCCTTTTTACTCCCTCCCGGTGTCCTTTTTACTCCCTCCCGGTGTCCTTTTTACTCCCTCCCGGTGTCCTTTTTACTCCCTCCCGGTGTCCTTTTTACTCCCTCCCGGTGTCCTTTTTACTCCCTCCCGGTGTCCTTTTTACTCCCTCCCGGTGTCCTTTTTACTCCCTCCCGGTGTCCTTTTTACTCCCTCCCGGTGTCCTTTTTACTCCCTCCCGGTGTCCTTTTTACTCCCTCCCGGTGTCCTTCTTACTCCCTCCCGGTGTCCTTTTTACTCCCTCCCGGTGTCCTTTTTACTCCCTCCCGGTGTCCTTTTTACTCCCTCCCGGTGTCCTTTTTACTCCCTCCCGGTGTCCTTCTTACTCCCTCCCGGTGTCCTTCTTACTCCTCCCGGGTATGCGCTTCGCCTCCTCCCGGTGTCCCTTCTTACTCCTCCCCGTTCGTCCTTCGCCGCCTCCCCGGTGTCCTTCTTGCTCCTGGGTGTCCCTTCGCCTCCTCCCCGGTGTCCTTCTTACTCCGCCACTCTGTCCTTCTTACTCCTCCCTCCCGTCCACTGCCCCACTCCCCCCTCCCGGTGTGTGCCACTCCTCCCCGGTGTCCTTTGCTCCCCTCCCCGGTGTCACCTTCTTACTCCCCCCCTCCCGTGTCCCTTCTTACTCCCTCCCGGTGTCCTTCTCCTCCCCCCTCCCCGTGTCCTTCTTGTCCCCCCCTCCCCGGTGTCCTTCTTACTCCCCTCCCCCTGTCATGCTTCTCCCCCCTCCCAGGTGTCCACTCCCCCTCTCCCCCTGGTGTCCTTCGCCTCCACCTCCCCATTCGGCTTCTTACTCCCCCCTCCCCGGTGTCCTTCGCGCCCCCCCCTCCCCATTCGCTTCTTACTCCACCCCTCCCCGTTGTCCTTCTTACTCCCCCCTCCCGGTGTCCTTCTTACTCCCTCCCGGTGTCCTTCTTGCTCCCCCCTCCCCCCCCGTGTCCTTCTTACTCCCCCGTGTCCTTCTTATTGGCTGGCTGACTTGACTTACTGACTTGGCTGAGGTCATCCATAATGATGATCTCAGCCAGGGGCGGAATGGCGCCTGTATGAAGACGGTTACATCAGCAGTCACTCAGATGGCCACTAGAGGTGCTTCCTAGTCCTGCTAGTGTTCAGTGTCCCCATGCACTGCATGCAGGTGCTTAACGTTCCCCAAAGAGGTGCATTAATTCAATGCATCTCTATGAGGAGATGCTGATTGGCATACCTTTTTTCCCACCTATGCACAATAGGCTCCCAATGTTTTCCTATTGATGATCTCAGCCATGGAGCTGCCGCGGCGATGGGAAAAAAGGTAAGTTAAAATCCTTTTATCTCTACAGAGAGGGAGACCGGAAAGCTAAACCTCTAAACATGTAGTCCAGTACAATAGTCGTTTTCTATATCTGCACTTTTTTGTAAAATGGAAAAAAAGAGGACAAATGTCACACATAAGGCACTGTCATTTTAATATGGTTCATGCTGGTAGCTTTACATATAAAAGTATGCTCAAGAATTATTTTACACAAGGATTACACTAAAAAAAGCTCAATCAAAGGCAAAGCTGTGCAACCAAACGTCACATTTATTTATATGGCAATCTGTTATAGTTATATTAATATTTTGGCATACTTGCTTATAACTGAAAAATATTGTTCTTTATTACACAAAGTTTGTTTGTTAGTTAATATTAATTCTGTATACCTTTTTTATGTGTCCCAAATTTGTAGTTGTCGGCAAGGGTAAAGAAGATTTGGAAACCTCAGCTCTTCAAAAGAGATCTCTACAGTGAAATATTGGACAAAACGTTTACTATCCCTGTCACAATGAGAACGCTGGACCTTATTGATGCTGCCTACGGATTTGATTTTTATATCCTCAAGGCAAGTGCCTATTTACTATGTATGCTGTTTGTTTTGCTTACTAGCCCCTTCCTCTGAGTGTCACATATATTCCTTTTGTGACCCAGAAATGATTTTTGGAGAGTAACACATTTATTTACCATGGCTCCATTATGTCCCTCTGAATATCTGCAAATAGGTTGAAAATAACAGGCTTGTCCCTTCTCAGATGCAGTAACATACACATTCTAATAGATTAATATATAGATTAAAGGGGCAATAGACAACAAAACAACCTTAGCTTAATGAAGCAGTTTTGGTGTATAGATCGTGCCACTGCTCAATTCACTGACGTTTAGGTTTAGATTTAGTTAAATCACTTTGTTTATGCAGCCCTAGCCCTACCCTGTGACTTGCACAACCTTCCTAAATACTTCCTGTAAAGAGTCATCTAATGTTTACACTTCCTTTATTGCAAATTCTATTAAATTTTGAATTTCATATCTCCTGCTCTGTTAATACCTTGGTAGACAACACTGTAGACTCCTGTATGTAATTAAAGTTCAATTTACAGAGCAGGATATACAAACTTTTTAAAGTAAGTTACATCTGAATGAAAATTAAACCATTTTGTTTTCATGCACTCTGTCTCAGTCACAGCCATAGGAGGTGTGGCTAGGGCCGCATAAACAGAAACCATGGTGATTTAACTCCTAAATAGCAATGAATTGAGCAGTGGAACTTCATAGGCATGATTTATACACAAAAACTGCTTCATGAAGCTAAATTTGTTTTGATGACTATAGTGTCCCTTTAATGCAGCTGCCACCATACTTTCAGCTCAGGAAAGGGCCAATGTTGGTAGGTACACATACCAGCTATCAGCTGTCATCAGAATCCAGCTCTAGGAATTGTCCCTGCAGCATCCATTTATGTCCACACGGATCCTAAATGTAATTCAGGGCTTCTTATAGAAGCACTGCAACTCTGAACATATGTGCAATTATTGAAAGTCTTTTCAAGGAAGTACCTCTAGTTACTGTCTAATTGACAGCAACTAATGTAAACTATGCTGTTCCACACATTTGGTTAATTCTTACACTTGTTGGACGGCAGGGACTGTAAATCAAAATCACTACATTAAAAAGTAGTGGTTTTGGTGCTTTGTATCAATTTTAAGGATCATATAGTACATTTATTGAAAATAATGCTGTACATTTATGTAGTATAAATAATAATAAAAAGTAAATGGCTTTGTTACCATGTGAACTGAATGGAGAACTTTAGTGCCAGGACTACTAACATGTATTCCTTACCCTGTAGTCCTGAAGTGTATGTTTAGGTGACCCGCCCCCCCTCAGTATAAAGGTGATTTTAATCCCCTTTTGTCCCACATTTCACCGTTCTTTCCGTGACTGGCTCCGCCTCCATGGTTGAGATCATCAGTGTTGATAATCTCAGCCAACCCAATGCTTTCCCCTTGGAAAGCATTGGGAGGCTTTTGCGCATGCGCTACAAACAGTATATCAGCATTTCCTCATTGATCTGCATTGAATCAATGCATCTCTATGGAGAATGTTCAGAGACTCATTGTGGAGCATGGATACGAACGCCAGTGCTGCACACTGTGCAGCACTGAACTTGGGAGCACCTTAGGTGGCCGTCTGAGAGACTGCCACTAGAGGTCTCTGAAAAGGCAGCTTTTCCATGCTCATGCTATAGCCACAAGACCAACACTACATTACCATGTAGTGGTTCTGGTGACTATAGTGTCTCTTTAAGGATAAGCCAATGTATTCTCTGAGTGCTCTTTGTCCTTAGAATTTCTTGTTGAAATAAAGGCTTCTATAATTTTAAAAGCCAAATGGAACAATGAAAAGAAAACACACAAGTACCCAACACAAAACAATCAAACATAACTGTTATTTATTAGATTAAATATGTGCAAAAGTAACCAAAGTAGAAGTGCATAAAATAGTGATATCAGCTATCGAGAGAGCTAAATAGGAAAAACAAATATATGTATAAGATGTCCGATAGGGATAAGTAATAGAAAATTCATTCGCAGGCCTTTTCCATCTCACTAACCTTTTGTGTTATTAAAACTCCATATGTGTCAGTCTGTACCAGTGGAGTACACATGACCCATGGGGTCCCGATGCAAAAATTGATCCGAGAGCCCCCCCGCGCTTACTCTTCGCACTCCGGGGCCGCAACACAGGGCTGCGACCGCGGTATGTACGCTAGTATCACATAAGCTCAATGAAGTGGTCTGGATGCCAGGTCCCTCTAGTTTTAACCCTGCAGCTGAAAACATAGCTGTCTCACTGAAAGCTGCTAGAGGCGCTTCAGCAATTCTCACTGTGAAAATCACAGTGAGAAGTTGCTGGACGTCCATAGTAATGCTTTCCTATGGGCGGTTTGAATGCGCGGGCGGCTCTTGCCGCGGATGTGCATTCAGAGCTGAGACGCCGATTGGGGCGGAGGGATCACCAACGCCATGGGAGTCCGGCGCTGGAGAAAGATAAGTGCTGAAGGGGTTTTACACACACACACACACACACTCTCACGAACAGACGCGTACACACTAGCTAACAGACACAAACATTTACTGACAGAGACACTCAGCGACATACATACTCACGGACACACACTTACAAAACACACTCTCACTAACACACACACAGTAACACACTCACTGACACACACTCAGTGACACACAAACTAACACACACACTGACACTCACTAGCAGATACACACACACTCACACACACATGTTTTTTTTTACATTTAATCCCACAGCCTCCTTACCTTTGGAATAGCTGAGGGGATTCCCTGGGGTCCAGTGGTGCTGCTGGGCGGCGGGTTACCGGGCGGGCTGGCTGGTGGGAGCACTCTCCCCTGAGCACTCTCTGACCAGCTCCCTCGCGCGCCGCGTACTGATGCCGGAGCCAGAATATGACGTCATGCTCCGGCATCAGTGCGATGTGCCCGAGGGAGCTGGGCAGAGAGCGCTCAGGGGAGAGTGCTCCTTCGCGTGCCTGCCCGGTGACACCAGGGCCAGCCTCGACCCCTGCGACCCCGGTGTGTACGCCACTGGTCTGTACAGTATTTTTTTAAATGAAGCTGTGTGCGCACCCACCCCTTCAAAATAAATATATATATATATATATATATATATATATATATATATAATTTTTATTTATTTATTTATTTTTTTTAAATAAATGTACATTTTATTTATAATTTTTTTATTTTAGACTCCAAAGGAGGATTTGAATTCAAAATTAGGTATGGAGTTAAAAAGAGCAATGCTTTTACGTCTTGCAACAAGAGACCCAAGTCTGCACCCAAATGATTCAGCAAAAAGAGAAAACATCTACAGCAAATACAAGGTTCGAAATTTTCTATGAAAATATTAGTGTTATTGTGACGAGTTCTCTTACTATGCTATGAAGGTACAGTGAGGGGGAAAAAGTATTTGATCCCCTGCTAATTTTGAACGTTTGCCCACTGACAAAGAAATGATCAGTCTATAATTTTAATGGTAGGTGTATTTTAACAGTGAGAGACAAAAAAAAACAGATAAACGCATACATTGATTTGCATGTCAATGAGTGAAATAAGTATTTGACCCCTTCGTACTTGATGGCAAAACCCTTGTTGGCAATCACAGAGGTCAGACTTTTCTTGTAGTTGGCCACCAGGTTTGCACACATCTCAGGAGGGATTTTGCAGATCCTCTCCAAGTCATTAAGGTTTCGAGGCTGACATTTGGCAACTCGAACCTTCTGCTCCCTCCAGAGTTTCTATGGGATTAAGATCTGGAGACTGGCTAGGCCACTGCAGGACCTTAATGTAATTCTTTTTGAGCCACTCCTTTGTTGCCTTGGCTGTGTGTTTTGGGTCATTGTCATGCTGGATTACCCATCCACGACCCATTTTCAATGCCCTGGCTGAGGGAAGGAGGTTCTCACCCAAGATTTGAAGGTACATGTCTCGTCCATCGTCACTAGGATGCGGTGCAGTTGTCCTGTCCTCTTAGCAGAAAAACACCCCTAAAGCATAATGTTTCCACCTCCACATTTGACAGTGGGGATGGTGTTTATAGGGTCATAGGCAGCATTGCTCCTCCTCCAAACACAGCGAGTTGAGTTGATACAAAAGAGCTCGATTTTGGCCTCTTCTGACCACAACACTTTCAACCAGTTCTCCTCTGAATAATTCAGATGTTCATTGTCAAACTTTTTTGGGGCCTATACATGTGCTTTCTTGAGCAGGGGAATCTTGTGGGCGCTGCAGGATTTCAGATCTTTACTGCATAGTGCGTTACCAATTGTTTTCATTGTAAAAATGTTCCAGCTGCCTTGAGATCATTAACAAGGTCCTCCTGTGTAGTTCTGGGCTGATTCCTCACCTTTCTCATGATCATTAAAACACCATGAGGTGAGATCTTGCATGGAGCACTAGACCGAGGAAGACTGACCGTTAATTTGTGTTTCTTCCCTTTGCGAATAATTGCACGAACTGTTGTCACCTCACTGTTTGGCGTTGGTCTTGTAGCCTATTCCAGCCTTGTGTAGGTCTACAATCTTGTCACTGACATCCTTAGACAGCTCTTTGGTCTTGGCCATGGCGGAGAGTTTGGAATCTGATTGCTTCTGTGGACAGGTGTATTTTATACAGGTAACGAGCTGAGATTAGGATCACTCCCTTTAAGAGAGTGCTCCTAATCTCAGCTCATTACCTGTATAAAAGACATTTGGGAGCCAGAAATCTTGCTGATTGATCAAATACTTATTTCACTCATTGACATGCATTTTTCTGGATTTCTTTTTTTGTTATTCTGTCTCCCATTGTTAAAATACACCTACCATTACAATATTGACTGATTTCTTTTTAGGTGACAAACGTTCCAAATCAGTAGGGGATCAAATACTTTTTTTCCCTCAGAGTGGATGCTTTATGAAACCAATATTCTTTAAGGGACGCTAAATACCACCGTAACTTTGCATTATTGGAATGCTGATGAAACATAGAGGAACCTGACCCCCCTGAGATTTCATCTAAAAAAGTGTTGAGGAACAATATTTTTTTAGGGTGAAGGTTATGATGGTATATGTGTTTCTACAATTCTGATAGGCTACACAAAGCCTATAGTTTTCTTAGATGTAGTGAGAATAACCGTTTTTGATTAATTTATTCCTTTACTGTGTTATTGCATTTACTGTTGTTTTTAGTAATATATTGCTGCCAATTGCAAACTGTTTTGAAATGACTTCTTGCTGTCTATCAGCCAGTTTTCTATAAGTGCTATCTTATGAACACTGCTAGTTTTAAAGGAACCCTCCAAGCACCATAATCACAACAGTTTATCAACTTACTTGAGGTCAGCTAGGTGCTACTCGTCTCCCCATTTAATATTGATATCTATATGTTTACATTTTTCTCTTTTACTTTCCTTGTTTACATTCCCACTTTCTAAGATGTCATACTTTTATTTAATTGTTCCTTTTAGCTTGAAACCACTGTAAGTACATAGTGAGTGGTTTCTTCTCTGTCTTAACTTGCTGTAGCAAATTTGTTGCAGTTTTTATCAGTTGAGCATTTTAAGAGGGAACTGCTTTGCAACAGTGTTTTTCTTAGCTACATGTGCACTAGGACCAACATCTACCAATAAAACATAATTACTTGGAGCTGAAATTGCAATCTTAAAGGAACACTATAGTCACCAGAATGACTACAGCTTAATGTAGTTGTTCTGGTGAGTATAATCATTGCCTTCAGGCATTTTCATGCAAACATGACCCGCCGCCCAGCAGCACCACTGGACCCAAGGGAAACCCCTCAGCTCTCCCAAAGGTAAGGAGGCTGGGGGATTAAATGTAAAAAAAAACAAAAAAAAACGTGTGTGTGTGTGTGTGTTAGTTTGTGTGTCAGTGAGTGTTACATTGCCCCTAGGGACACCTCCAAGTGGCCACTCCTCAGATGTGACTCCTAAGATGTAACTCATCATAGAACTCCCTGGCAGCCTTATGGTTTAGTGCTATTCAAATATTGGGTTGAAATAAATGCTTCTATAATTTGAAATGCCAAATGGAATAATGAAAAGAAAACACACAAGTACCCAACACAAAACAATCAAACATCCATCAGGCTTTTCTCATGGGGGAATTTCTGGAAATTGCAGTGGGCCTAGCAATCTTCTCTCTATCCCAGGGCTGTCCAACCTGCGGCCCCCCAGATGTTGCTGAACTACAACTCCCATGATTCTTTCAATGAAACAGATAGCCAGGGAATCATGGGATTTGTAGTTCAGCAACATCTGGGGGGGCCGCAGGTTGGACAGCCCTGCTCCAATATTACAATTAAAATAATACTATACTTTAAAAAAAAAAAAAAAAAAAAAATTTTTTGATTGCTTTTACCTAAAAGGTTACTATAACTTTTTTTGAAAGGGCGAACATTTCCAGCGTAATATGTCCTACTGAGCACTGTGGCAGGGCTTGACAAATCCCAGATGCCAGGTCATTATGGCGACCAGGAATGTTGTCCTGGGATTTGTGAGCCGTTCCTTCTGATGTGGGTTGGTAGCTTGCTGCACGTACTGTGGGTGAGTGGTGGACGAGCTGCGCGTACTGTAGGTTGGCGGCAAAGGAGCTGTGATAGTTATGCTCCCTCACATGCTGCTTAGTGATGCCAGGGCCGGAATATGTCATCAACATCAATAAGCAGCTCGCAAGGGAGCAGTGCGATCCCAGCTCCCATGCCGCCTGCCTACAGCACTTGCAGCCAGACGCCCGCCTCCACTCTCCCCCCAGCTGGCGGCTCACTGGACCCCAGGGAAAACTGAATCACTCCAGCTCTTTCAAAGGTAGGGAGGCTTGGTGGAATAAAATTTAATTAAAGCAAATAATAATTTGTGTGTATCTGTATGGGACAGAGTGTGTGTGTCTGTCAGTGTGTGTATCTGCCTGTCTTTCCAATAAAATTGGTTACAAAGCACATGGACTTTCCAGAATCTCTTGGCAAACATCACTTCGTAACTCACCATTCTGCAGAATGTTAAAGGATCACTATAGTGTCAGGAAAACAAAGCGGTTTTCCTGACACTGTAGTGCCCCCACCCTCAGGGTCCCCTTCCCGTGGCGCTGAAGGGGTTAAAACCCCTATAGCAGCATACCTTAATCCAGCGCCGGGCTCCCTCGGCGCTGGTGACCTCTCCACCCCCGCCGACGTCAGCTCCCCCATACAACGTCAGCGGAGCCGAATGCGCATGTGCGGCAAGTGCCACGCACGCATTCAAAGTGTCCATAGGAAAGCATTTCTCAATGCTTTCCTATGGACGCTCTGCGCGATGGAGGTATAATATCCAGAAGACAGCCACTAGAGGCTGGCGTAACCCCAAATGTAAATATAGCAGTTTCTCTGAAACTGCTATGTTTGCATCTGAAGGGTTAAAACCTGAGGGACTTGGCACCCAGACCACTTCATTGAGCTGAAGTGGTCTGGGTGACTATAGTGTCCCTTTAATTACCATGCCAAATTACACATATGTCCAATAAGATTGATCTTGAATTGCTGTTTTAAAGGGGTTTCTTGCTTTTGCTTTTAATTTTGCACAGAATGGTAGCATTTCACAAATAAAATCACAATTTTGGGCATCAGTGTGTTTTTGTCATAATATTTTTGAGAGGTGTTTTGCCTTTGTTTTACTTTCTCCTTTTTATGTTTGTGGTATAGGCCTTTGAAATCCCAAAAGAGGAAGCAGAATGGGTGGGACTGACATTAGAGGAAGCTGTAGAAAAACAGAGACTACTTGAAAAGAAGGTAGGTGGTTTCTGTTTGCTGGCAATATAGCCAATCTGCATTTCTCAATGCGTTTTGATGGTTTTAAAAAAGTGTAAAATGTGTGATTTTAAAAAAGTGGATTGCCCCAGCACCAATCCAACATCTTTGGCATGCATGCCTTCTGGAGAAGATCTTCCATATCTCAGGATCCCTCTAGTTGGGCAACGTTAAACTTCTCTCCATTGTAGGTGATGTCAGTGCGGCGAAAGTAACCTTGCCACTGGTTTTTGGAGGGGCCTGTTTGCCAGCCTCTTGCCCTGCGACTATGGCCCTGGGATGTATTTCCCTTCTAGAAACTGATGTGGGCATATTGTATTTTATTATGCTGCTGCTGGCCCTTTAAGAACCATCTGGGGACATACTGTGGAGTTACTGGGTGGCCACCATTTCATGTATCAGAGGCACATGGTGAAAACAATGGATGGCGGCCATTTTAACTCACAGACACTGTTTGGACTTTTCTACATGGTGCCATCTCGCTGGTATTTGGTGCACAAAGACATTGTGCAGTAGTTTTAAACTATACAACAGGGGACACATTATACAGTAATTATTTTTCATATAGCCTGTATATGTTCTGCGGAATCTGCATTAAAGGACCACTATAGTGCCAGGAAAACATACTCGTTTTCCTGGCACTATAGTGCCCTGAGGGTGCCCCTACCCGCAGGGACCCCCTCCCGCCCGGCTCTGGAAGGGGGAAAGGGGTAATAACTTACCTTTTTCCAGCGCTGGGCGGAGAGCTCTCCTCCTCCGATCCGCCCCGCCGGCTGAATGCGCACGCGAAAGCTGCGGCGCGCGCATTCGTCGAAGAAAGCATTCATAATGCTTTCCTGTGGCTGGCGTGCTCTCACTCACGGTGAGAACGCAAGCGCCTCTAGTGGCTGTCAATGAGACAGCCACTAGAGGATTAGGGGGAAGGCTTAACCCATTCATAATTATAGCAGTTTCTCTGAAACTGCTATAATTATGAAAAAATGGGTTAACCCTAGAGGGACCTGGCACCCAGACCACTTCATTAAGCTGAAGTGGTCTGGGTGCCTAGAGTGGTCCTTTAAACTGTATCTTCCATACTACTGAACGGATCTGGGTGAATTTGGGATATGTGGTTCACCCAGATCCCCCGGTTCCGATATACTTTTTATGGGGTTATTGCATGTTCTGGAGTCCCTGTGATATGTTTTATAATACTGTATTTCTCTGCCTAATTAGATTACCCATTGTGTTCAGTAATCATATCACAGGCAGAGGGGAGGATTTTGTGTGGGAGTGTCTGTGTGTATTGTACGGATTGATTGGTTGTATTTCAAAACCCTGTGGGCAGTACTATGTTTGTGGATTGTGAATAAAAGAGGCTGTATGTGCCAGTAAAGTCAGTTCTGCTTGACCTCACAACGAAGTGTCGTCTCGTTATTGGGGGAATTGGATTGTATGCTGATTGCCAGGAGTGTAAGCTGATTGTATGCTTTTCCTGTTCAGCTGCTTTCAGCATTCATATGTTTGAGAGCATTTGTATGGTTGTGGTGTCTGTTGCAGTGCTTGGAGTCCTCAGAAAGCGCTAGGAGCATCCTTCAACGGAGGTACCTAGTCGGGGTGCCAGGTGATCCGTTACAGTCAGTAACTTGTGATTTGAGGTTATCTTAAAGCAGCATCATGGCCGCATCATAATTTTTTTTTTTTTTAACCCCCTCCCTCCTGACTCCAGTACTTCTAATTGCCCCCCTAGCAACCAACAAATGCCCCTACGCACCCATATTACCTATTTTTTTTTCCTAGGTCCTGGGCACAGCCATCTTTGTGTGGGCAGTTGAAGGCCCTGTGGGACACATCATCTGCCCACACTAGATAGCGCTGTAAAATTCCCGTCCATTTTTGGGGTTGTTAAAAGGTTTTAGAAAAAAGAACACTTCAAATGGCAAGTATTTTTTTTTATTTACAGGTATTTCGTTTTATTGTTCCTCCATCACTATTTTTAGGGTGAGGCGGGTAGGTAGGGCTTTATTATATTTTTTCTGGATGGAGGGGTGACTAGGGACTTGGGAGGGGTGTATTTTTTTTCATTTAGCCCACACCCGTCGCACATGGGTGGGGGCTGGTGGGAACAAAAGGTCCTCCTCCCATTGTCTTTTATGGCCCCCACCCGCCACTTATGTCCCCCATTTAGTTGAATAGCCCCCACTCGAGGGGGCGGGGGGGACACTGTCACACCTGCTAGTTAATAGATGGGGGTGGCTTTTTTTTTTTTTTTTTTTACAGCAGTGAGCAGCCACAGCATCGTGAGTAGGGGCAGTTTCCCTTATCTACGAATAGTAAATAATTTTCCTTATTATTAGTAAAGTTGGCTGAAAGTTCCATCTTGGTCTTTCATCCTTTTGGTAGATAGCTACCTGATTCCCATGGTATTAGGGAGCTATCTGCTAAGCGGCTAAAAGATGCAGCTGTGGCAGATTGGAATTTCATTCATTCAAACCAAGTTAAAAGTAAGGTCATGCTAACAAGAATAGACAAACAGGAAGTGGGTCAAAGCCGGTTAAGCATAGGAAATATACAAAGGACAAAGTTGTCCCTACTTTGTCTTATGTTTTACAGAAAACTAGATCAGATAGGAAGAAAATAAGAACAGATCCCGAGAGAAGAGGAAGCGATTAGGGAAAGAAAAGTTCGGCATCACAGTGCCGCTTTAATATACTAAATCCCAAGATCAGGCTTCAAAGATTACTTTTAGTCCTCTGAGCTCATCAAACATGTGACCTCTTCTTTCTCATTGTTATTCTTTGGCTTTTTTTTTCGTCATTGACCCGTGCGCAATTTTCATTTCACCATAAATTTGTTTTTTCTTTCTTTTTTTTTATTTTAACAAATCAATTACTTTAATCTAATTTCATACATCTATATCCATTACGCTATTCTCAGACATATTAGTCACATTTTTACATTGATTAAATATTTTACTGAATTTTGCTAACGGAAAGGGGGTAAAGAAAATCAATCTGGTTGCAAATTTTGTTTTTTTGCATCACATAGTGTTGGCATTAATGTTCATAACAATTATACGCAGATGTTGGGATTTTTCCACAGGGAGTGACTAAGCCAAGTTCTCTGGATTACTAGACTGGGACACCTGTTTTTCTCTGGAATTAAAAGCACATTGATGAATAGTAGTGTTGAAGCAAAGATGCCTAAATGCTGTACCTAAACCTCTAGTTGCCAGAATAGCTGATTCCTCTGGCAGTGAAACAGTTGAAACTGATCTATTATATATCCTCCACCACTCAATTTCAGACTTGTGATATTTTAATATTTCTCTCACCTCTTCTCTGGAAGATTCTGCCAGCCCCATGTCCCTAGTCTGCCCGCAACACTCTCAGGAAATGAGTGGGAAGGAAGGGGATCTTCTGTCAGATGTTATCTGGTGACCACGCCATGGTCCGTATTGAGTGTGAGGTCCAGCACGTGCTGTGCCCAGGATCCCCTGATTTACAATGCGCTCTATTGCTCCATTTGTGCATACAAGTCAGCCAAGCGCTTGATACTGCAATGTGATTGCGTTCATACATATTTAATGAAAGGAGGAACTTTCATTTCTTATTCACAAGTATTCCAGGCATGCAATTTGTTTGCCACTTTAGGCATGGAAAAGAATGACTGAAATACTGTTAGACAAGGAGGCTCTTTGGAGGAAGGGACAAGTTTTTCTTTTGATAGATAGATAGATATATATATATTATATTATATATATTTATTACTATTGCCATTTATGTAGCGCCAACAGATTCCGTAGTGCTTTACAATATTATGAGAAGGGGGGGATTTAACTATAAATAGGACAGTAACAAGAAAACTTACAGGAATGATAGGTTGAAGAGGACCCTGCTCAAACGAGCTTACAGTCTATAGGAGGTGGGGTATAAAACACATTAGGGCAGGAAATAGCAATCAAATAAGGTGGGAGTGAAGCAGAGCTTGAGGAGAGAGTAATGTGCTGCTCTTTAGGAGAGAGCAGGTTACTCTGGGATGCCATAAGCTTTGAATGAATATATATATTCATTCATCTGCCCTGGGCCACCGTAGCAGATATCATAGTTCTCAGTTGAAGGGACAGGTAATGGCACCGCTCATTGAATTTCCCTTTTCTGTACAATTTTAAGGGTAGGCAAATTCGGCCTCTCTTGGTCTTTCCCATTTACCTAACTTTGACTACAACACACCTTCAGTATCCTTTGCTAACTTGGATCTGAGATGCTTACAAGGGTACTCAACTGACCTACTGTCCTTGGTACATACGTGTAGGTCACTCTTAAAAACACTTCCTTGTTTCACAATGCATCTTTACTACTATAGGGTAATGACTCTGTTACAGTTAGTTCCCTTTATTTCATACTTGCATGTCTGTTCTTTTCCACATTTTCCACCTAAGGGAGATAGCACCTAAAATTAGGACACTGAGGGCAGTGCCCCAAGATACAGGGAATAGCAAGGTGGCAATTCCCTCCAGGTACACATTGGTTGACTAAAACTCTTCTTTTGACATATTCCAGTGTTATACAATTTACAGAAAACACAGTAGGGTTTAGCCTGTTACCACAGTTGTCACATAATGGTCCTTTGTCTTTCATTGTTCATTGATATATCGATTGACCTGTCCCTCGATTCCTGGTTCCATTGTGTGTGTCTGGCAAGTTTATTTATTATTATGCTTAAAACTATTACATCTGAATATCCAGTTCTGTTTGTGGTGTTCATCTTTTTCTCAGTGGTTGAGAACTGTCTTGCGGATGCATTATGCCATACAAGCTTCGGCAGCCATGTCAAAGTACATAAATGGCCATTCTTTGTAAAACGGGTCGCAAAGGGGTGAAAGGGGAACATTGATTCCCAGGATTTATTATATACATAGTCACCTAGAGAAATATATATCTTTGAGCTCTGAAAATTACAATCCACACCACTGTATTTAGCGGTGTCATGAAAATGAGCGACTCCATCCTGACATTTTGTCAATCATTCTTAAATCATAAACTCTGCTAATTGCACCTGGCACTCAGCATACACAGAGGTGAAACAGAAAAAACATGTTTGTGTCTCCCCCAAAAAGCAGTGTGCCCTGGCTTTGCCTGGACTGAACTTGATTGAGATATCCAGCACAAAAGCTGTAATTTACATTTAAATGAAAATTGGATATCACATGAAAAAAAATGGCCAACTTGATTTTATAGGTTGCCATAGAAATTGAGTTTCCCCCCTTAAACACAGTTTTACTTTTTATGTAATGCATCTCCTTTTTTTTTTTATTTATTTATTTATTTATTTTTATTTATTTATTTTTTACTCTGCTCATATTCTGCTAATTATAGATGGTTTTGAGAAATAAAGTAAGTAAATGAAAAATGTGTTTAACTGGTCTTTGTTATAAGGTTTAATATTTGTTGTTTACTGTTTTTATATTATATTATTGTGATGTTATTTGAGTTCAGACACCATAATCTCACAAGTTTGTTGCATGTCTTTCACTCATTATAGGACCCCACACCTCTTTTTAAAGAATTTGTGGATGAACTGGTTCAGGAGATGGCAGCTCAGAAGCTTGAAGAAACCATACCCAATGAAACAAAATCCTAACCCTTGCTAAATGTTCTACTGTAACTATACAACATTCTATTTTGGAAGGGGTTTATGGGACATGTTACAAACCTATTTCAAGAATCCACATCACTCCTGCATTAACAAGACTGGAATTAGCACTCATTGGAAACAATACTGATGTTAATTTGGTAATGGCAGTGTCATAGATCAACATAATGCTACTCAGCTGGTGAAATACGTTTTTTACGGCTCTAAAAGCAAGCACCAATAAAGCATCTAGTTACAAAAATCCTACTAAGTATCTACAACATTAAAATGTGTTTGATATATTATGCACCTCCTCTAGTGACTAATTTCCATCATCATTTGCTATGTCCTAATGTCTAGAAGTTAAGTTACCACTGAAATTCGTTTTGAACCAAAATGTGTTGCCCTCAGTTTAAGAGCCAGTGTTGGACATGCCTGAAGCCATATTATGAGACTCTCAAGAAGCAAACTTATCAAATGATGATCTTCCAAACATACCATATATATTTGCTATAGTATATTCCAATTTTGAAATAAACAAAGTGTGTGTGTCCGTCCCCCTCCACTAGAGTTAACATTTAAAACCTTTAGACTGTCTGATACATTTCTGGCACCTCTATCGTTTTATTTAAATATGAGCAGATTGGTAAACCTCTTACTTTTGCGTCCATTTAGCAGTTGTGTGTTTTACAGATCACGAGTGTATGTAGTTGTGCATCTGTCATACATTATGGTGTGATGTCACCCTGTGCAATAAAACCATGTTTTAGTGTAAGCAACCCAGTTTCTCAAGACATATGTTAGTGCAGCACAGGATCATGGCCAGGTTACCTAGTATTGATGACAATCACACTCCTGGGAGGCTGGTCACCTTCTTTTATTCCTATGCTGACAAGCTGCGGTGAAGAGAGACTGCATGTCTCACTATCCTCCGCATGTTGCATAACATATAAGTAGTGGGAAATTGACAGAATTATTGTAAGCAGCTGCAAGGGTGGTTTTCATATATACCTCAGTGTTGCACTAAAATGGAAGGCATGTGAGCCTTAGCAATTTTGTGTGTACTTGTCTGTGTGTGAGTGTTTGTATGATTGCCATCCTCAGGAATGGTAGGGAAATAGACAATATATGGCACTACAGCTGCCGTAGAAAAAAGGCATTTATAAACTACTTATCCTCTTGTATTTTGTTTCCGGAACCCCTGTACCTCAATTGATTTTTTTTTTTTCCCTCTAATACAGTCCTAGATAGCTGTATATTTGTTATATATACTTTAATTATAGAACGGTAAAGAAGATACTAGACCCAAACTGGTAACTTATATGTCAGAACCGAACTACACCCTGTTCCAAATAATTATGCAAATTCTATTTAAGTGTCACAAAGATTAAATATTTTGTTGTTCAGTTTAACATGGATGGCATTGTGTGTCAGGGCTCTTTTGATCACTGAAAACAATCTCGGACATCAGTGATAATTAGATTGCCAGGTGAGCCCAATTTAAGGAAAAACTACTAAAGGAGGGTGTTCCATATTATTAAGCAGAGCACCATTTTCATGCAATATGGGGAAGAAAAAGCATCTCTCTGCTGCCGAAAAGAGTGAAATAGTTCAATGCCTTGGACGAGGTATGAAAACCTTAGATATTTCACGAAAACTTACGCGTGATCCTTGCACTATTAAGGGATCTGTGGCTGATTCAGAGCACAGATGGGTTTGTGCAGATAAAGGCACATTGAGGAAGATTTCTGCCAGATCCATGCATCTGATCAAGAGAGCAGCTGCTAAAATACCATTACATAGCAGCAAACAGATATTTGAAGCTGCTGGTGCCTCTGGAGTCCCACAGACATCAAGGTGTAGAGTCCTCCATAGTCTTGCAACTGTGCATAAACCTTCCATTCGGCCACCACTAACCAATGCTCACAAGCAGAAATGGCTGCATTGGGCAGAAAAATACATGAAGACTAATTTTCAAACCGTCCTATTCACTGATGAGTGCTGTGCAACCCTGGATGGTCCAGATGGTTGGTGGACGGCCACCCTGTTCCAACAAGGCTTCGACGTCAGCAAGGCTGTGGTGGAGTCATGTTTTGGGCCGGAATCATGGGAAGAGAGCTGGTCGGCCCCTTTAGGGTCCCGAAGGTGTAAAGATGACCTCTGCAAAGTATGTCGGGTTTCTGACTGACCATTTTCTTCCCTGGTACAGAAGGAAGAACTATGCTTTCCGTAATAAAATCTACATGCATGACAATGCACCATCTCATGTTGCAAAGAATACCTCTGCATCAATGGCTGCTATGGGGATAAAAGGAGAGTGTGTCATGGTGTGGCCTCTGTAGCGGATGGTATTAAGGCTGTCCTAAAAGACTGTTAAAACTGCAATTCGTGTGTTTATTCTTCTGTGTAGTTAAAACTATATGTAATATTCGTATGTTTGTTCGGTAGTTTCCATCCGTATTCCATACGAATGAAAACTACCGAACCCATAGACCACCCCAGAGAGAAGTGTGCACCTTATTAGGTACTTTGTGCATGTATCTGGGTGGCCGCCGTTCGGCATACGAACACGTGGCGGCGGCCGCCATCTTACGCACGAAAGCCTCAGCGGTGTTTGGTTGTCGAGTGTCTGGAACTCAAATCGGACACTCAATTACCCGAACACCGCTGAGACCTCTAGAGCTCCGTAACTCCCGAACGGGAAGGCAAATCAGACCCCCGTTTGGTAAGTTAAAAGTACCGAACAAGGGGACTCATGCGAATGCAATGTTTATCGTGGATGTCAGGTTTTTATGTGTGTTTTACCTCCCGAAGGGAGACCGACCGCAGGGCCAAAACACATGGAACCCTTTTCGGCTAACACATCATGTGCGGTCGGTCAAATTGTCCCTTCCATGTAACTCACGAACCCCTGGTCTGATCTGGGTGAATTTTGCATATGTTGGTCACCCAGATCAGGGCTACCATGTGGTGCCACTTAGCCCTTGTACCTAACTGTTTTGGGGTACATCCAGAACTCTGGGAAAATTGCAGCAGATATAATGGGATTATGTGTCACACTGAGGGGAGGAGATGTCTGGGAGGTAACTGTGACATTATTGGTTACTGTCCTAATTATGATGAATCCCTCCCTTGCATGGGAGAATGCTTTATAAGGAGGTTGTGTGGATTAAAAGTGAGTTCTGCTCCTGATGCTGTGTCGTCCAGTCATTGGGATCAGTATGGGGATATTCGTGATTTACCTTGTTTGCTGGAATTATTACTTTATGGTATTTTTACTACTTGTTCCTGAGCCTCACTGGGATGTTTAGTGGAGTTAACCTGTGGAATACCAGGCCTCCGCTACAGCCTCAATCCTCCCCTGACGTCAATCCTATTGCGAACCTTTGGAGCATCCTCAAGCAAAAGATCTATGAGGGTGGGAGGCACATCCAAACAGCAGCTCTAGGAGGCTATTCTGACATCTTGCAAACAAATTCAAGCAGAAACTGTCCAAAAACTCACAAGTTCAATGGATGCAAGACTTGTGAAGCTGCTATCAAATAAGGGGTCATATGTTAAAATGTAATGTGACTTGTTAAAATGTTTAAAAAGTTAAAATGTTGTTATAAGTTTGATTGAAATAGCTTTTGATTTCGGTAAATATGCTTTCAATAAAACAAATGACAATTTTCAGTTCTTTACAACTTATAAACTTACTGTGCGTAATAATTTGGAACAGTGCATTGTAAGTTTTTTATGTTTAAAAAAAAAATTACTGTTATCATTAGGAGGTTTGTTCAATAAAATTTGAATTGTACCCTTAATAGTTGAGAACATGAGAATTATGCTGACTGTTATTTACATCAATTATTTAGGTAAATGAGAAAAATATCATTTGCATAATAATTTGGCACAGGGTGTATATGAGATTTGATGTGTAATGGGGTGAAGCATGTATGTATGCATGTGGGGGTGAAGAGATGATGTGTGGGAGGGGTGCATTGTGTGTGTATGCCAAGTTGTACTCTGTGTTGATGGGAGTGTACTGTATGTGGGGGGCTTTACTGTCTGTGAGGGTGTACTATGTTCAGGGGGGTATAGAGAGTGGGATAGGGAAGAGCTTTACAATTTTTACTTTATTAATTGTTTAAAAAAAAAAAAAAAATATTCCCCTTTCCCTAAACTTGCCTTGCAAGGAAGGGGTGGCACAATCAAATCCGTGGTGGTTGACAAGTCTGCCTATCCATTGGGTACAGGAGAGGTCATGAAATGAGCGGTATCTCTCTTGGAGCTCCAGCACTTACACAGACTGACCCATACACATACACAGACATGCCTCCCCCCCACACACACACACACACAGACTGACCCATACACAATAGATTGACCTCCTACACACAGACTGACCCTCCACACACACAGACTGAACCCCCACCTCCACGCACAGACTGACTGCCACACACACAGGCTGACCCCCCACACCCATACACACACACACTGATCCACACACAGACTGACCCACACACACAAACAGACCCCCACAGATGCAGACTGAAACCTCCCCACCTTCACACATGGACTGATCCCCACACAGACTGGCCCATATACACAAAGTGACCCCCACACAGACTGAACCCCCACCCCTACACACAGACTGATCCATACTCATACACAGACTAAGCCCCACACACAGACTGCCCCCCGCCCCAGACTGAACCACACACAATGACTCACACTTACCAGAAGCTGCATCTGTGCAGAGCTGAGCTTCCTCTCCCTGTTTCTCCCCTGCGCTGCTCTCTATGACCCAGGAGGAAGTCCTCCCAGCACAGTGCCCCCTCTGGCTGCATTTGGGAAAAGGGTGGAACATAGTTCCACAGTGATAGCACTGCTGCAGCTTGTGAATGGAAACTCAGTGCCGCAGACTTTAAATTTTAATGGGGGGGGGGAGGGGCTCTGCCTCCTCCCCAGCCCCCTCCCCAGTGACGCCACTGATTTCAGTACACTCTGCACAATAATGGGGGCTCTGTAATATTCCGGTACGCACTGCACAATACTGGGAGCTCTGTAGTATCCCATACACACTGCACATTACTGTAGGTTTTGTAGTCCCACACTGTAATAACACAGTATACAATGCACTTTACCAGAGGCTCTGTAATTCCTTATACACACTGCACATGTCAGTTGCCCCCACTCCCATCTCGTTATATTTTCCCATTTACAGTATAACTCACCCACCGCTGGCTCAGTTTGGAGTTGTATTCCACAAAAGCATGTTATGATATTGTCTCAAGTTCTCAACCACTGCAGCTCCTTTGGCTTGAAACTCTCATCCAACTCAGCCAGATTCAGGCTCAGCAAGATGACAGCTGTAGATCACAGAAGGGAGCATTACAATGGAAGGGGCATCTCATACCTTCCAAGTGTCCCTATTTTAAGCCAAATTTCTTCTATCCCACTTTTATATCCTAGTGTCCATCTTGTCAGAAGCTCCATATTGTTGGTGTGCAATAATATTCAGAGTAATGTGTCTTTAAATTACAATAAATATGTTCAGAAATCAGACTGTGTGAATAAAATACATTGTTCTTGTTCTAAATTACATTTTAATTGCATAAATTATTAGTAAGTCACCTAAAAAAAATTCAGAACAACACTGCCACTGGCCACACCTGTTCTCACACCCATCTGTGTAATCTGAAATATCGGGAGGTATGCTGTAGTTAATAGTGAGTAATAGTTATTTTCCTAATTTATCATGTGGTGGCTGTATACTTCCCCTCCCTGCAGTCTCCAGCAGCATGTCCATATCACATCATCATTGATACAAGCGCTCTGATTGGCTGCAGACTGCACAGACATCTTATGACATCAGAGGGCTAGTCATAGTCTGAAACTCACAGACATATGAAACTCACACTGATCTCATAAATGAGTGGAGGGAGGATCCAGCTACAAGACTGACAGGATTGCTCTGATCTCAACATGAGGACAGGGAGGAGCCAGCTGCAAAATTGACAGGTTCACCTAGCTCTCAATCATGAAGAGAGGGAGGAGGAAACTGCAAGATTGACAGGTTAGTCAGTACTGTGGGTCTATAATAGCAAGATGGGCCTGGAGCAGCAGCGCTACACTCCCCTATGTTAAAGGGACACTATAGTCACCTGAACAACTACAGCTTAATGTATTTGTTCAGGTGAGATCTATAGCTCCCTGCAGGCAATCTAATGTAAACACTGTATTTTCAGAGAAAATACAGTGTTTACATTGATTGATAGGAATACCTCCAGTGGCCGTCACTCAGACGGCCACCAGAGGGACTTCCTATCATGTATGGCCCTAAAAAGGCCATGTACACGTCAGATGTATTAAAATACGTCTGACGTGTGCAGGAGAGAGAAGGCACTGTGTGCGCGCCTTCTCTCTGCCTGTCAGCAGAGGAGAGGGGGCGGGCAAAGACCATTAGCTGAGCTGTCAGCGCGGTAGTGTGCTCAGGACTTCATAGGGCGGCATGAATGCCGCCCTATGAAGTATGTGCGCAGGTGGCGAGGCTTCACGAGGCTCCCGGCGATGGAACCAGGTGAGTAAAAAGTTCTGCCTGGAGAGTCCCTTTAACCTGGGATTGGTTGTAATGCTACGTAATGTTACTTGATGGGAAAAATTTATTCTTTTTAAAGTTTTTAATTTAAAAAAATGTTCATACTAACTCTTTGTTAAGTATACATTTAGGAAGTTAAAAGAAAGTAATTTCTGTTCATTACCAAACAATATATAATATGTTTGGTGCACTTAACCCCTTAAGGACAGAGGCAATTGTACTCTGATCAAAACGAAACAAACAAAACCTAGTATTTGTGTTAAATGTCTGCTCAACCATAACTCACCTCTTTCATATTAAGTGCACCCACACTTATTATATATACTTTTGTTCAGGAGGAACAGGGCTTTCATTTCAAATATCAGGGCCACCCAATGGTTATGGATTGTAAGGGGGCCCGGTCAGCGCTGGGCGCTTTTACATCACACAGAGCTGGGAGGAAGTGACCGCACGTCACTCCTCCCAGCTAACACAGAGCGCGTGGGAGGAAGCAGAGGGAGTCAGAGTGGGAACTCTGACTCACATCCACCTGAGCCACCACTGGACCCCAGGGAATGTCACCCTCCTGCACCTAAAAGGTAGGAAACAGGAGGGTGACTAAAATATTTTGTGTGTTTGTTTGTGTGTGTGTGTGTGTCTGTCTGTATGTGTGTATGTGTCTTTGTATGTATGTGTGTCTTATGTATGTATCTTTGTATGTATGTATGTGTGTCTTTCTATGTATGTCTTGTGTGTATGTCTTGTGTGTCTTGTCTTTGTATGTATGTGTTGTGTGTGTGTGTGTATGTGTGTACGTACGTGTCTTTGTATATATGTCTTATGTGTGTGTCTGTATGTATGTGTTTATGTGTCTGTATGTATGTATGTGTCTTTGTATGTATGTGTGTCTGTATGTTATAGTGGGCTACAGTAAGTAATAGTAAGTGGGCTACCTAGCTCAGCCTTCCTACTGGGCATTGCTATAAGGAAGGTAAAAAAATAGAAAAAAGGGAAAAAAAAGGTGGGGAGGGGAATTGAGGAGGGGAGCTGATGCACAAATGAGAAATTATATTATGAGCAAGCAGAGAAGTTGTCTGAATATCACCAAAAGAGGAGACCTCTGTTTGTTCCTTACGAAAATCGAACCAGATATCAAATATTTAGTCTCACAGCATCAACCTCAAGGATCTCATTAACCCCTTAAGGACGGAGCCAAATGTACACATTGTGAACAAAACAAAATGTAAACAAAACCTGGCATTTGCGCTACATGTCTGTCCAACCGTAATACACCTCTTTCATAGTGAATGCACCCACCCTTATTATATATAATTTTATTCAGGGGAAAAGGGCTTTCATTTAATATCAAATATTTAGCTTGAAACATAATTTAATATGAAAAAAATGGGAGAAAATACGTTTTTTTTTGGATTTTTTTAGTTCTACATGACATTTTAACGGTCAGTGTCATAATACTGTTTGCTTTTACTGCAATAAAATACACATATTTGTATTCAGTAAAGTCTCACGTGTAAGACAGTACCCCCTATGTACAGGTTTTATGGCGTTTTGGGAAGTTACAGGGTCAAATATAGCACGTTACATTTGAAATTGAAATTTGCCAGATTGGTTACGTTGCCTTTGAGACTGTATAGTAGCCCGGGAATGAAATTTACACCCATATTGGCATACCATTTGCAATAGTAGACAACCCAAGGTATTGCAAATGGGGTATGTCCAGTCTTTTTTAGTAGCCATTTGGTCACAAACACTGGGCAAAGTTAGCGTTAGTATTTGTTTGTGTGTGAAAAATGCAAAAAATGCCCAATTTTGGCCAGTGTTTGTGACTAAGTGGCTACTAACAAAGACTGGACATACCCCGTTTGCAATAACTTGGGTTGTCTACTATGCAAATGGTATGCCATCATAGGAGTAATTTTCATTCTTGGGCTACCATAGAGTCTCAAAGGCAACGTAACCAATCTGGCGAATTTTAATGTGAAAAAAATGAAACACAAGCCTTATATTTGACGCTGTAACTTTTGAAAACACCATAAAACCTGTACATGAGGGGTACTGTTGTACTCGGGAGACTTCGCTGAACACAAATATTTGTGTTTCAAAACAGTAAAAAGTATCACAGCAATAATATTGTCCGTGTAATGCTGTTTGTGCGTGAAAAATGCAAAAAACGTCACTTTTACTGGCGATATCATCGTTGTAATACATTTTACTGTTTTGAAACACTAATATTTGTGTTCAGCGAAGTCTCCCGAGTAGAACAGTACCCCCCATGTACAGGTTTTATGGTGTCTTGGAAAGTTATAGGGTTAAATATAGTGCTAGCAAATTAAATTCCCTTTACTTTCGGCATGGGTTGTCAGGCAGGTCCCGCTAATTGTAATTAATTAAGATACCTAATTATGTAAAAATATTACATAAATATATATGTAGAATTAATATATGTATATATATATATATATATATATATATGTATATATCTATATAATTTTTTAAATATTTTTATTTATATATAGGTATATATAGTGATATATACACATTATATATTTATGTATATGAATATATATTATTTCGTTCTACGTGTATTTTGATATATATATATATATATTAATTTCTAAAACAGTTAGAACAAATAACACACATCTATATATTTTTTAATTATTTATTTTTTAATTATTTTTTTAATTTTATTTTTTAGCATTATTTACATTTTTCATTTTTTTTTTTTATATTATATATAAATACTTATATATAACAATAATTATATATATATTTAATCAGTATCAGTCTAAATTAATTTGATATTAATATATATATATAGTACCATATATATTAATAGTAAAATACACCTAGGCAGTAACGTAATGTGTATTAGCAATAGCCTTATGTGTATATATATACTTTGATCATATATATATAATATATATATATATGATCTAAGTATATATTATTTATTTTTTTACACTATTTATTTATTTCATTTTTATTTTCAGCCAGCAGGGGACCACCTGTCATTACAGGCAGCCCCCCTGCCGGCAATACAGAAGCCAGCTATCCCCGGCCATGTGATTGTGGGGTCCTCGCTAGGACCCCACTCTCACATGGCCGGGGGGCTTCAACTAGGACGGATGTGCAGCGGGGGGCTCCCTGGGAGTCCCCCCCACCGCGATCGCCGGCGTGGGACCGCCGGCGACCGGGTAAGTTAACAAAAACCGGAGGGCGTACAATTACGCCCGGCGGCGTTTAGAGCCGCCTATTAGAGGGCGTAATTGTACGTCCTCCGGTTTTAAGGGGTTAAAACAGATGAGACTCTAGCTGAAATTATCCCTGACAAACCACGTTATACCCCTATAAAAATATAGTACCCCTTCTCGTAGCCCTTCTACTTTCTTAACTAAACCCAGCGGCTTTTTTAAATGTAATAGGTGCGTAGTCTGTAAACGTATGAGTGACACTATAAAATCAAAAACCACCTCCTTTAAATTATCATCCACACAGAAAATATATCAGATAAAACATTTCATCCACTGTAACATGAGAAATGTAATTTATTTATTGGAGTGTCCGTGTGGGTTACAATATGTAGGCATGACTACTAGGGATTTAAAAACCAGACTGGTCGAGCATTGTCGGAATATCTTAAAAGGCTAAGAAAATCATTCAGTGTCAAAGCATTTTTTACAGCATGGAAAAAATCCGAAACATCCAAAATGCATTGGCGTAGATATCTGCAGTGTCCCATGGAGAGGTGGAGACATCAAAAAAGTTTTAGACAAAAAGGAAATGGAATGGGCTTACAATTTGAAAACTCTTGCCCCAAAAGGTCTCAATATAGACTTTGATCTTTCTAACTTTTTATAAACTTTAGAATTCTCTTAAACTTTCAGTAAATTCTTTATGAACACATCTATACCCTTCATTTTAATGATGTTTTTTCTGTAAACTTTTTAATATTTT
>OW240918.1:103578525-103590904 GCA_933207985.1 Pelobates cultripes | reverse complement strand
ATTTTATTAGTTAGTTTAGTTCTAAAATCCTTTTCCACCATTTTTTCAAATGTTCTTATAGAATCTGTTTTTACATATTGTGGATAAAAGGTGGATCTCGGATGTAGTTCCGTCTGTGTATATTCATGCTCTTCCTTTTGAGTAGTAAAGTCTTTCTCCATAAAGAATTTTTTGACACATACTTTCCGTATGAATTTGTGTAGGTCAATAAAAGCATTAAAATTGGAGTTCATTGAGGTAGGTGCAAATTTCAGACCTTTCTGTAAAAGGGATAATTCTTCTGTATTTAGGATTCGACTTGATAAATTAAAAATGTTTACTTCTTCCTTTTCTGTGATATTAGGTCTTCTATTTGTTCTATGCCTTCTTCTATGTCTCTTAGTGTTCGCTTTCTTCGCAATTGTGGTGATGGGAAGTCTTCCATTGAGAATCTCCTGGGGGGTACTCTCCCCCTTTTCTCTAAAAAATCATTCTCTGTATTGATGTTGTGTTGTGGTTCTTCAGTTGCTAAATTAAGAACTGATAGAGGTAGTCTATCTTGAGATATGGTTTTCTTATGTTCCACGGTTGTGGTGGTTGTGTTCAATTTGGTAGGAGACTGTGCATGGACATTCCTCTCATTATATATTCTCGGAGTATGTATCACTTCAGTCCGTGTGGTGGAGTTGTTGGTTCTCCTCTTATCTTGATGATATGTTGTATCCCTTTTGGTATTGTAGTGCCTTTCATTTGAGTTATCAAATCTTTTTTGGTGGATATTTCCATTTTGATAGTTGGTATGACCTGTGTTCCACTGTGTGTTTCTTTGTTGGTATCTATTATTCGGGTTGTCATATCTTCTTTGGTATATTGGTCTGCTATCTGTATGGTATTGTTGGTATGTTCTCTTTGGTGTTTGATGGAAAGTGAGAGCATCTTTGTATGTCTTATGTTGCTGTGGCTTGAATTTTGGTCTTCTTATCTCCCGTATGGGTGATTGATAATGTGGTTTATTTTCACTCTTCCAGTTTCTTTGGATTTGTGCTTTATAATCTGCTTGGTCTCTTAAGATTTTCTTTCTTTTTGTTTCTCTAATGTTTTCTTCTAGATCTTTTATCCTCCTTTCCATTTTTTCTAGAAGTTCAGCATATTCTCCACTTTCCACTAGGGGGCGGATTTGTGCCTTCATTTCCGAAATTTCTTTATCTATAAGTTCAAGATCTTTCTTTTTTTCGTTAATCAAGAATACCATTAGTAATAGAGAGCCTTTATCTAGGAGTTGGTCCCATTTTTTAAGTGTACTTGGATCATGCCTTTTATATGCTAGTCTTTTAAATAGTCTCAGACCTCTAGGAATAATATTATTATTAACATAAAAGTCTAATGCTGTAATATCCCACCATACATGGACCTCTTTTTCCATAATCTTGTTTAGTGAATATATTAGAGATCTAGCATCATTTGTCAATACATGCTGTTTAGGGATGGGTATATCGTTTAGTAGATCGTCCTCCTTAAGGGACCATGCTTTTGCAAATTGCTGTCTATCTGATCTAACAGAATCAATATTTCTACTAAGTGTCATAGTCTGACTCTAAAACCTCTAGTGGTGAAATTGGGAAGTATAGGAAACACAAACTGCTAACTAAAATAAATTAGAAAACAGAAAAGAGGGAGTCAGCCTATCAGACAGAAGCTCTAAAACTGGAAAGATATAGGAATCCACCAAAAACCTATAAGAGAGTATAGAAAAAAGGCTGGCTACTATACAAGATAGTAATCATAAATCCAGGAGCTTACTTAGTATAATATGTAAAAAGAAGGAGAACAAATAAATAGTATCTGTCAAAGAGTTAACTGAGTTGGTGAATATAGCAAAAAAATGTATCTATCAGAAGGATACAATAGCTAAATGGTTAAGTCACTCACAAAGTGTCCGTTGGCTGCTTACAGTCAAATAGAAAAATGAAAAAAGCTCGGTACAACAAAGCTATGGAGGAGATACATTGATGACTGCTTCTTTATATGGAAAGGTGACCAAGACTCTCTAGAAGAATTTAAAATATACTTGAACAACAACCCGTACCAACTCAAGTTCACTTTTGCACAATCCAAAGAAAAAATTGAATTCCTAGATTTGAATATATATGTGGAAGAAAATGAAATACATACCAAGACGTTCAAGAAAAATGTGGACTGTAACAGCTTTATCCCGTTTGATAGCCACCACAAACCAGCATGGCTAAGAAATATTCCCCAAAACCAGTTTAGGAGGATTAGACGCAACTGTTCAAAATTGGAGACATGTAAGGAACAACTAGAAGAAATGAAAGAGAGATTCATCCAAAAAGGTTATCCCGAGACACTATTGGGGGAGGCCTTAGAAAAAACACTGACCATACCACGTGAAGACACCCTACAGAAGAAAATAGACCAACAAAACTATCCAATAATACTCCGGCATTTATTACTAAATATAGTAATCAATCACAAACCATCCAAAAAATTCTGAAGAAACACTGGGAAATATTAAGGAGTGATCCAAGTCTAATACAATTTATTGAAGAAAAGCCACAAATTATATTCACAAGAGCTCCCAATCTTAAACTGCTGTTAGCCCCCACGACAAGGTCTGAAGCCACAAGAAGAAAAAATACAGACATGAGAGGTTTCGTGAGATGCCAGAAATGTGCTGGGTGTAAGAACAACCCCAAGATGGAAAATAAAAGAACTAAATTTACATCACTAAACGATAAAAAAGAATACCAGATAAAAACTGGGATGAATTGTAACACTTCAGGTGTTATATACCTCATCATGTGTCCATGCAAAAAACAATACATAGGACGCACTAAGAGACCCCTGAAAGTGAGAATAGCGGAGCACATACGCAATATCAAGAAAGGTCTGATAACCCATAATCTCTCTAAACATTTTAAAGAAACACATGGAGCTGACCCAGCAGGACTGATATTTTTTTCCATTGAAAAAGTTAATGTTCACTGGAGAGGAGGGAGTATAGACACTAATCTAGACCAAACTGAGGCGAAATGGATTTTTACCCTTAACACTCTGGTCCCCCATGGCCTTAATGTAGATTTTGAGCTTAATGCTTTTTTATGATCGCTTTTTATGATCTCTTTTCAGTAGCACTTTATTTTAGGTTTCTATTTTTATTTTTATTTTTATTTATTTTTATTTCTATTTCTATTTTTATTTTTATTTGTTTATTTATTTTTTATTTTTATTTTTTATTTTATTTATTATTTATTATTTATCATTTCTTATTATATTTTTATATTTTTATATTTTTTTATTTATATATTTTTTATCTTTTATTTATTTTTTATTATTTTTTATTATTTTTTTATTATTATTATTATTTTTATTTTATTTTATTCTATTTTTATATTTATATCTCTTTTTTTATATTTATATCTATTTTTAACTCTATTTTTAATTGTAATTTTAATTTTTGATATTTTATATTTTACACTTCTTTTTTCACATATTTCCTTTTATTTGTGATCCAGAATTTTTGAGTTAGACGATATTTGCCCCTTTTAGCCGTCAAGGGCTTTTTACGTTCCCACATTCATGTATCTTCACTTTCATCTTCATTTTTGTCTATATTCATTTTTGTCAATATATTACTTGTCCCTATTATGCAAATTTAAGAAGAATTTACAATAAGCTCCCCTAGGACCTGTCTTACATATTCAAACTTTTATATTGTTTGTACAGAGTCTTTTAGGGTTATATTATAGATTTTTTTACAGTGTTCTATATTTTTATGTAACTCTCATGAGTTTTTCTGATATACAACTCCCACTAAGGTACACTACTGAACCTCTAATTAATTGGTGCTTTCTATGTTCTATGTTCTCTCAAGCAACTAATTGTAAACTCATTTGTTGCACACAAACTATGTTAATGGTTCCCTGTATTAACAATTATGTCTCGTTTCAGGATACAAGACTCCTTCCAAATGTTTATATAATGTAGACGTATGACAAGCTTTCTGTCCCAATTACCATAGAATGTCTAATGCATTTTATTCTAGTATATTTCGTTTCCATTTATTATTATTTTCTATTTTTTGTCTTCATCCTCTCTTAACTACTGATTGCATTCATGCCTATGCTATACTGATCATATATAAGAAGTAAAACGTCACAAAATACATACTTCTGATATCAACCTCTTTTGATGTCAATTATGTTCATACCAATTATATATAAGTAATAAGACACAACAAATGAAAGAATGGTATATATTATTTATTTCGTTTTATTTTATTTTATTGTATTATATAAACTCATATGTAACAATCTTGTTTTGGATATGTATATATTATATTGAATTAGTATACATTTTTCAAGTAATTTCTCAAGTTTTTCAATTTTTTCAATTATTAAATTAACAACTGTGAGGTATTTAAACACCCCCATGTAGAGGGTGCTTTATCCGTCTCTGATGAAGTAGAGCTATCCTCTACGAAACGCGTTAGACAGCTAGAACAGCAAGAAGGCACATCCACACGAACTCTATCCAGCCAGGGTATCTCTGCAGAAGAACTCACCTATCCCGGATCCTAGACGCATAACCAACACCGTCGCAAGAACAGTGCTGTTCCCCCGAAGTGAGGCTCGAGGTGGAACGCACTGTGGAACGCACGCCGTCCTCACAGGCGATCAGGATCTGGGCAAGAGGATCACACACATCATCTGGATCCATACTTTATACTAAGGTGGTCTTGCAAATTTTACCCGAAATTGACTGGCATTTAGATTGTGGACATGCTATTTATTTTATATCATTTTTAATCTTCAATAAATAATATTTTAATATCTACAGTTGTTTTTAGCGATATATTTATATTGCTTATTCGCACTAGCTTTGTTGTACCGAGCTTTTTTCATTTTTCTATTTGACTGTAAGCAGCCAACGGACACTTTGTGAGTGACTTAACCATTTAGCTATTGTATCCTTCTGATAGATACATTTTTTTGCTATATTCACCAACTCAGTTAACTCTTTGACAGATACTATTTATTTGTTCTCCTTCTTTTTACATATTATACTAAGTAAGCTCCTGGATTTATGATTACTATCTTGTATAGTAGCCAGCCTTTTTTCTATGCTTTATCTGTTCTGCCTCTTCCCTTTCTGACTCAGACTGACTCTCCTCCCTCTGCTGCTCTGTTTTCACTGACACTGTCTAAGTCTCTACAGTAAAAATACCTTGGGCCTTATGCTGTCTCTGATAGGATTCTACAGTCCATCTATTCCAAGCTGCTTTCTCATTTGGTTCTATAAATTTTTGTTTGAATTTTTTGTAGAGATTCTCCCAGCGGGATAATTCAAAGGTTCCTCCTTTGGGAATCCCAAAATCCATTCCCTTAGTCAGCTTGCTCCACTTTGGCAGATGACGGCTGACCCACACACTATATTTCTTATTCATACTCTCCTGTGGGGTAGGTGGACTCTTTGGATGTCCTTTACTTTAGGGTGACGCAGTATCACCCTTGCTAAGATTGTTTCCCATAGCCCAGGCTATGATGGAGGGGACTCTTACCCTTCTCTCTCGATTCTTAGCGACACTGTGTCTGTGGCTGTCAGGGATATTCCCACACTACAAATCCCAGCTTTTGATCTCTCCAAATTTTCCAACAGAACCAAATGATAAACAGCAGGTAGACTATCCCAAAAAGTATCTGGCCTCTTATATCATCAAAGTCAAATCACGCTAAGGTGCTCGACTTAACAGTCTGATTATTCATGGGAGACAAGTTTGCTACAGCTCTGGGACATGCCCTTTAGCATGGGAGAGTACAGGCTCAAACCAGCCTCATTTAGAGACAAAGCCGAGAGGTGATCAAAGATCAGGGGTTCACTCTTGTTCTCTAGGAGTAGCCCTGTACCCAATAGCTACAGTAGACTGAAGCCGAATTTAAATCTACGATGTCCAAAGGCCGATCATACGCTGTAAAGGACCTCTTGCATACTGATACGGTGGGTTATATGCATCAGTATCCTCACTCACACATTCATAACAAAAGATGTTAAAACATAAAACAGTTGTTTCAGGTTCTTGGAAGGTTTGTACTTACGACAGAGGACAGTGGGTTTAGGAATCAGAGGAAGAGAAAGCAATTGAGATACCAAAGTTCTCACCTATTAGAGACGCTGGTTGGTCTCCTGTCCTCAGTTTCCAGACCTTGATTCTGATCGCTTTCGCCTCCCGGGTCTTTTGGCACCAAAATGTTGAGGAAATAAGGCACGTGAAACAACTGGTCCAAATTAAAAAGATTATTATTGAACAATCCAGCAGGATTAAAAAACAAAGTGACAGAGTTTTAGCACTTTCAAAGTGATTCAGCTGGCGCGCACTACGATCAGATAAAACAGTGCCTTTATACTTTTTGAAAATGTCCCAGTGATGTGTTTTGACCAATCCAAGTCTCTGCATGTTCTCCAACTCTGAATTTCTTTGTCTCGTCCTCGCAGTACTTGGGTGGCTAATGTAGCATTTGAAAGTAAATTTGTGCACGCAAACAGAATACATGAACCCAGCAGAAAAACTTGTTTGATATGGCTTTTAAGCATCAATATATTAAGCACAGGGCAAGATACGGGCAGTTAATATTTTATTTAACACTAGCATTGGCGGTGTTGTCCCCTACATGAGGCAATTTCACTCCCCCTACCGGTCCTTACGCACCAGCATCGTACGTTGCGTCCTGCATCATTTTGAGAGGTTTTAATATGTTTACAAAGCCTAACATTTCAAGCATATAGCAGAATGATTAATATGTCTGTCTTGTATCTATATTATAACTTACATCCATCAGAAATGCAGTGTTTGTCAGCAATAGCGGCAGTGCTCGCTATCTCTTGGCCTAAATCTTGCTCCAAATGGTTTCCTCTAGCCATTAAGACTCTGAGTGTTTCACTCCTGACAGGTGCCAGAGTGTAAGGAGTGTTCCGACACGAGGTTCCAACGTGTGTCCGTATGTCTCGTCACATCAAAACAACCCCAACCTGGGCCAAATTGACATCACTAATAAACTTTTTTACAAAAAAACTAATTTACTTACAATTAACTTCCTTATCTAGCAATCTTATCAGCTTTTTTATGTGTTTGCTTTTCGTTTTTCTCTTTTTTTCCTCCTCAGCTATACACATAGCTCAACCCCTAATCCTCGGTTGGCTTGTCATCAACATGATTGCGATGATTGGCTGTCACCATCGCTTGCCATACAGAGCCTGCCAATTACTTATGCTTGACTGACTCTCTTCCAAGGCAACAGCTTTTGTGCTGTGATCAAGGCTCTCGTGGAATGTATTTTATATAGGTATGTCACTAGTCTTCCAAAACCAGCTTGCTGTGTCATGCCAGTATACAGGGCCAGACTCTGGAAACAAATTAGGCCTGGGTATTTTGTAAAGGGACACTATAGTCACCTGAACAACTTCAGCTTAATGAGGTTGTTCTGGTGAGTATAGTAGATCCCTGCAGGCTTTTTAATGTAAACACTGTATTGTCAGAGAAAAGACAGTGTTTACATTAGAGCCTAGGAACACCCCAGTGCCGGTCACTCACACAACCATTTGAGTGACTTCCTGGTTCTGTCCTGCCTGATGAGCAGTACTCATGTTTGATGTCTTAACGTTTAACTGAAGACTTCAAACGTAGTATAAGGACACTGCAGGCACTGTGAACGTGCCTGCAGTGTCTTACAGTAACCTCTGAGGCTGTGATTATACTATATCTATGTCTGAAAGCCAACTGTTCTGACAATGTCGATCGGGTCCTGAAATAATGACCAGATCGGATTTTTATTCAGATCTCCTGCTGTATGGATTAATGTAAAGAAGAGGAAAGCCGGCTACTGAACCTTCAAGGGTACCTGTCATCAATGGAAGCTCGGTACAAATGCTAGGTAGCTATCTTCTGAATGGCTATTTTCATATTATTCCTCGGTGAAGTAATGGTTCACAAACCTTTATGAAATGAACAGACCGTTCCTGATCTAATAATACCGGTCTTGAGAGCCTATCTGTCCCGAACACCTAAAGTCCCTTGAATACTGAGTTACTCTCTCCTACTTACCTAAAGCACAGATATTTTCTAGGTAGAATAAATGTATGTAAGCTTGGGATCCTGGTTAAATGAACACAAAGTTCCTGATCTAATAATAGTAGATTTTAAATAAAAGCTGTCTACCAGGATCACCGAGAGGCCCTGACGCGTGCGTTTCGTCCACAGCTCATCAGAGGGGAACCGATGTGCGGGAAATAACCGATATTTAATAGAGGAACGTGAAGTCTAATTGGTGGAATTCGAAAAAGGTCATTATTGTCTTTGCCAATCCTGTTAGTGAATGGGAATGACGTGGATGGAAAGTCTCAATTGATTTATTAGGTTAATTGCTCGTATTTGTATTTGTACATGAGAATAATTTATTATGTTGATTTCATTAACATCAAGTGCAACAGCTTACTTTGCATTATTTAAATACTAGTGAAATCTAGGATATTCGTTTTAAATCATTCAATGTGTCCATGTTGTCTATGTCAATATGTATAAACTAATTTGTTAAATTGCATTTGTAATGTGTTCATTGATACTATGTATTCCCTCTATGTTAAGTATTGAACTTATCAAGTTTGTCTGTAATGCTTATTTCTAATTTATTTTCTCCATTATCCCAGTCTTGTTGAGATGAATTACACATTTTCACAGTGATTATGTTGATTAATGGTACAGAATCTGCAATTTCACAGATAATTGGGGTTATTGTCACAAAATGTTAACAGTAGAAGGAAATGGTCATGTTCTCTGTAAGTGCAAATGTCTGCAATACAGTGGAACAGAACCAATGAATCTAAGTGTAAACAAACAAACAAACAAACAAACAAACAGTTTTTGAGTATCATAATTTTTCAACATTAGAATTATGCATAGTAAAAATGGTTTCATATTATATCAATAATTTCTTATTTTTATTGGAATTCTTTGATAATAAATGTTGATGCTTTTGACTTCCAGTTAATGCTCAATTTCATACACTCCAAGATTTTATACTTGGTATGAAATCTTTGGATATTTTCTAGAATTAATGCATATTAATGCCAGATGTCATGGGGATACGTATTTCTTTGTTTGGAAGATTTACTTAACTGTGGTCACTAAGTATATACTGTATATTTGCTCTGTTAAATGTGAGACCTTTTCAAGTACTTATTTTCGATTTTGTCTCCTCTATTGGAGATTTGTTATAGTAGATTAAAAATCCTAACAGTGACTATATTTGTTTGTAGTAAAGAGTTTGCAGTTTTAAATATAATTGGAATTATTGTTGCAGTATTAACTGTTGCGGGTAATTATCAATAAAAGTTAAGTTTTATCGTATTTAGGGCACTCAATTTTTGTCTTCTTATATAAATTTCTCCAGTTACCTGGGTTACCCCCAGAAAGAGTGTTACCCTTAAGTTCCACCTACTTCTAAATTAGTTATTTTAAAAATAAGTGAGTTAGAGAGTCAGAGAGAGAGAGAAAGTCTCAGAGAGTTAGAGAGAAAGTTAGTCAGAGAATTAGAGAGTGAGTTAGAGAGTTAGAGAAAGTCAGATACCACTGACAGAGAGAGCGAGTAAGAGTCAGAATCAGAGTGAGAGACATAGAGAGTGAGTTAAAGAGTGTTAGAGAAAGAGTGAGAAACAGAGTTAGAGAGTCAGAGAATTAGAGAGAGTGAGTTAGAGAGAGATGAAAATAGATAGGTAGATATATAGTGATTGATAGAGACAGGCAGAGATAGATAGATAGTGATAGATAGATAGACTGGTGAGATAGCAATAGAATTATACGTTCAACCCTTGGGGGTCGTGGGTTTAAACCCCAGCAGGGTTGACTCAGCCCTTCATCCTCCTGAGATACATAAAATGAGTACCATTAAATTGGGTAATAGTAACACCCCCAGGACGTACTTGGAAACTACAGTAATCTGAATGTACCTTTCCTGGTTAAATGCTTTGTTATAATTATATAGATAGTGATAGATAAAGATGGAAATAGATATAGATATAGTGTGTGTGTGTATATACACAATATATACAAACACAAACTTTATATATTGTGTATATATACTATATTTTCTGTAGTGTAGTCGATGCCGTCTTCGGGGACCTGGGCTGAGTAGGGGGGGGCGAGCATAGACAGCGAGCTAAGCTATCATTTCAATGCCGCTCTGTGAAGAATACAATTGGTGCAGCGTGAAGTCACGCATGTGTGTTTTAGACCAATGCTGCTTCTCTACATCATCATTTCGACAAAAAAGGGAGCAGAAACATACATCTCACTCTCACTACATTCGAGTCCCTTTGCACCACGCATAGCCAACCCAAACGTCAGATTTCTCACTTCTATCATATGCTCCAAAGCATGAACCAGAGGGAGCTGCCCCCCTTCAGTACAAAATGGGCCCAAGATCTACAAATTATCCTGACCCCTGCTGATTGGAAAAAAATATATATATTCGCACATAGATCTTCTCTGAACGTATCCACACAGGAGAGCAACTATAAATTAATCTCTCATTGGCACTATTCCCCTTGCGACACTCAACCGCATGTTCCCCAATTCTGGAGACACATGTTGGAGATGCCACCAGCCAAACTGCGATACCGCACACATATGGTGGTTCACAAATTCTGGAAACTAATCACAACCTCCATTAGGGCTATCACTGGTGCACCCCTGCCACTGGAACTGTCCACACTCATTCTTTACCTCTTCCCCCTCCCTAAATTTAAGGCCTCCCTGAGCAGACACCTCCCAACAGCTGCAAATTAGCTTATCCTGTTGTTTAGGAAGCAAGCTAACCAGCCTACAAATAGGTACTGGATGCAAAAGGTGAAATCCATTAGAATCATAGAAGAGTACTGCCACTCCCAAACTCAGAGATACCATCAGCATACAGATACATGGGCTCCATGCGTATCATTCCTCCAACACCAGGTCCAAACTGATTATGCTGTAAATCAGCTCACTGCATAATTGCTGCTAATCTCAACGATACAACCAGTACTGCTCCTGCTCACTCACTCAACACAATCTGACGCTATATTTTCCTATCTGCCCAAGAAGCAAGATTTACTCCCTGTTACATTATTCTGCTAAGCCTGTTCTATAGTTATTGCATGTTGGTTTCAGATGACTATTTAGATGATTTCAGTAACACTGAATCATACAATCTATTATACGGATAAACCTTCTAATGCGTAGGCATATGTTTTTAAAACTACAGCACTGACATTTACCTCAGTCTGGCATACACCCTCACATTAGTTTTGCCTATGGGATCACTATGCTCCAATACTCATTGTCTTGTTTGACATGTTACCCAATATATTGCATGGTTATGCATGTAAAACCGACCTCCGATCTATGACTCACCAAGCCTACATGTCATAACCCTATTAAGCGTCTTGTATAAGATTGATTTATAATGGTCTGTATTCTTGCATATATTCTTAATCAAATAAAAAAAATAAAAAAATGAGCAGAGCCTGCTGTGTTTGCTGCCGGAACGGAGGATAGTTTTTATAATAAGCATTTGAAATTAAAAATATTTGGGGGAAATTAATCTAAAAGCCAAGAAGAAGGCAAGGGGACCTGGAAAAATAGGTTTTATATTTTGACTATAGTGCTCCTTTAATCAAAGTGTCACAATGAGAAGGAGACGTCGCCAGAGAGGGGCAATGTCAAAATGAGCATGTTGGTTCAATGCTCTTCCAGTGCAACTCAGCTGAGGAGCTCTCACATGAGAAAAAGGCCCTGTTTTTGTTCTGCGCCATGCAAGCAAATTTAATGACACGCTTGTTATGCGTTTACTTGTGACTTGTCTCTGTTGTATTCAGAATGGGGATACTAGAGGACAAAAGGGCCAGGAAAGCTTATTGTGCATGTGTTTAAATGCTACTTGTGTGATTGTGTAAATAGATTGGTTTCAGTTGTGTTTGTGCTGTCATATATGTGGCTAGGGCTATAGAGAGTGTGATAGTGTGTGCGTGTATAGGGGGCATAGGGTGTGTATGGGGATGTACCGAGTGTCTGTATAGGGGCTGTAAAGTATGTGTGCATAGGTGATGAAGTGTTTGTAGAGGAGCAATAAATATCCTGAGGGCATTCAATATTTCATACCTTTACCCATACCCATATACTATACCCATAATTAAGATGTAAATGTGCCACTAGGGGGCACAGCGTATATCCTTTCCAAAGACACACTGTATCTCCATCCCCCATAAATGCATTAAACAACCTGTATTCCCCTTAAGAACACACACAGCCCTTATCTACATGCGCACACATAGTACATCATAAACAGCCCCTTCC
>OW240918.1:103557315-103578425 GCA_933207985.1 Pelobates cultripes | reverse complement strand
ATACACACATAACCCGACAAGCAGCCTCACCCAACATACAAGCAGCATCCCAAGAAAAAAGCAACACCACAAGTAACCTATCCACATACACATAACTTCACTAAAAGCCAACCCCACAAGCAGCCTCCCCACACATATGCAACACTACAAGCAGTAAACATTTAGCAGACTTGATCACCTCTCTCGAATGCAGGCAGCGGTACCTGGTCGTTGAACACCTGGAATTATTTTCAAATACTCTACCTCACGATCACCGGGAAAACCGTACCACAACCCCCTCTTTTCACAGACAAGCCAGGAGCGTGCTTTTTGGGGAAAAGACACTTTCGACTGGGAGGAGCATTCACACCCTAAGAGCTAGGGGGAGCATTAGTTTATATTCACACACGAACTACCCAACGTTGACCGGCCGCAACCTATTTCTCCTTGGAGTTATTTTGGGCTACAACCACGTGGCCAGCTCGTCGGAACTTTCCCCATTGATGATTCCCCTCCACTGGGTGGATCTGAGTGCTATTTGGACAACTTGGGTGCTCAGTTCTCAGCTATTCGGTGATATAAGACATGTGGGGTTCCTGTGGAATTTGAATGTGTTTTTTTTGTTGTTGCATATTTTATGTATGGTTCCCTGTAACTGTGAGATAATTGAGTTAACAGTCTTTGACTCAATTGTCTCCCAGACACAGGGACGTCTGGAAGGAGTTTGTGTTATATTGTATGGAGACCCCACGCTGGGGTCTGTGCATAAAAGGCAGACTGTAGCACAATAAAAATCAATTGTACTCGGAGAACAGTGTGGTTGTCCAGTTACTGGGGAGGGATAGAGCTATTCACTTTGTAGCCCCTTGTTTCAGAGTTCCAGTTCCTACGGATCCAACGGAGAAAAGTCCTTGTCAGGACTACAGGGAGTGCAGAATTATTAGGCAAATGAGTATTTTGACCACATCATCCTCTTTATGCATGTTGTCTTACTCCAAGCTGTATAGGCTCGAAAGCCTACTACCAATTAAGCATATTAGGTGATGTGCATCTCTGTAATGAGAAGGGGTGTGGTCTAATGACATCAACACCCTATATCAGGTGTGCATAATTATTAGGCAACTTCCTTTCCTTTGGCAAAATGGGTCAAAAGAAGGACTTGACAGGCTCAGAAAAGTCACAAATAGTGAGATATCTTGCAGAGGGATGCAGCACTCTTAAAATTGCAAAGCTTCTGAAGCGTGATCATCGAACAATCAAGCGTTTCATTCAAAATAGTCAACAGGGTCGCAAGAAGCGTGTGGAAAAACCAAGGCGCAAAATAACTGCCCATGAACTGAGAAAAGTCAAGCGTGCAGCTGCCACGATGCCACTTGCCACCAGTTTGGCCATATTTCAGAGCTGCAACATCACTGGAGTGCCCAAAGCACAAGGTGTGCAATACTCAGAGACATGGCCAAGGTAAGAAAGGCTGAAAGACGACCACCACTGAACAAGACACACAAGCTGAAACGTCAAGACTGGGCCAAGAAATATCTCAAGACTGATTTTTCTAAGGTTTTATGGACTGATGAAATGAGAGTGAGTCTTGATGGGCCAGATGGATGGGCCCGTGGCTGGATTGGTAAAGGGCAGAGAGCTCCAGTCCGACTCAGACGCCAGCAAGGTGGAGGTGGAGTACTGGTTTGGGCTGGTATCATCAAAGATGAGCTTGTGGGGCCTTTTCGGGTTGAGGATGGAGTCAAGCTCAACTCCCAGTCCTACTGCCAGTTCCTGGAAGACACCTTCTTCAAGCAGTGGTACAGGAAGAAGTCTGCATCCTTCAAGAAAAACATGATTTTCATGCAGGACAATGCTCCATCACACGCGTCCAAGTACTCCACAGCGTGGCTGGCAAGAAAGGGTATAAAAGAAGAAAATCTAATGACATGGCCTCCTTGTTCACCTGATCTGAACCCCATTGAGAACCTGTGGTCCATCATCAAATGTGAGATTTACAAGGAGGGAAAACAGTACACCTCTCTGAACAGTGTCTGGGAGGCTGTGGTTGCTGCTGCACGCAATGTTGATGGTGAACAGATCAAAACACTGACAGAATCCATGGATGGCAGGCTTTTGAGTGTCCTTGCAAAGAAAGGTGGCTATATTGGTCACTGATTTGTTTTTGTTTTGTTTTTGAATGTCAGAAATGTATATTTGTGAATGTTGAGATGTTATATTGGTTTCACTGGTAATAATAAATAATTGAAATGGGTATATATTTGTTTTTTGTTAAGTTGCCTAATAATTATGCACAGTAATAGTCACCTGCACACACAGATATCCCCCTAACATAGCTATAACTAAAAACAAACTAAAAACTACTTCCAAAAATATTCAGCTTTGATATTAATGAGTTTTTTGGGTTCATTGAGAACATGGTTGTTGTTCAATAATAAAATTAATCCTCAAAAATACAACTTGCCTAATAATTCTGCACTCCCTGTAAAGCTTTTTCACATGTATCATCCAACCATCAAACTAGTCACATTCACCATCTAATCATACCCAATCTAGTTGCATTCACGCATCCAATCAAATACTTCAAATAAGTCCCATTTACTTATCCAATCAACTATACCAAAGTTTTTGCATAAATGTATATATGATGGGAAGGGCGTGGGGGGACTGGCCATGGATGGTAAATCCTGATCTAATTGTCCCTTATATTTATTGATGTTATGATAAAGTTTTCTGCATCTGTCTAAACTATTAGTAGGATCCCCCTCACAGAATAACCCCTCCACCAAAGCACTGCACCCCCCAGATGATCTATTTGTGTACCTCTTACTTAATTTATTTTTGTACCTCTTACTTAATTTATTCTATTTCCCTCAATTGTCTCTCACCTTATATTGACCCTTCACCATATCCCCCATTATTATCAGTCTCCCAGCACATATTCTCTTTCCCTCATCCCTACTTTTTTTCTAGAACAGAAAAGGTGCATCACTGGATGAGTCCCTGCAGTGTACTCATCCATACAGGACCCATATTGTATCAGTTCAGAACCAGGTGCAGTATGGCAGATCTATAACACAGCATAATATCCTTGCTCTCTCTATTGGTGCTTGTAACATCTAACATAGAAGCAGAAGAGTCCTGAGAGAGCCCGTCCCCCTGCCTAGTCCATGTCACCTGGCTATGCCACATCACAAAATACTGTATAAGGTGCTACTTCTGCTCACATTTACATAGGCCAGTCTCAGTGAAGTCACATCTGTAGATATGGATGTATGTATCTATCTATCTACACACATATACATATTCCTCTTTTTTTTTCTAGCAGAAACAGGATATTACATTCAAATAAGTGGTTGAATTAGCACATGGATGACCATGTGAGCAGTAACGCCACGCCAAGGCTTCAACCCTTGTTACTGACCATTCACACACCTTTCACATCTCTTTTCACTCACTGAATCAATCACCATTCACTCCTCAATCATAACCAATACAACACATCCATCCATCCCACATTCACTCTCTCACACACCTTTCATATGTCTTTTCACTCACTGAATCACACACCAATCGTTCTTCACTCATAACCAGTACAAAACGCACACCCATCCATCACCCTCTCACACTTTCTCACATATCTTTAACACTTGTGGAATCACACCATTTATTCCTCAGTCACATCCATCCACTCGTCCATCAACCCATCCATCCATCACCCTTTCTCACACACCTTTCATATCTCTTTTCATTCACTGAATCACACACCATTTATTGCTCAGTCACATCGATTCACCTGTTCATCAACTCATCCATTCATCACCCTTTTCTCCCACACCTTTCATATCACTTTTCACTCGCTGAACCACATACCATTCACTTCTCAGTCACAACCAAGAAAACATGCACAGGTATCCATCCACCACCTTCACTCTTTCTCACACACCTTTCATATCTTTTTTCACTCACTGATTTATACAGCATTCTGTCCTCATTCATGACCAGAACGACACACACACAAACACTCACACATGCATTTATTTTACAGTAAGGCAAGGTATTTAAACCCATGTCCGGACTAATTTTAAAAGGACACTATAGGCACCCAGACCACTTCCGCTCATTGAAGTGGACTGGGTGCAGTGTCCCTGTCCCACTTAGTCCCGCAATATTAATAATTGCAGTTTACATTGCAGTACTAAGACTGTCACTAGTGGCTACCAAACCGCTACTAAGGGCGCTTCCAGGATTCAAAGGGCATCTGAGTCCCTTAAAACAACGCTGGACGGCCTCTGCATGGCGAAATCCAGCATCAGTGAAAACCCCATAGGAAAGCTTGTTGCTCATGCACATTAGTTGCCATCAGAGGAGGAAGCGGAGTGAATCAGGTAAGTAAATAGAGATTTTTAAAACCCCTTTATATGCTGGAGACGGGGCCCGTGAGGGAGGGGTGGGAAATAGTGTTAGAAATACAGGTTTGTTTTCCTAACACTATAGATTCACTGTAAGTTACTGTTATTGGCTGTGTTGTTGAAAAAGCTTGTCAGATGATTAAGAGCAGTGGATTGTATGATTCCACCAATAACATTAGCCAATTACTGCCAAGTGGACAGAGAGGATTGAGATGGCATTAGACGTGGCCAAGACCTGCGCACCCTAGATTGGTGGTATTTGGCGTACTAGGGGGTACCTACCTATTAAAGAATATGACTGACACTTGTACATGGTGCGGGTGGTGAGGATCGCTTGGCAGATTCATTAGTGGAGTAGACACCTACATACAGATAGCCACTCCAAGTAGTCTATGGAGACTGTGATAAAAACTGCACATCACAATCTTTTTTGTAAAACTCAGCCTAGAGATGTACAAGAGGACACTTTACAAAAACATTTTTCACATTTTATAAATTGTGATAAAAAGAAATTTGATGTTAATCTTTTGCTAGAATAAAAAAGCAGTGTGCAGCTAGCTGTGTTCAGGTCTTGCCATCACAGTCAGTTTCTAAGAATAACGCAAATTAAAAAAAAAAAACAGCCAGTTATTTTCACTAGTTGCTGTTAAACATAAATTTAATTAAATTTCACTCACAACAGTTCACTTCACTGCTGATTGAGAATGTAAAAAAAAAAACTGACACAGCCAGTAACTTTACTACCTGTGCAAAAAGAAAAACAGTGACAGAGCAGTTACTTCACTGCCTGCACAGATAAAAAAAAATAAAAAGATAAACATTAACAGTTGCTTCACTGCCTGTAGATATAGAAGGAATAAAAACTTCAAAATAAAAGTGCGGACACTGCAAGTTACTTCACTGCCTGTCCAAAGAAAAAAAAAAGTAAACTCTGACTGTGGTTGTGATCTTACAGCACTAGCTAAACTAAAGACAACTGTAGTATAGCTAAACAGCTGCCTGACCACTGCAGTTTTTAGCGTTTCATTCGTTGCACATGGTTAAGGAGCAAAGGGGAGACGCAGCAGCTCGACCCTCTTCTGGCGACAATCCAGCAGATCCCACTCAACCTACATCCCAGGGTAATGGGGCTGGAGCATATGGGCAAGCCCCCCTTCATTTGCCCCAAATTCTAACAACTCACTAACAAGACAACACTTTGCATGTTACTTTACCCTTTCAAGGTCCCTCGTTGTCAACAGGGAAAGAGATGTTGGAAGAAATTTCACAACGCTGCTGTAGACTGGGAGAGGATGTTAAAAGAAAATCCAAGAAATAATTTTTGCTGCTCTGGTGGAATCGGTGGAGTAAATGCTTCGTAGCTAGATATGGTTGTCTCTTTTATCACTTTTGCTGTTAAACTCTCCAGTGTTGGCTACAAAGAAAAGACATAATAACACACTGTAGTATTTACAGTTGACTATATGCAAGAAAACTTCCATTAAGAGTTGCCACACTTAAAAAGCTGTATAAGAAAACCAATATGGGTGTAAAATATACCCATGGTGGTGGGGTTAAATATTATCACACGTTTTCTTCTGACCTTTTTATAAATTACTCTCCACTCCACAGCCTTTCTGTTGGAGAACAAGGAGAAGACATTTGCCATAAAACCTCTGGTTTTATTTTTGTATGTAAGAGAATCAATTAGTTCTTTCAATGTAGGTATTGGCATAATTGGGAAAGGAGCTAGATATACAGCTTGTCAGGAAGGAACAGAAATGGGTTTCTGGCAACGTACAGAGGTACAGAAATGGCTGGAGAGTATAGTAAAGGCTACTAAGCATTATGAGAAATATTGTTTAGAAAATATGCAGGGCTGCCAACTTTAGATATTGTTTGTGTTTATGAGTCTCGGGGCTTAATTTCTCATAATACTTTGGCTATACCCAAAGACAACCAATAATCCACAGACCGGTCACACCACCATGTCACCTTGATTGTCCCTCTTTTCGTTATATAAAATGGTCACCAGGTTTACTAAGTTTCAACTCATATTAGAGCTTTATTGAAGCTTTACAATTTTCAAAGCCGGTTTTACTGGCACTAGAGAAACCCTTTAAAATCACCTGTTTCAAATAAATAGATGTTACAGACGATTGGGATTCACCTTGTCCACCTGATTTACCCCTGTAGAGGAGACAGGCCTGCATTGCAGTTCCATCTTGTGAGTGCGTTTCTTCCACCACCCAATGTCTTTTGTTTGTAGTTATTAAACTATTGCATATTTTTTCTTTTAGATTCTATTTTGCATACCTTGCAGGTTGTAGTTTTATTATCCACTTTTGGGTGGTTTCTTTATATTATATGTAGAGTTCTCCAATTTTGTTATATACTATTGTATATTTATTTTGGGTTCACATATAGTTTTTGTGTTTGGTAAGAAACATTTTTAGGAGACTCTTAGTTTTATTTTTTTTTATTTTTGTATTATTATGTAAAATTGTCAGATAGCAATGCACTGGGTATCCTATCTTCAGTAATAGCAATAGGAGACTTCCACACTAAAGATAGCCAGTAGTTAGCAGCAACTTGCCACTCTTTGTTTTAGTGTAGAATTCCTTCACTAATATCAGTATTGATATTAGCAGAGGGAATACTTTTGGTATTAAGATTAAGTCAAGGATTAAAATTAAGGATTATTATTCAGTTTAGAATAAGGATTAGGTTTATTACTAGGTTTATGATTAGGTTTATAATTAATTTTAGTATTGGGATTATGTTTCAGATTAGGAATCGGATTATGGTTCAGATTATGATTAAATTCAGCACAGGAATCCCTCTGCTGAACTCATCAATCCTTCTTTCACTGTCGCGATAGTTAGGATTAAGGATATAATAAGGGTGTCATGATCTTGTCCAGGTCAGATAGGATACTTATGCCAGGGTTGTTATTTGAGACTTTATTTGTGCTTTTAGACATATTATGCAACTTCAGGGAAAACAGACTTTAGGCAATATGCCACAAAACAGGATACTTGCAAATAAAGAAAACAAAGGCAGGTTGGTATCAACAGCAGGCAGGCTGATAACAGTAGAAGGCTGATAATGGAGGCAGGTTTGTAACACAGGAAGGCTGGTAAAAGAAGCAGAGGTCAAAATCATACGTGAGAGTGGAGCAGGTTTAAAGGCAAGTCTGGAGCAGGTTGGTATGGAGCAGGGTAGAAGGTAAATCTGGAGCAGGTTGGTATGGAGCAGGGTAGAAGGTAAGTTTGGACCAGGTTCACGGGAGCCAGGAACTGAAGTCTTTCAGGTAGATCATTAACTTCATTGTAAAGGCCCTGTTGTGAGCAGGGTGTAGCCTTATGTAGCTGAAGCAAGTAATTAGTCCTAGGCAGGTGAGGACTGAGGTGACTAGTGGCTAGGGAGGCCACTAGTGGTTGAGAGCTGGAACTTCTTTTTAAAGGAACAGAAACAAAAGGAAGATAAAACATAGCTGTCAGGATACGATCCTGACATAGGGTTAGACATGGGATTACGGTATGACATACAGTTGAGGTGAGGTGCATGATTAGATTTAGGATTAGATTTGGAATTAGGATTTGGTTTAGAATTATGACATGGTTTAGCATTAGGAATTTAGATTTGGATTTAGATCATTACTTTCCAAAGATATAGATATGAGATATTGATGTATTGAGGAGATGTTGCTGAGTACAGCTATGATATATTCGCAGTACACACTGTACATTACTGGAGGCTCTGTATTATCCCAGAACCTCCAGTAATTCACAGTGTGTACATTACTGGGGGTTCTGTAATATAAAAGTACGCACTGCACATTACCGGGGGCTCAGTAATATCCAAGTATACACTGCACATTACTGGGGGCTCTGTAATATCTTAGTACACACTGCACATTACTGGGGGCTGTGAATTATCCCAGTACATATTGCACATTACTGGGGGCTCTGTAATCTCTCAGTACACACTACACATTACTGGGGGCTTTGTAATATCCCAGTACACACTGCACATTACTGGGGGCTCTGTAGTATACCAGTACACACTGCACATTACTGGGGTCTCTGTAATAACTCAGTACACACTGCACATTAATGAGGGCTGTGTAATATCCCAGCACACCTGCACATTACTTGGGACTTTGTAATCTCTCAGTACACACTGCACAATAGTTTGTCTCTGTCATATTCCAGCACACACTGCACAATAGTTTGTCTCTGTCATATTCCAGCACACACTGCACATTACTGGGGGCTCTGTAATATCCCAGTACAAACTGGACATTACTGGAGGCTCTGTAATATCCTAGTAAACACTGCACATTACTGGGAGCTGTGTAATATCCCAGTACACACTGCACATTATTGAGGGCTCTAATCTCTCAGTACACACTGCACATTACTAGGGGCTTTGTAATATCCTAGTACACACTGTACATTACTGGGAGCTCTGTAATATCCCAGTACACACTGCATATTACGGAGGGCTCCATGACTCCCCACTCTGCAATTCCTTGCACGTTAGTTGCCCAAACTACCATCCCATTACATTTTTGCATTTATAGTATTACTCAGACTTTCACCTTTCACTGCCTGATCTTGGAATTGTACTCCACAAAAGCATTTGATGAGTTTGCCTCAAGTTTCCACCTAATGCAGCACCTTTGACTTAAGGAGCTTTAAAATAGAGGAGATAAGTAGTTGTAATGTGTAAATGTGTAATAGTTATTTTCCTAACTTAACATGTATCCCTCTCCTCCCTGCAATCTCCAACAGCATGCCCATACCAGCCTAATTCCTACAAGCGCTCTGATTTTGCTGCAGGTTGCAAAGACATCCCCTGATGATATCAGACGCCTAGCCTGCAGCTTACCCAGTGCTCAATCAGGAGGAGAGGAAGCTGCAAGATTAACAGGTTAGCCAGTAGTGTGAGACTATTACAGCAGGATGAGCCTGGGAGCTGGAGCTCCACCTGCGCCTATGTTAATCTGGCCCTGTGGACTGAGAGGTCTTCCATTACCTGTGTCTGTTTCCATGTTTGTAACCACATCTGATCATTCTGGTCTCTGCTGAAAGGTTCTGTATACTTACTGGGCTTCGCGCAAAGGGCGGATCTACCTTGCCGGCCTCCAGCTCATCCCAGTCAATTGACTGGAAGAAAGGATGTCTGCGGATATTGCCAGCTGCCTCTAAGCGCTCTGATGGGTTCTTACACATGAGCTGTAAATGGAAAAAGGTCTATAATAAAACTGCCTTTGTTCATTGGCTAAAAAAACATACAAACACAATTTAGAGGGTAGATCAGCAATTATTAAAATCTGAATTGCAGTACTACAAAGTTAAAGCGGCACTGTCATGCCGAACTTACCTTTCTTTAATCGATTCCTCTTCTCTCCGTCTGTCAGGATCTGTTCTTCATTTCTTCCTGTCTGCTCTAGTTTTCTGTAAAACATTAGACAAAGTAGGGACTACTTTGTCTTATGGAGGTTTCCTACTCTTGACCAGCTTTGACCAGCGTAGGAGCAAAGCGTGCTTTGTTTCCGGTGATCAAAGCAATTTTCCCACAATTCTGATCTTTGATGCGTGATCTCGCGATGATTCCTGTTAGTAGTCCTTAACGTCCTGTCGCTTAGAGAGCAGGCCAGCGAAACTACAGAATTTCATCCTAACAGAATGAGAAACGTTCCCCCATTCGTGTTAGGATGCAATTTGGCACTTGTTCGGAATTTCATTCTAATGAATGAAACTCCGATCCTATTCGTGCCGTGGCTGCATCTTGCAGCCGCTAAGTAGATAACTCCCTAATTCCCACGATATCAGGGAGCTATATACCAAAAGGCTGAAATACCTTCTTAATTGGTCTTTCAGCCAAATTTACTAATATTAAGTAAAGATTACTTAGTATTAGTAAATTCTGCCCTTTCTTGCTATATCGCGAGTAGGGGCCTGTCTAGTAAACAGTAACCAGTGGCTGCTCACTGTAAACCCCCCCCAAATAAAACTCCTGAGCCGCGCGAACAGGAGACTGGGGGGGACCTATAGTCCTCCCCACCGACCCCCACCCATGAGTGGCGGGTGAGGGCCCTAAATTATAATAAAGTGCGGGGACCTTTTGGCCTCCCCCACCCCTGAGCTGCGGGTGGGGGCTCTAAATGAAAATGTGTGTGTGGGGGGAAGAACCTATTGTCCTCCCCCCTGCCCCCACTCATGAGCGGTGGATGGGGGCCCTAAATAACAATAAGGAGGGGGACTTATTGTCCTCCCCTGCGGCCTCCACCCATGAGTGGCGGGTGGGGTCTCTAAATAACAATAAGGGGGGAGGGAATAGCAACCAGAGTGTTGTTATGAGTCAAATTACACAGCATGGGAAAATTCTAAAGAACTTTCCCACGCTGTGTAAAATGACAGAGCACTCTGATTGTTTGGATTTCAAGTCAACCAATGAGAGTACTGTGACAGGTAAATTTAGAGACTTACCTGTCAGTCTCTTCATTTACCTGTCAGAGCACTCTGATTGGTTGGCTTAAACCAACCAATCAGAGCGCTCTGAGCCTAATTGCAGGGCGTGGGAGGAGGGGAGGACAATAGGTTGCCCCCCCCATTTTCATTTAGGGCACCCACCCGCCGTTCAGGGGTGGGGGCAGACAATAGGTCCCTCCCCCTTATTATAATTTAGGGCCCCCACCCGCTGCTCATAGGTGGGGCTGGGGGGACGACTATAGGTTCCCCCCCTCTTATTGTTATTTACGCCCCCACCCACAGGCCAGTGGCTGCTCACTGTTTACTAGACATGCCCCTACTCGTGGCATAGTGAGTAGGGGCAGAATTTACTAATACTAAGTAATCTTTACTTAGTATTCATAAATTTGGCTGCAAGACCAATTTAGGTCTTTCAGCCTTTTGGTAGATAGCTCCCTGATACCGTGGGAATTAGGGAACTATCTACTAAGCGGCTGCAAGATGCAGCCGGGGCACGGATAGGATTAGAGCTTCATTTATTAGAATGAAATTCTGATCCGAACAAAGTCCCGAATTACATCCTAACACGAATGGAGGAACTGTTCTCATTCTGTTAGGACGAAATTCGGTAGTTTCACCGGCGTTCTGTCTAAGCGACAGGGCGTTCGGGACTACTGACAGGAAGCATCGCGAGATCACGCATCAAAGGTGAGAATTGTGGGAAAATTGCTTTGATCACCGGAAACGAAGCACACGTTGCTCCTCCACTGGTCAAGTGTAGGAAACCTCTATATTTACGTTATATAGAAAACTTAAGCATACAGGAAGAAATGAAGAACAGATTCTGACAGAGGGAGAGAAGAGGAATCGATCAACAAAAGGTAAGTTCTGTATGACATTGCTGCTTTAAAAGGATGTTCCAAGCATCACAGTTCCAAAATGATTAATGATACACTTACTTTATTTTCTGCTCCTGTACATAATAGGAAGTGTCGCATGCCCTAACTACAAAACACAAACTATACCTTCATGCATGGCTAGTTCTTCCTTGTTTTAGATATGTTATCATGGTGTTCTTAACCTTCAAGTTATTTATCTCGTTCTCCTTCATGAGATGCCTCCCCTATATATATTGTGCTATCTTTACAATTACAACATACAATTAATCTTCCCAGCTATGGATTGCTGGTGTGAGCAGTATGCATCTCACTGAATTAATATCTGATTACTTGATTTTGATATTACAGTATATAGACAATGTGGTAATTTATGGGCATATACTGTTACTCTATGTTATTAGTTTTCTGTATAAAAAATGAATCTCTTTTATATTTGGAAAGAGTAACTCTTTCATAGAATTAGTTTCTTGTTGCAGGACATTAACCTAGAGCGCCAGATCATACACACCTTTTTCAGTAAATCTTTGACATTGTTTCTCTGACACTCAGGGTGGTTTGCGGTGTCTTGAAGCATGGATTCGGTAGCACTTCGGTCTTTGGGAAATGCTTTCTTGGCAATCTTATGGAGGATGAGGCCATAAGCCCACCAGTCTATAGCAGCATTGTATTTCTTCCCTTTACGCATCTGCCAAAATAATTTCAGAGACAATTAGTCAAGCGTTTCTATAGAGGAGAGAAAGTATTACTTCCACATATAATGCTATTCTCATCCTCTGCCCATTGAAATAGGCAACTTTTAAACAGCAAAGAACAGAAGTATACCACTGATTGGATGGGACAAAATACACAATCACTGTTTTTAAGGTATTTTCACATTTTAAAGTATTATCTTGGAGAGCATAGCCAGTCAGCTTTATCATCAGCCATGATACATAACCCGTGCTTAATATTACATCAATCGAAGGATTGATTATTATAGGTGAGAATAATATGGGCATTGTTGAAAATGCTATATTTGCAAGGTTTTCAACTTTATTTATACACATACTTTAAAATAATAATAAAAATCATCCAAAAACAAAACACTACACATTGATAATTACATAAAATTAAAGAGCTTATTGAGAATACACAATTAACAATAATCAATTTATGCTGTACCAATATCCATTTATAGTGAACCTGATTTTCCTTTGTAATTTTTTTTTCTGAATAGCAGAGTGATGATTGGAATTGGTTCACTAATTAAAGTGTATAAAGCATTTTGTCTGACATGTATTCTAGCACATGATTCTAGATTGGGATGCTGTTCCAGTCTTTATATACAAAGGGTAACTCTGGGCCACAGTTCTAAAATCACCACAAAAACGAACAAACCTTTTTTTAATATAAATTATATGGATGCTTATAACATGAGTTTTGAACTCATAGATAAAGTATACAGTATGAAATTAGGAAGTTACTGAACAATTTTGTAAGCCTAACCTAAGTATTAACCTTACTTTATGTAACATAAACAATAATTGCTAAAATATTAAGTTATTCCTTTAATAGGTTATGGAAATTATAATACAAATTGTTTAAAAGCAGGGATATCAAACATTGGCCCCCCAAATGTTAAAGGACCACTAAAGTCATCCAGACCACTTCATCTCAACAAAGTGGTCGGAGTGCCGTGGTCCTGTCAATTTAATCCTGCAAAATAAAACATTGATGTTTTGTAGAAAAACACACACCTCCAGTGGCTGCCTTCCAGCTTTTCTAACTATGTTAATCTGCGGAGTGATTATTGCTCTTGGTGAAGTGTAATATGTTTTTGTCATGAAGCCTTAAACACAAACAGTAGTACACAGCAGCCATGGTCCATCCCTACCTCTGGAGCCATATAATTTTCGGTGCCAGCGTATCCTCTTGCGGTCTTCTTTCCGTGCATCTCCAGCGCCAGTCCAAAATCTCCAATCCTGATGTGGCCCTTCGCATCCAACATGATGTTCCTTGGCTTTATGTCTCTGTAGAGAGAATAATTCTATAATTGATATAGTTTATAGAAAGTACTGGAAGTAAGAAAATAGAGTTGCTGAAATCAGTCAGTGTTTTCAGGTTCTAGGCCAATCTGATATGATTTGAAAGAATCCCTTCTGTCATTGGAATAATTAGTTGCTATAATGTCTGGAATCCCCAGTTGCCATCTTACCTTATAGTGTTAAACCATTTTGAATAGTTTATCTTAATGAAGTGGTATAGGTGATGTGATCCTGCCATTTTAACTTTACAATGTAAAATATTGCAGTTTAGAAACTGCAATGTTTATATTGTATATTGCAGGGTTTTACAAATATCGAGTGGCTGTTTTCCTGGCAGCCACTAGATACACTTCTTCTGCAACAACCGAGTTGACACAATCATGGGCCATTCCATGTCCCCATCAAACCCAAGTATTAGATTCAATGCTTAGCTGTGAGAAGCATACTGAGCAGATGGCACTCGCCACCCACATGCATCTCGTCCCCAATGCTCCTCTAGCAAAGTCTCCAGAATGACATTGTGGGAAGAAAATTGGGCTGCAACGCAGAGTGATTCTGGGCAATGGAAGACAGTTATATTAAAATCTTTTTTCAGGCTTTCAAGCAGAGCGCTCCTGCAGCAAGGTGGAATGTGGCTACAGAAACCTACCAAGCCAGGGACTATCCAACGACCCTATACTCCTCACTCACCCGCCCAGACGGCAGCAGCGAGTCAATGTGGCCAAGATCCCAGCATGAAATTCTCCTTGCCACACTGAACACTGCCGTGATCCTGACCTTAGAAGGCTCTCTCACACGGTTCCAGCGGCTCTGCAGAACAGGCATCGGCTGACCTCCCACGAGTAATAAGGGTTCCCCCTGTAATGTCCCTGAATCGTTAAGCCTGTCTGCTTTACAGTGCTTGCTGTATCAACCTGACTTCTATGATTTCCTTTTAAATGGAAGTGCAGCATAGTAATGAATTTGATCACAGTGGATTAATTACTCATCCGTGTTAACCTAGCTTGCTAAGCAAAATTAATGCTATCTACCATACATGTCTAGAATTATACTTGTGCCATTTTTTTTTTCATTAGCACTTAGACATGTCTTAGACTGAAAATAAAGTCTTTACCCATATTGATAACGCCGATTGGCGAAACGCGTTTATGGTTTTTATATTGTGTAATTTTTAAATATTAAAGTATATTTGGTAACCTTTTATCATACCATTTATCTTTTTATACACATATATTTATTATTGTTACCTGGCATTATCTCTTTTTATTCGCTGGACTCCAAGCAATCCTAGGTGGGGATTATACCACCAATGCGAACTACTAGGAGCAGTTGACCTGCTCCTGTCTTGTGAGTATCCACTTTTATTTTCACATATTTTATTCAAAGTTTTACACAGAGAACACTATTGCCTGTCTCTTTTTATTTGAGTGTCTTTCATATTACGGAAGGAGGAAGTACGTGAAGGAAATTCATCCCATATCCTACAAGCGGGGATCTAAACCGCTGTACGCCCTCTATACCAGAGCGGGTTCTAGCTCTTTTAAATGTGAGTTTGCAATCAAGTATTACATTTCAACTTCCATTTTATTCAGATATACTACACTATTTCGGCTCTGTATTTGTTCATATTTCTTGCATATGAGACGGTCCATAAGGAAGATAACAAGCAAGACTACTGTTTCGGACCAAGTATCATTACATAATACGATTCCAATGGACATTGCCAGATAAGACTCTCTCTTTTTATCCATTGATTTTATCTGGACTTTTCGTATTATTTAAGTTTTATCCAAGCGCAACCTTTTTCTGTATTTTCTACCTTTCTGTGTTTTGTTTTAAGGGTTTTTGAGGGATTCCCTTATAGGGTTGCTGCTAATCTGTGTTATCTAGCGCTCACTCATTGTTCTGGTTTTAAGACCTACCCTCAGCCTGGAACAAACGCCAGCGAGCAAAGCTGACATACAAAACCTGCTAAGGGAAATGAAAACCCTATTTGCTGCAGATATTGCATTGGTTCGGAAGGACTTGGGGGTAATCACAGCTCGACTGCAATCGTTGGAAGACTCTGGTGACACTGCGCACTGCGGGCAGGATGCTCAGCAGTCCGAGCTAGACAAGCTCAAGCAAGCAAATCTCCTCATGGAAGGCAGAATAGCAGTGCTGGAAGACTCCAAGCGACAACGCAATCTCAAGATTTGGAGCGTCCCTGAGGATGTTACGGACTCCGAAATCCCTCACTACCTCCGCCGCCTGCTAAGCAGCGTACTAACACCATCCAAAGCTAAAGCGATCTTGCTAGACAACTACTTCAGGATCCCAAAACCAGCTAAGGCCCCGGACGGGGCTTCCAGGGACTTGCTAATATGCTTTCAATCACTGCGCAGTAAGCAGCTGGTACAAGCAGCCATCTGCGACGCACCTTCATACCATTTCGAAGGAGCCGACCTTACCTTCTTTAACGACCTGACGCGGTCCACCATTGTCTGGCAGCAAGCCCTCCGTCCATTAACCCAGCACTTGAGACAGCACGAGGTGGCATACTGCTGGGGTCCAGGCCGCAAACTTACTGTGCTTCACGACAGAAAGAGAATCCCGCTACAGCAACAATCGGATGCAAGGAAATTCTTCAAGGCACTGGGGCTGCCTACTCCAGAGGCCCAGCAGGCACACACTCTAGGTGCGGACTCCCAACCATCGACCCAGATGTGGGACGTGAGAAATGTCCGACCCTTCTACCCGAAAACAAGACCCACAGCAGTGGAATCAAACCTGGTCGGCACTTCAGATTTGTCTCCGGCACAGGGACAGTCCTTCTAATTCACCCTCGGATGCTCACACCACCAATATAAAGTGTCACTAGTCTGATGCAACCTATTTAAATGTTATTTGTCTTTACTAATTGATGTTCCTCCACAATTGCTCTTACTTGAGACTAAACCCTCTCCCCCCCCCCCCATTGCAAGCAGAATACTTAGAGTATTACAATGTGCAATGTTAAAATGATAAGAATTACTCATGACAGCTTCACAGCATTGTATTCTATATATCACTTGACCCATGTCGCTGGTAATATGTTTCCTTGAATGCACAAATTTTTTTTAGCATGATATGCTTTTTACAGTTTGTATGGCTCCTGTGTGCTACAATAAAATACAAATAATAAAAAAAAAAAAAAGGCTATTAAAGAGAAATATAAGAATTTAGCTAAATAATACAGATAAAATGGAAGAAAAATGACAACACAGAGTAGAAAGAATAAGCTCTTTGTAAATTGTGCTTAAAGAATGTGTAATTACCGATGCACAATGTCGTGTCGGTGGAGAAACTGGAGCCCACATGCCATCTCTGCAGCGAAGAATCTGATAAACAAGAATTGAATAATGTATCAAGTACAGAGTATTTAATACAGAATAAGCTTAGTCTTTAAAATGAGAACTTCCTAAATGAGTTGACCTAGGGAAATCTACCTGCCATAATTCTATTATAATGTATAAATATATAATAAATAACTAACAAAATTACTGCCCTAGAACTAAGAAACACAGGTTGAAGACACCTAATGATATATATCTGTGTACCTCAAATCCTCATTGATTGTAAGCTCCTTTTAGTAGGGTGTACAATTATCCCCTTTCTATAAATTGTAAAGCTATGTGGAATAGACTGGAACTTTAAAAATGCTAATAATAATAGTAATATCCAGGTGGGTTGAAACAATGCTCCTTTTCCTCCAAAAAAGCTGCTATTTTGACTATTACCTTCAGTGCCTGGACCACAATTTTATTTTACATATCTAGAAGTGGGGTTTGGATATCCTCTGATCCATTGCACCTTGGCTGCCTGCTGAGTCTGATATCCTCTACCTTTCTACAGCATGTGGGTGGTGACCATATGTGTGTGTGTGTAGGTGTGACAGTATCGGGAGTGATAGCTGTGCAGGAGAGTGACAGTCATGGGCGTCCGCAAATTTGTTTCCAGTGGGGGGCATAATTGTTTTAACATCCATGCTCTGCCCCTTTTTGACAGTGTTGAGAAATCTGGAACGTATATATATATATATATATATATATACACACACACACACACACACACACACACACTTATATTTCCTATATATGTATGGGTATTGCACAATGCCTCGATGTTGAGGCATCATACAATAATCCCCTCACCCCCTCACACGTGGCGCCCGGCAGTGTAGAGCAGAACATTGGAAGCCATCAGGCATGCTTTCGATGCTCTGCCTGTACTGAGTGCCTCGAGGGGTCGAGGCACTCAGTTAAAGTAAAAAAATTAATAAATTAAATTATTTTTTAAAAAATTATCCCCTACCCTTCCTCCCTCTACCTCCCCATGTACTTACCGTTTGCTGCACTATCCCTGCCGACAGATTTGTCTTCTTCTGAGGGACAGACAGTCCCCCCTCTGCAATTTAGGACCCCCAGGGGACATGTGGCCGCTCTAAAAGAGCGGTCACATGGCCGCAATAGGTGTCCACAGTGCTGCCAGCAGGGGGACTGCCTGAACTGACAGGCAGACCCCCTGCTGGTGGAAAAAGGTTAAAAAAAATTTAAAATAAAGTTAATAAATTTAAAAAATATATATGTATATCTATATATAATATGTATATATAATGTCATACTAAGTGTATTTTCTATTAATATATACATATATTAATCTAAAAATACACTTAGAGTAAAATTCACACATGTGTATATATATTTAATAAGTATATATTGTATATATACATATATTATTATAAAAATAAATAATTAAAAATAAATAAAAACCTGTAAAAATATATATATATTTAACCCCTTAATGACTGGACTGTTTTTGCGATGTTGTACATTTGCGACCAGGCCTCTTTTTACACTTTTGTGGTGTTTTTGTATAGCTGTAATTTTCCGCTCTCTCATTTACTGTTCCTATATAAATTATATATATATATATTTTTTTTAAGGACAAAAAACGTCTTTCTTTACATACCATGATTTATATAATCTCATGTAATTTAATTTAAAAATAAAAATAAAAAAAAATGATGAAAATTAAAAAAAAAATGTTTTTTGACTTTTACTTCAAAAATCTTTTACTCATCTACAAAAGCGAATAAAAAAAATGCTAAATAGATTCAAAATTTTGTCCTGAGTTTTAAAATACTCAGTGTTTACATGCTTTTTTGCAAGTTATAGGCCTATAGGTACAAGTAGGATATTGAGGTTTCAAAGCATAAATTTTTTCAAATGTATCAATAGTGACATTGTAACACTTATCTGTCATAAATCTCTGAATAACACCCCACATGTACATATTTTTTTTTAAAGTAGACAACCCAGGGTATTCAATATGGGGTATGTCCAGTTTTTTTGTTTTAGTAGCCACCTAGTCGCACTGGCCAAAGTTAGCGTTCATATTTGTATGTGTGTGAAAAAAGTAAAAAACTAAATTGAATGCTAATTTTGGCCAGTGTTTGTGACTAAGTGGCTACTAAAAAAGACTGGACATACACCATTTGCATTATCTTGGGTTGTCTTCTTTTGCAAATGGTATGCCATCATGGGGGTAATTCTCATTTACCATACATTCTCAAAGGCAACGTAACCAACCTGGCCATTTTCAATCTAAAAATATTTGACCCATATATTTGACCTTGTAACTTTCAAAAACGCAATAAAATCTGTACATGGGGGTACTATTATACTCGGGAGACTTTGCTGAACACAAATATTAGTGTTTCAAAACAGGAAAACGTGTCACAACAATTATATCATCAGTAAAAGTGCTGTATGTGTGTGAAAAATGTGAAAAGTCACTTTCACTGACAATATAATCGCTGTGATATGTTTTACTGATTTGAATCACTAATATTTGTGTTCAGCGAAGTCTCCCAAGTAAAACGGTACCCCCCCATGTACAGGTTTTAGGGTGTCATAGAAAGTTACAGGGTAAAATACAGTGCTAGCAAATTAAATTCTCTGGACTTTCGGCCTGGGTTGGCAGGCAGGTCCCTCAAATTGCAATTAATAAAATTACTTAATTATGTAAAAATATTACATAAATACACACGTAGAATTTAAATATATATGCATATTTATATATTTGAAGTCTACGTGTATATTTATATAATTATTTATGTAATTTTGTATATGGACATATGTATATTTCGTATTATTTTTATTTATTTATACATACATAGATATATATACAATTTCATTCTAAGTGTATTTTGATATGTATATATATTTTAATATCAAAATACAGTTAGAATAGAATTTCATATAGATATAATTTTTTTTAATTTTTATTATTTTAAATTTTTTTATTTAATTTAATCTACTTATTATTTGTATTTTATAATACACGTGTGTAATTTAATTATAAGTGTATTTTTATATTAATATATGTACATATTAATATAAAAATACACTTAGTATAACATTATATATATGATATATACACATATATAATTTTTAATTTTTTTTTTATTAACATTAACTTTTTTTATTTTACACTAGTAGGGAGACTGCCTGTCAGCACAGGCAGTCCCCCTGCAGGCAGACACATGGACACCTATTGTGACCATGTGATCGCTCTGTTAAGCGATCACATGGCCACAGGGGTCCTTATCCGCCATGGGGAGACTGTCTGGGCTGCAGGCAGTCTCCCCACAACGGGAGCACCGCCGAGGGAACAACGGCGATTGGGTAAGTACACTGGACCGTTAAGACGGTTCAGGACCGTCACCGGTCGGCAATGCAAAAATGCCGATGACGGTCCTGAACCATCCTCAGTCCTGAAGGGGTTTAAAAAAAAAAATTAAAATAAATAAATAAATAAATAAATATATATATATATATATATATATATACACATACATACACACACAAATACACGTGTCCCGCACTCACAGTTCCCGGTCTTGTTGTTGCCTTGGTGCAATCCCCGACTTAAATATGATATCTTGATGGAGAGCACTCAAAGGACTCAAAATGTATTTCAAATAGTGCGTTTTATTTAAGCATCAAATCTTTAGATACAGAGTGTCGACGTTTCAGTCCCACTGGACTTATCAAAACTTGATAAAAGTCATGTGGGACTGAAACATCAACACTCTGTATCCAAAGATTTGATGCTTAAATAAAAAGCACTTTTTGAAAAATAAATTTTGAGTCCTTTGAGTGCTCTCCATCAAGATATCATATATATATATATATATATATATATACACACATATAATTTTATTCTAACTGTATTTTAATATTAATATATATATTTATGTCAAAATACACTTAAAATAAAATTAGCTGCGGACGTACCTCATACTTAAGGACC
>OW240918.1:103533662-103550546 GCA_933207985.1 Pelobates cultripes | reverse complement strand
GTTTCCGCAATAACCTCTTAGTGCTTTCCTATAGGACAGCATTGGATTGGCTGAGATCATCAAGATAGATAATCTCAGCCGTGGAAAGGGAGCCAGATGGTGCCAGCCACAGCGAGACCTGTGCGTCGTGAGAGAAAAAGGTGAGTAAAATCACCTGTTTACTACACAGAGAGGTGGCTGGTTAGCTAAACAATCATTTCAGCACTATAGTGTCAGGAACATGTTTGTATTCCTGACACTATAGTGTGCCTTTAAAGACATCACAAACTTTAAAACAGATTAGTGGAAAAATAGCTATATTAAATAGTTTGCAAATATACACTATACTTGGCAGAAAAATGCAAAAACACAATATTTACACAAATCTGTCTAAAGCACACCTTTGATATCCTATCTATTTAATTAAAATATATTGTTTTAGTGGCTGCTTTTTAACTTTTAGGTGAAACACATCAAATTCTAAAGTAAATTAAATAAATTAAGCTTTAACACAAGTTTGCACCTTGTAATTATTAAACTGCAACTATAAAAACTGTATAGTACAGGAGCACTCTTAGTACCACAATCACTGCAGCTCACAATAGTATCGGTCTCTTGTTTTAGTCCCCACATTTTCAGTCAAATTGGTGTGACACAAATGTGTCCCTCTCTCGTACTAGCCCACATCCTAACAAGTCTCACGGATAATATAATTTCTCTTCCTAATAAGTAATTGTAAAACTCTTCAAATTTGGATGGCAATGAGATACTGAGAGAGCTAGGTACAGACTAGAAATTAATAAATCATTGCATGTCTTGACAAACATATAAATCAATACATGGCTGTTTTTTCTGTTAATGGAAAGGTGGTCTGGTACTAGTTCATTGGGGTCTAAAATGCTTCATGGGTTTTGGTTGGCAGGACTTACCGGGGTCTGAAACGCTCCATAGGCTTTGGCTAGGTAATGACTTCCGGCTGCCAACTTAAGCACGCGTTGTTCAGCGAGTGTCCTGTCTGAGGCTTCAGTGAGAAGGTCTCTCTTTCTCACTATTTTTAATGCCACCACCTTCTTTGTTATTTCATCTGAAGCCAGGAAGACCTGGAACAGAGAAATAAAAATGCCTTCAGATTTTGAGGGCAATCATTGTGTACTAATATAACATCTTATCAGAATAAACCAGTTAAAGGAAACTGTCACAAATGTTTTAAATTTAGCAATCTATTTCTTAAAGAGGCTCTGTCAACCCCAAGGACAGGTGGGCTGTAGTGTGTGTAGGGGGACATAGGGGCTGCAGTTTGTGTAGAGTGCATAGGGGCTGTAGTTTGTGTAGGAGGCATAGGGGCTGTAGTGGGTACAGCAGGGAGGTATGGGAGCTCTATTGGGTGCAGGGTGGGGATAGGGGCTGTAGTGGATGCAGGTTGGAGACAGGGACTGTAGTAGTGCAGTAGGTGCAGGGTAGGGATAGGGGCTGTAGTTTATGTAGGGGGCATAGGGGCTGTAGTTTGTGTAGGCGGAATAGGGGCTGTGGTGGGTACAGGGGAGGTATGGGAGCTTTAGTATGGGTGCAGAGTGGCGATAGGAGCTGTGGTAGGGGCAGGGTGGGGATAGGGGCTGTAGTGGATGCAGGTTGGAGATAGGGACTGTAGTGGTGCAGTAGGTGCAGGGTAGGGGGCATAGGGACAGTAGTGGGTGAAGGGTGGTGATAGGTGCTGTAGTGGGTGCGGGGTGGGAATAGGTACTGTGGTGGGTGCAGTGTGGATAGAGAGGCTGCAGTTCGCGCATTGTGGGGATAGGGACAGTAGTGGGTGATAGGTGCTGTAGTGGGTGCGGGTGGGAATAGGTACTGTGGTGGGTGCAGTGTCGATAGAGAGGCTGCAATTCGTGCATTGTGGGGATAGGGACAGTAGTGGGTGAAGGGTGGTGATAGGTGCTGTAGTGGGTGTGGGGTGGGAATAGGTACTGTGGTGGGTGCAGTGTGGATAGAGAGGCTGCAGTTCGTGCATTGTGGGGATAGGGACAGTAGTGGGTGAAGGGTGGAGATAGAGGCTATAGTGTGTGCAGGATGGGGATAGGTACTGTGGTGGGTGCAGTGTGGATAGAGAGGCTGCAGTTTGTGCATTGTGGGGATAGGGGCAGTAGTGGGAGGAGGGTGGGGATAGGTGCTGTAGTTGGTACAAGGTGGAGATAGGGGCTGGAGTTGGAGAAGCGTGGTGATAGGTGCTGTGGTGGGTACATGGTGGGGATAGGGGCTGTAGTGGGTGCAGGGTGGCGATAGAGGCTGTAGTGGGTGCAGGGGGCACAGGCACTTAAGAGTGGGTACAGCGGAGGGATGGGTGCTTTAGTGGATGCAGGGAGGACATAGTGGCTGTAGTTTGGGTACAGGTGGTGAGGGATGGGTGCTGTAGGGAGATACAGGGGCAGTAGTGGGTGAAAAGGGCATAGAGCTGTAGTGGGTGCAAGGGGGCTGTATTGGGTGTAGAAATGGATATGGGCTAGTGGGTGCAGGAAGAGATAGGGAATATGGGGGGGAGTTGCATAGGAGCTTTAGAGTGAGCAAGTGAAGGAAAGAGTCCCATGTGCCTCTGCTCTTTTCACTCCCTAATCCCTGTCTTTCAAAAAGTCCCCATCTTCCCTTCCTAAAATATTTTCTAGAATCATACTTGCAGTGTGCAGTCTCTGGCAGGCTGCTCTTTACCGTCCTAGTTCTCACAGTCCAGTAGGATTCTGCAGGTGAATTAGAGCAGGAAGTGATGTCACTTCCCATCCCCAGACTCTGTCTCCTCCTCACACAGAGCAGTACACAGGAACTGGTGCATGAGACCTGGCAAGAACAGCAGGACTACTCCCAGGTCTCACTGATAAGGGGGGTCACTTATAGTGTGATAGGTGGCAGGGGCAACCTTTCACTTGAATATATGTGTAATAATGGCTTTGTAATAAGGGCCTACTTGGTCTTATGTATTTTTTTCTATTCCTTACAATATCTGACCCATGGAGGAACTTAAAGGAGCACTATAGTACTCCCTCCCTTGGAGCCCCCCTCCCTCTGGGCTTAAAGGGGTTAAAACCCTTTCAGCCACTTACCTTAATCCGGCACCTGGCTCCTTCAGCGCTGGTGACCTCTCCTCCCCCTGCCAGAGCCGCGCGTGCATTCAAACTGCTCATAGGAAAGCATTACTTAATGCTTTCCTATGGACGTCAGCGTCTTCTCGCTGTGATTTTCACACTGAGAATCGCGGAAGCGTCTCTAGTGGCTGTCAGGGAGACAGCACCTAGAGGCTGGATTAACCCTCAGTGAAAACTGCTATGTTTTCAGCTGCAGGGTTAAAACCAGGGTGACCTGGCACCCAGACCACTTCATTGAGCTGAGTGACTAGGAGCTTGGTCACTGGGGAGAGGGTGACAAGGGGCTTGGTAACCCCTAGTAACTTGGAGGGGGCTTGTTATTTTTAAAACTAACCCCCACCCATCGCCAATAGGAGGGTGCTGAGGGGGGGGGATAATAGGCCCCCCTTATCATTTGAGGCCCCAACAGGCTGCTAATGTGTGGGAGTATTGTTCCCCCCTCTTTTATTGCTTGTGAGCCCCAGTCGCCTGCAATGGGTGGGAGCTGGAAGGGAACAATGGTTGCCCCCCTTTATTACTTAGGGCTCCCACCCACCGCTAATGGATGGTAGCCTGAGAGGGGGGGCAAAAGCCCCTCCCCACCAATCCCCTAGGTCTACCATTCAACTGAATAGCCCACACTCACAGGGCATGGGTAGGAGCTAGAAGGGGGACACTATGCCCCCACATTAATTAGTGTAATAGGTGCCCCATGATGGGGGCATGGGGGACGTATGCTAGGTCCCCATTTATTGAATTTGGAGGGGGTAGGGGCAGGAAGGAAATTTTAATCTCTCTTATGCTAATATGGAGGTCATATTGACCACCATCGAGTGAGAGGGGCATTGGTGGGTAAGGAAGTGGTGGGGAGCACAGCTCTCTGCCACGTCTATTTTTACACATTACAAGGAGGGAACCACTAGCCGGTAGCTCCCTCCGTGTAATAAACAATACGAAAATCGAATTGCAATTCGGTCTTCCTTCGTTTTTTTGTAGTTTCTATTTGTTCAATTATCTTTCTGACAAATGGAAGAATAGCCAATTATGAGTTTCTCTGGGGTCTTTAAAAAATATTATGCATTTATATAATAAATAGATTTTTTTATTTGTTAAGATGCCTCATAATGCGACAGAGGACCTACATCAATATTCTGAAACAGAACAAGCGAAATGGGCTGCTGTCTAATTTGGTCCTGTAACTTCAAACACATTGATAAAGGTATTCATGGGGATATAGCTGAATACATTTTTATTTATTTAGTTTAAATAAGTAGCACAAATTCAGCTTACAGAACACCCAGCAAAAATACAATGCTGTGTATGCGTGGCTATACACTGTATTGCAGAGCAGTTAGGAAACATTTTTGTTGCACAGAATTGACATCAGCCAGCTTAGAACAGGGGTGACGCTACTGGATTTATTAAACTCCCTATGTGCAGCGTTTCATAGTGAAATGCTGAACATACAGAATAATCATGGCACCATGAACACTTCAGATTACTGAAGAAGTCATGGTGTCTGGAGTAACCCTTTAAGACAGTTTCCCGCTGAAATTTGGTAGAAATGTATCTTCCTCTCTGCTATTGTAGACAGAATGTATTTTGTCTCTCAAGGTGATATCATAACAGCAAGTAATATGCTTCAACCTAGCTAACATTTACTGCTATCTTTCACTAAATCCCGAACGCTGCATTAACAAGTCAGGAATGTTACAGGGAGTAACTCTTCTACTAATATAGTCCCATGATAAGGATTAAATGCACCATGTATACCTGGGGTACTTCTGCAATTACAACACATTTTTTTGAATACTTTGATTTAAAGAACTGCCAAAATGTCTCATACATATTGCTAAAAGGTTTACATGGGAGATATTGCTGTATTTAGGAAATAATGCTGAACAGAATGTATTTATTATTATTATAGTAGCATACATGAGGAAATACACAACACAAATACAATTAATAGACATCAAAATAGAATAACAAACATATAACCATGCAATATATACAGCAAATATACAATGTTATATGTGTATGGGAAAACAAAACATATGGAAAAAAACAAAAACATAACAATGTCAATACAAAATGTTATAATCCAGGGGTGCTGGGCCTGACTGCTAAGCAAGCAGGACGTAAATCGTGAGAGCTCTTCTGATACCCTGTGTTTTTGTGTTTAAAACTAGGGGACAGGTGTCCCATCTCACACCTAACATAAGCTCAAAGTCTGCAGAACATACCTGAGCCCATCCTGCATTGATATTTCTTCAACAAAGGTGACTTAGTGGGGACTCTTGCTGCTGTGGCCTACTCCACGATCTTAAGCAGGGGATGCGGCCGATTCCCTGTCTCATCAACACTCGATTGTGGCTGGGGTCCTGTTCCCCCCACCTCAGGACCGGTGAGGGATAGCACGGTCCCCGCTGATCTGGGCTGCCACGGTTTCGGGACTCATAGTGGGTACCCAGACATATTCCAGATGGATACAGGCAATGGCCCCCAAGATGGCAGATTCACTAGGCCATGGTACACCTGGCCCGCAAACCATGCATATAGACCAACAAGGCCTATCCCATTATACTATGGACAAGCTTGATCTAATATTTTTATGCTTCTGGGTTGTCTTGATGGAGCGTCTGAAGCCAACATCGATGGTATGGGACTCACCTGGTGAAAAGCCAGGAGCCGGCGGAGGAAGGTCTGGGAAGTCTCTCAGGGGTGCTGTGGTATCGCAAGCTTCTGTCCCCCGTACACGCTGCCCACCCAGGCTAGAAGGGCTTTGAACCCAATGTACCCGCCACACAAACAAAAGACCGTACGGCACAAACAACAAACCACACGGGTACACAGAGGTCATCGTTATAACCCGAAGGGGAAGAGCCTGGACTTTGCCAGTTCTCAGAAAGCAGGCACAAAGCAGGAGAATCCATCACTATTAGTGGGCTTGTCTTACTACTACAACTGGATGCCGCACATGGTGTTACTGGAGCCGGGGCCACCCATAGCCACCCATCTCAGGCCTTAAGCAGCCTTGATATAAAACTACTGGCTACCTTTTTCCTATCCCTCTTATGTATTTACTTTCTGGTTTACCTGTTTGCCTCTCTAGACCGCCCTTTCCATTTAACGATAAGGGCATACCTCACCTCAGACATCAGCAATAGGGTCCCCTGGGTGACATTCTATCAGTTATGCTACCCAGCTCTCTATTATAGCCTGGTTTTGTTAAGCCTTTCCCAAGATGAGCTGGTGTATGTTTGACTTCTCTACTACTCTATGGCATTTTAAGTTCCCTTGGTAGTACTTTAGCAATCTTCACATAGGTTAATCCTGGGCTATTTACCCTACATATATTTTGTGGACTCACAATGCTCTCTGTGCATTTGATACTACCGACCTATTTACGTGGAAGATTTATCATAGCATGCTTATCATGTGTCTATCGTGGTTACTACCTGTGTTAATTATATATCAGTAACTCTATTTTTATCTTAAAAATTGTGCAGTACTCGCAATGCCATGGCTATGTTATGCTCTAATGTGCTTGCTCTTGCCGTCGTGGTATAGTAAGCTGTTTTGTTATCCTATACAAACCAAAAAATTTTATAATCCATATTTTGTTTCAATCATCTAGTGCTGCTCCTAGTGTAATACATTTCCATGTAACAGTATTATAATTGTTTCATAAACACAAGGCAGTGAGATAATTTCCATTTAATAGAAATGTAGCTTGTTCACTATGTTACTGCATCTTTAAGAATGTTCATCAGCCCCTCCCCCCTGCAAGTCATGTGACCAAGTATGAAACTGTAATGACAGTTGGAGTGGATTAAACTGTTTATAATTACAATAAAATTCACAAAAGCCTCTTACAGTTTTCATTGATATTAATTAAAACTTAGATATCACGAAGGTGAAAATGCCAACAATATGAAAAAAATTTGTTTATTCAGTAAACAGGAAGTTGAGGTGAATTGCGTGACCATATTATTTTGGTTAGAATTACTGAAGTGAAGATTTTTAAACCAAGACATTTTAGGTATATTTTATTTTTCATCTTATCTTACAATTTGGTGAATTAACTCTATTTGGCTTTTAATACTGTGCAAAACAGAATTAATTTGCTCTAATGCATCAATCAGTAATAAACAATAGGCATGTTGGACACAAAACAGCTACTGAAAATGGAGCTCATATCCTTAGAATTCAGCCTACATACATCCAAATAAAGACCAATCATAGTCAACATAATTATGTATTTTTAAGTTGCAGCCAATAGTAAAATTACACTAAATTACCATATTCATTGGACAAAATGGACAATTTTCATTTTGGAATGGAAGCTCTAAATAAGGGTTTACGCTAACATCTTTTAGCCAAGTATTAACCAGTAGATATTGCGCCAGTCTATTGTCTATTTCTCTCTGAACTCCCCATCTACCACATCCGTAGGCTGTTTGAATGGATGTTTCATGAATTACCTTTCCATAGCCACCTTTGCCGAGCAGTTTGTGAAAGGTAAATCTCTCCAGCGAAAGAGATGACTCCAGTGGTGGTCTTAGAACTGATGAAGAGACGCTGATTTTTCCATGATTTTCTTCTTTCTTCACCGGTTGTTGTCTTTCTTCATGTTCTTCTTTCTTCCTTTTCTTGACATGTAGGTCATTGCAGATGATGCCGTCCTTGCTTTGCTCTTCTTGTTGTTTTCTTCCACTGCTGTCCTCTTCTTCCATGGGCCTCTTCTTTGCCTTTTTATCACTCATATTTGAGTGTGATGTTTGAAAGTGAGAAACGCCAAAAAATGTGCACAAATTTTCCACAAGGAAAGTCGCCTCTTTAACTCTCGAATCGTTTAAAGAGAAATGTTAAGTGCGTGAGCCAGTTCATATGTCATGAGTTCTAAACTGTTCTGATTGGTTGGGAAGTGCATCGTGTGTTTATTTTTGAAATCCCAATGATTTTTATTTACTATAAACTCTTCATTTTTTTTTTAAAAATGTGCAAATTGTGATATTATTATTTTTAAAATAATAAACACTTAAAAAGAAAGAAAACCTTGCAAATATTACATGACGTAACATTGTGGATATTAAAATTGATGCTAAATTATGTTATTGGTTTACCACTTAGCTTCGTGGCTATGCCATTAGTACAGAGGTACAGAGAAGGCAGTAAATATGGTCTCTGTAGTAGATACTCATTAGCTAAGTGCAGTATGCTAGGTATTGTTAAAGGACCACTATAGTGCCAAGAAAACATACTTGTTTTCCTGGCACTATAGTGCCCTGAGGGTGCCCCCACCCTCAGGGTCCCCCACCCGCCCGGCTCTGGGGAGAGGAAAGGGGTAAAAACTTACCTTTTTTCAAGCGCTGGGCGGGGAGCTCTCCTCCTCCGATCCTCCTCTGTTCCTCCCATTCGGCTGAATGCGCATGCCCGGCAAGAGCTGTGCATGCATTCAGCCGGTCGCATAGGAAAGCATTTACAATGCTTTCCTATGGACGCTTGCGTGCTCTCACTGTGATTTTCACAGTGAGAATCACGCAAGCGCCTCTAGCGGCTGTCAATGAGACAGCCACTAGAGGAATTGGAGGAAAGATTAACCCATTTATAAACATAGCAGTTTCTCTGAAACTGCTATGTTTATAAAAAAAATAAGTTAATCCTAGCTGGACCTGGCACCCAGACCACTTCATTAAGCTGAAGTGGTCTGGGTGCCTAGAGTGGTTCTTTTAATGACTTTGTTTAACATCCAGTTTGTGCGCTTGCATTTGGTGTCCATATTCAATATGTATTTTTCCTGCTAATATTTTTTATTTAAATATATATATATATATAAACATTGAAATAGCACACTATTTAAATGTACACTATTACAATACAGACACTCCTCACTTACCGACCGGGTTCCTTTCCTATGACCCGGTCGTAGAACGAATTGGTCGGTAAGTGAGGCGTTAAGGGATTCCCTGCTCTGCTGTGTTCTTCTATGTTCTGGGAAATGTCCCTGAACATAGACTAACGCACAAGAGCAGGGAATCCCTCTAATCTATGCTCGGTGAAATTACCCCGAACATAGATTATAGAGATTCCCTGCTCTGTTGCCTTTGTCTATGTTTGGGGAAATATCCCCTAACATAGAAGAACGCAGCAGAGCAAGGAATTCCTCAAATTCCCACGACGGCTCGCACTTACAACCCCGCGAAAGAGCTTGTTGTAAGTGCGAGCCTTCGTAAAGCAGGTAGGTTGTAAAACGAGGACCACCTGTATAATATTAAATCCAAGTAAAGACAAACGTACCTACGACAAACATACAGACAATATCTTATTTCGGAGAAGTAGAGGAAAGGGCAAAGGATTAGACATCATCATATATATTAATAACTATTCCGTGCTTGGACCCCAAAAAAAGTAAAGAACAAGTAGAATTATAATCCCTTAGATATTTTGTTAATCCAAAATTGCCATTTTTCTCTCTCCTTATGACAAGTGCCACGCTCCATAGTTAACTGATGTGGAACTTGGTTCCTTACTCCATATCAATAAGGTGCAATAGATGTTCTCCACTTTTAGCTATTAGATATTTTGATGCTATACAAATATATATATATTATATATTGTTTTTCTTTCCATTACATGGTCTTTCTAAAAATACCATTATTTTCATCATATCATATAATTTACTATAAAAAGAATTATAAAATATGATGGAAATTTAAAAAAAAAAAACACCACTGCCTGGACCATGTCGAGGCGGCCTATAAACTCCGGATGAGGTGGTATCTCACCCCACGGAGGCTGGCACTTATATACCCAGGGGCACAACAGGTATGCTGGCGCTGCTGCGCACAGACGGATACTTTGAGCCATATCTTCTGGCACTGTCCAGTATTACACACTTTCTGGAGACAGGTACAAGTGTTACTCCAAAGCCATATACAGAAAAGGATACCATTCACTCCGGAGGCTTACCTCCTACACATGCTTCCCAAATCACTGACCCATCCGGAGGCGGTGCTGACCACCCATATTACCTTAGCAGCCAAACACTGTATAGCTTCCCTCTGGAAATCCACCTCAGCCCCGGTAATAACAGTGGTAGTTAACAGGATAAACCTCACGCAACACCTTGAGAAAATAGCGCATACGATCCAGGGCACCCTAGCACGATACAACCTGATCTGGTCTAACTGGTCTGGACAATGAGACAAAGCCCGTGTCGATCTAGTTTAGTGGAGAAAAAACAGTAATAAGGGACTAACCCACCCCAGATGTACGAGGAAACAGAAATACAGGGAAGCCCCCCCCAAGCTTAACTCCCATATAAGCAGAGGTAGCTGGAGAAAAGTGGCTAAACGGGCCACCGCAAAACCCAACAAGGTGTAGAGACATCTCAACTTCTAACCCTTACCTTTACCCAGTTGTTAATCCCCCCTCCCTCACCTCAATCATCCCCGGCAGCTACCCACGCGGGCAATGATGCAGATCTGAAACGGCCCAGTGAGCAACCTAGCTGTCGGCGCAATACGCCGGCCACAGCAGTACCCCCCCCTCTCATACTGAGTCGGAGGCCTGCGAGATCCGAGTACAGTCACGCTGCAACCCCCACTGTGAACAACGACCGTGCTCGGAGGCTGACTCACAAATTGCTCAAACAACAATGTAACCATACAATATATCTTGCGCAACATGTGTGAAAGAATCAATAGTAATTGCACTCGACAATGTGATCTGCTTATGTGTAATTATGTACCCTTACCCCATTTTCATTTCTGTACCCCGCTGTTTATATTTTCATGGTAAAAACCAATAAATATGATACAAAAAAAAACACTTTTTCTAACTTTGACCCCCAAAATCTGTAACGCATCTACAACCGACAAAAAAACACCTGTGCTAGTTTTTAAATTTTGTCCTGCGTTTAGAAATACCCAATGTTAACATGTTGGCTTCTTTTGGAGAGTTATAGGGCAATAAGTACAAGTAGCTCTGTGCTATTTCCAAACCATTTTTAGTTTTTTTTCAAAATTAACAATAGTTACATTGTAACACTGATATCTGTCAGGAATCCCTGAAAAACCCTTTACATGTGTGTATATATTTTTTAAAAGAAGACAACCTAAGGTATTAAACTTGGGGTATTTTGACTGTTTTCATGCAACCATTTTACCACCAATCATGTATTTAATACATTTAAAAAAAAAAAATGATGATTTTGTTGACACACATAGCAATTTAAGAATACATGTACTGAGAACTTTAAGGGTTACTGTCAAAGAAAACCCTAATATGTGTTCATCAACATCTCCTGAGCAGGGCCGGTGCAAGGATTTTTGCCGCCCTAGGCAAAAGTAAAGTTTGCCGCACCCCCCTCAATGTGACATCACAATGCCCCACCCATATGATCTGCCATGTTAACTAACGCCAGTGCTGCAGTGCCGCCGTGTTTACATTGAAAGGCCTGCAGGGACAGGCTATGGACACCAGAACCACTACATTAAGCTGAAGTGGTTCTGGGGACTAGAGATTAGTGCCACGAATAATATACTAGATTGCCTACTTACAACCAGATGAGGATGACGATGGGCTCTAGCTACAGTCTGCCTCCACTGGTCTGGTGTAGAACAGGCTCTCTGGAGGCTGTTTGTAACTGTGGTCACAAAAATCAAGCAGCTCCATTTTTTTAAGCAGCTCCATTTTTTTAAGGCCCTTTACACAGCTCAAGGTCTGGGTCCCAGGGTCCACCTTCATGTTCCATCAATGAGTTTGTACACAGGGGGTGGAGTAGGGGGATGTCCTGATATGTGTGTAAGGAATGCATTGTGTGAATCTGTGTTTGTATGTGTAAGAGCTGCAAGGTGTGTGAGTGATGGATGTCAATCTCTTCTCCCCCCTCTCCCTCCCTTGTCACTCTCTTCCCCCCCCTTGTCCCTCTCTCCTCCCCCCTCCCTTGTCACTCTATTCTCCCCTGCTTGTCCCTCTCTTCTCCCCCCTCCCTTGTCACTCTCTTCTCCCCTGCTTGTCCCTCTCTTCTCCCCCCCTCCCTTGTCACTTTCTTCTTCCCCGTTGTCACTCTCTTCTCCCCTCCCCACTCTCATTCCCCCTCCCTCCCCCGTCAATTCCCCTCCCTGTCAATTTCTTCCCACCCACCCTGTGAATTTTTTTCCCCTCCCTTTCAATTTATTCCCTCCCTTTTCAATTTATTCCCCCCTCCCTGTCAATTTATTTATTCCCATGTCAATTTATCCCCCCATCAATTTATCCCCTCCCCATCAATTTACCCCCTCCTGTCAATTTATCCCCTCCCTTTCAATTTATTCACCACCCCTTTCAATTTATTCCCACCCCTTTCAACTATTCCCTACCTCCATTTTCAATGTATTCCCCACTCTCCCTGTCAATTTATCCCCGCCAATTTATCCCCCATCAATTTATCCCCCTCCCTGCCATTTACCCCTGTCAATTTATCCCCCCTTTCATTTATTCCCCCACCCCTTTCCACCTCTTTCAATTTATTCCTACCCTCCATTTTCAATGTTCCCCCTTTCACTTACCCCCCTCCTGTCAATTTATTCCCCTTCTGTCAATCTCCCTTCCTGTCAATCCCCTTTCCTGTCATTTCCCCTTTCCTGTCAGTTCCCCTTTCCTGTCAAATCCCCCTGCTTCTTCCCTGTCATTTCCACTTCCCTCTTCCCTGTCATTTCCACCCCTTTCCCTGTCAGTTCCACCCCTCCCTACCATTGTTGTAGCGTGGCTGAGCCCTCTATTGGTCCGCGGGTACAGGTAGCTTATGTTTCCTGTACCCGGCCGGACTAACAGGAAGTGCTCACTCAGTGTGCACTTCCTGTTAGTCCGGCGAGGTACAGGAGACAGATGCTCCCTGTACCCGCGGACCAATAGAGGGCTCGACCACGCTACAGTGAGGGAGTGACAGGAGGGAGCGCCGAGCGCTTCCCTCCTGTCAGCCCCTCTCCTCATGCTGCGCCCGGGCGGTGCGGTGCGCCCTCATGGATGCACCACCCGGGCAAAGCTGCAGCCGCCTGAGGCTCTCTACAGAGCGCTCGGGCGGCTGCAGCATGAGGGGGGGCCGGCGCTCCTGGCGCCGGACCTGCTTCTGAGTACAGTGATACTCCCCCATGTATAGGTGTGTCATCGTGCACCCATGTCCTATTTGGGACATTTTTAAAGCTGCCCAATGTAATTTACTCCCATTAAACCATATATTTTTGAAAAGAAGACACCCTAGGGTATTTCAAATGGTGGCACTTTCCATGCACTAATTCTACCACCAGTCTTTGTCAAACTTTTGGGTAGTCATTATTTTGTGTTCTTTTTCTCTCACATTGTACATTAGGCATGGATTCTCAGTTCCTGTTATGTGTTACTGACAAAGAATACCCCAATTTTTGTTCAGCAACATCTCCTGAGTACAACAGTGCCCACAATGTACAGGTTTTATGGGTTTTTTGAGAACTTACAGGGGTCAAATGTAGGGCTTTCCTCTTTTCCATATTTGCACATTGAAATTTGACAGATTGGTTTTCTGAGCCTATGTTGCCTTTGAGACTGTATGGCAGCACATAAATGAAAATTACCCCACCACGGCATATCATTTGTAAAAGTAGACAGCATTTTTCACACGAACTGCCATTTCACCACTAATATTATCAGTATAATACCTTTTACTCTTGTGTAGAGTAATGTCTCACGAGTACAATAGTACCCCTTAAGTATAGGTTTTATGGTTATTTGGAAAGTTATAGGGTCAAACATCAGATTTGCCCATTTCTGTTTTTGTAAATTGCTATTTGCCAGATTGGCAATGTTACCTTTGAGACGGTGTAGCAGCCCAGAAATCCCACCATGACTTACGATTTGAAAAAGTGGACAACCCAGGGTATTCAAAATTGGGTATGTCCAGTCTTTTGTAGTAGCCACTTAGCCACAAACGCTTGCCAAAGTTAGGTTAGTTGTGTTTTGCAGTTTTTTACACAAAAACTGCACTTTTACTGGTGATTTTATCACCGTGATAAGTTTAACTGTTTTAAACACTCATATTTGTGTTCAGCGAAGTCTCCTGAGTATAGCAACACCCCATGTATAGGTTTTATGGTGTTTTTTGGTAAGATACAGAGTCAATATAGGGCTTGCCGAATTCAGTTTACCAGATTGGTTTGCTGGGTCTATGTTGCCTTTTGAGACCGTATGGTAGCCTAGGAATGGGAATTAACCCCGTCATGGCATACCATTTTCAAATGTAGACAACCCAGGGTATTCAGAAACTACACTTTTTTAATGGTGATAAGTTTTACTTTTTATATTTGTGTTCAGCGAAGTCTACTGAGTATAGCTATATACCCCATGTAAAGGTTTTATGGTGTTTTGGAAAGTTACAGCATTAAATATAGAGCTTGCCAATTAAATTCTCTGGACTGTCTGCCTGGGTTGTCAGGCAGGTCTCTCAAAATTATAATGAATAAAATCAAATAATTATGTAGTTAATAGTTAAACATATATGTAGAATATGTGTGTGTGTGTGTGTGTGTGTGTTTGTTTGCAGTTAGCACAGTCCTCAAGGGTAAACAACATGCACAGTCCTTTGGTTTTAACATAATCCAGGCACTTTATTGGTAAATCCACACAGGAGACAGCAACACAACTAAAGAAACAATAATGTAACAGGTTTACATTTAAACAAAAACCTAGCTCATCTGAGCACTGACTAACTTTCAATTTCCCTTTCTATCAAGGGTTAAACGTAAACCTCTCATAGGTTTCACCAACCTTGTTAAATAGCAACACTCTGCACTCCAGTGCTCAGTCACCTTGACTGCTCTCCTTTTGCACCCCAGTGCTCATTCATCTTGACTGTTATCCTTCTGCACTCCCAGTGCTCAGTCACCTTAAATCTTGACTCTCTCGCAGGCGAGAACAGCGTCTCTCCTACCGGCTTCCAGGGATGAAGCCAGCAATCCCCCTTTACCTGCCTACTAGGGAGGGGTTTATTCCCACTGCTGCAGCTGAGCAATGGGTTGGAGACAGTCCAAAACTCTGGCCTAGACCTTATTTCTCCCACCTGTACATAAACTGAGGAGTGGAGCACCAGCCCACTCTACTCTCCAAATGCTCCACCCCAGGGGCCCATAACTAAACATTAGTTTGTGTTTCATACCACACAACAAATGCTTCCCGTGGGGTTAAATGTCATATGCATCTCTGCCTTCACTTTATCACAATGTGTATGTATGTATGCATGTATGTGTGTGTGTGTGTGTATATATATATATATATATGTATATACATATATATATAAAAATACAAAATACCCCTGCACTCCAACTAGAGAAATAAAAATAGTACCTGGTGCTCTGGTGGCTTAATCATAAACAAAGTGAAAATACCATCACTCAAGGTTTTCCAGAAGATAACTTCTCCATTTATTGCGGAAAAAAAAATTGACGTTTCAGCTCCACTGGGGAGCTTTCATCAGGACACCTGATGAAAGCTCCCCAGTGGAGCTGAAAAGTCAAATTTTTTAGGGTCACAGTGTGAGCAGTGTATAGGCGATAGGGTCACAGCGTGAGCAGTGTATAGGAGATACGGTCACAGCGTAAGCAGTGTTTAGGAAATACGGTCACAGCGTAAGCAGTGTTTAGGAAATACGGTCACAGCGTAAGCAGTGTTTAGGAAATACAGTCACAGTGTAAGCAGTGTTTAGGAGATACGGTCACAGTGTAAACAGTGTGTAGGTGATACAGGCGTTTCATTCTCCACAATCACAGTACTTTTGGTTACCTTATAAGTATTACAGTGACTCACATTGGTTGAATTGGCACATGAATACACATGTGAGCAGTAACGCCACGTCAAGGCTTCAACCCTTGTTACTGACCATTCACACACACCATACTTTGTATTCATCCGCATTCGGTATTCCAGATGTTTTGCACTACACCTCCCATAATGGTTTGCCAGCATTATGGGAGATGTAATTCACAGCATCTGGACCGCCCAAGGTTACCTACCTCTGAACTATGCCGTGATCACAGTACACAATGTTGAAGTTGCTGTGCAAACAGGAGCAGCTTGTCATGTGTCAGATGCCACTTCATTAGTTATAAATTCAATACTCCACCCTGGAGACGAGCATCAAACATGGGCTTCTTCATTACTCTTCATGTACTTCGTGTCCCATAGGAGAATATGCTTGTCAGAGCTGTGACGCACACAAAAATAAATAAACTGGTTAGAGTAACTGGAATAACAGACACAGTGCATGCAGACTTGCGTGCCACATACATACAGCAGACAGACACAAAGATTGTGGGAGACACAGCGGATTAAATATAAGAATTGGGAGTACCATACATAAACAATGCACAAAGAGACGGAGATTACTGAATTCGGTGACCGACGGATTTGGTTGCAGATGTGGGGCTGTCCCTCTCGCTGGGGTGCAGTTTCTCATCCTTCTCTGGCGAGTGACTAGATGGCTGCGGTTTCATAGCAAAAAGCATGCCATGGCATATGATATCTAGGAAATAAATATTTTTCTGTGAAACTAGGGTTGTACACATCTAACACACAGGCCACACGTACTGTACAGCTCCCCATCTAACGCACAGTCCCCAAATATAATACACTGCCCCCCCACATGTAACAAACAGCCCCTCCATCTAACACACAGGCCACCCCAATATACTTCACAGTCCCCCAAATATACTGCGCAGCCCCCCATACACTGCGCAGCCCCCCATATACTGCGCAGACAGCCCCCCATATACAGCGCAGACCCCCC
>OW240918.1:103519323-103533562 GCA_933207985.1 Pelobates cultripes | reverse complement strand
CCCCCATACAGCGCAGACCCCCCATATACTGCGCAGACCCCAATATAATAATGTAGTAAAACCCCCCCACTCCCCAATATAATGCACTTAATCCCCCCTAATATAGTACACCCTCCCCTCGGATGGCTGAGAGTGTTGTGAGCTTTACTCAGACGATCAGAGTCCAGTCCGCGCATGCGCAGTATAGGGGTAGGGAGATTTCACAGGGCTTAATCACCATCAGATTTCCCTACCCCTATACTGCGCATGCGCGGTGTGTGAAGTGCTGCCTGTCCCCAAGTGCGCACGCGCGCTGTACCTTCAACGGGAGTACTTTGGCGCGCGTGCGCACTATGCCTTTTTTCGCCTCCTCGCTGTGATAAGTCCCTACCTAGGTGGAGTGTGCCTGCGCGGCGGCGCACACCCCCGTCCCAACGTCAATTCCGTTGCGGTTTCGTCACCGGAAGTGACGAGGGTAGGGAAATTTGATAGAACACCGGTGCAAGGATTTTTGCCGCCCTAGGCAAAAGAAAAATTTGCCGCCCCCATGTGACATCACAATGCCCCACCCATATGATCTCCCATATGAACTAATGCCAGTGCTGCACACAGTGTGTGTTTACATTAACTCTTAAGGACCAAACTTCTGGAATAAAAGGAAATCAATACATGTCAGACATGTCATGTGTCCTTAAGGGGTTAAAAAGCCTGCAGGGACTGGCTGTAGACACCAGAACCACTTCATTAAGCTGAAGTTGTTCTGGGGACTATAGTGTCCCTTTAATGTGAGGTAAATTATAGATTACAAAAAAGAGGCGAAAATCTTTTCCAACATAAGTCAAGATAAGTTACTATCAATATATCATAAACAGATCCGATATAGTATTATGTCAATATGTCAAAAAAGTAACTAACTCGGAACAAATACCTGCAGCCTTATTCCCACAGGCTGCAGGTATTTGTTCCGAGTTAGTTACTTTTTTGAGTTACTTTTTTGACATATTGACATAATACTGTATCGGATCTGTTTATGATACATTGATAGTAACTTATCTTGACACGCTGCACAGTTAAAGGACCACTATAGTGCCAGGAAAACACTCTTTTTCCTGGTACTATAGTGCCCTGAGGGTGCCCCCACCCTCAGGATCCCCCTCCCGCCAGCTGGATGTAGAGGAAGGGGTTAAACTTACCTCTTTCTCCAGCGCCGGGCTGGGAGCTCACCTCCTCCTCCTCTCCGCCTCCTCTCCTCCTCTTTGGTTGAATGCGCATGCTATCTTTATAGAAAAAAGGGTTAAAGGTAGCTGGACCAGGCACCCAGACCACCTCATTAAGCTGAAGTAGTCTAGGTGCCTATAGTGGTCCTTTAACTCAGTGGGAATCCAATTCATTTAGATGATTTTGTGGGATTTTTCTTAATCATTTTTTTGGGGCCCCTTACACAGCTCAAGGTCTGAGCCCCAGGGCCTGACGGCGAGTATGCCCATAAGGCCCACTCATAAGTCCACTTATATATTCCACCCACCCATAAGTTCGCTCACAGGGAGTGGAGTGTGTAGGGGATGTGTTATGTGTTATTGTAGAGGATATAATATGTGATCTTATGGTATGTAGTGTAGGTGATGCAGTGTGTAGTGGAAGCAGTGTGTATTTGTGTATAAGGGATGTATTGTGTGTTTCTGGTTGTGTGTAAGGGATGCATTGAGTGAATCTGTGTTTGTATGCATAAGGGATGCAAGGTGTGTGTCTGTATGTGTGTGCATTGAGTGTGTGTAAGAGATGCATTGTGTTTCTGTGTGTATGTAAGAAAAGCAGTGTGTGTTTGCATGTGTGTGTAAGGGTTTGCATTGTGTGTTTCTGTGTATGTGTGCAGAGGATGCATCGTCTTTGTGTGTAAGGGGTGCATTGTGTGTGTGTAATGGATGCATTGTCCGTTTCTCTGTGTGTAAGGGAAGCATGTTGTTTCTGTGTGTGTAGGGATGCATTGTGTGTTTCTGTGTATGTCTAGGGATGCATTGTGTGTGCGTAGTGTGAAAGAGCTCCCTGTCTTGCCCCCTGTCCTATAGAGCAGTCCGTTCTGTCCCTTAGCGCTCTCCCCCACCCTCCTCTAGCGGTCTCTTCTCACACTCACCCACCCTCCCTGTGCTCTTCTCATCCCCCCTCCACCCTCCCTGTGTTCTCCTCACCCCCCTGTGTTCTTCTCACCTCACCCCCTCCTGTGTTCTTCCTCACCTCCCCCGTGTTCTTCTCACCTCCCCCTCCCTGTGTTCTCATCTCCCCTTCTCCTCACACCCCGTGTTCTTCTAACTCCCTCTACTCCCTGTGTTTTCCTCACCACCCACCCTCCCTGTGTTCTTCTCAGTCCTCATGTTCTCCTCATCTCCCCTTTTCCACACCCTTACACCCCTTTGTTCTTCTTACTCCCCTTTGTTCTTCTTACTCCCCCCCCCTTGTTCTTCTTACTCCCCTTCATTCTTCTTCCCCTCTCTTCTTTTTTACCGGGTCTCTTCTTCTTACCCCCTTCTTCTTCTTCTTCTACTCCCCCTCTTCTTCTTACCCACCCCTTCTTCTTCCCCCTACCCTACTCTTCCCTTTCCTTCCCTGTAGAGATGGCGAGGCTCCTCTCACCGTGGTGCCAGGGGAAGGTGCCGATCTCAGTGTACTTCCTGTCAGTCCGGCGGTTAGAAAACAGAAACTCCGTCGCGGAGTTTCTGTTTCCTGGCCGGACTGACAGGAAATGCAACTGAGTGTGCTATCACTCGATCCTGCGGACCGGAGAGGAGCTCGCTACTGCAGGGGGGAGAGTTAGCTGCAGCGCCTGGCTCTTAACAGAGCACTCAGGCTGCTGCAAAATTAACCGACCCGGCAGCAGGTTTTAAAATTATTTAGGGCGGCCTGGGGGCAATTGCCTCCTGCACCCCGGCCCAGGCCCCTGGTTATAACTGACTTCTTCACAGAAACTTCCTAGATGTAACTAGGATCTTCTCTCTAACAAATGCCTTTATCTATAGCAGCAAAGCATTATGGTTCTGTTTCTGGGATGATGACTCATCCTCAAGTCTGCCCTCTACACTATTCTATTTGAAGGGGCAGTTGTTTGGGAAAAGATTTGGATGAATCAATTAAAAAGGCGGTTGAGGGCTGCAAGGTATTTGTACCTCGGGACTGAAGATCCTCATGGTAAGACAGGAGAACCTCCAGTCACGAGCATTTCTGAGATACATGGAGTTACTGACCCTGCTGGGAATACTCTAGCGGTAACTCATGGCAGTTGGTTAACCTGCCTTCGAGGTTCTAATAGAGCTATGAAGGGGTGACGTGGCCTGACCTGCATGGTTGCATGATCTGAGAGTTCCCGCTCATCCACGGTTCATCCAGCACTTATCTGAAGCATCCAATGGTTAACACCTGGCACAAACCACGGCACAACGTCCAATAACTCGTCCCTAATTGAAATCTTCACGAATCAGCCCACAACAGGCCACCCAAGATGGCGCCGTCCAAAGCCCATGGCTCTCACTCACACCAGTCTCCATGGCGAGCAGTGAACTGAGGCCACAAGGAGAGGCAACACAGATACCTATACAGCTCCTGGAAGTCAGGAACTACCTGGCAGAAATGGCTTGCAGCTCCAGGTAAGTGAAAGCAAAATCCAGGCCCTTGGACAACGCACGGCAGCCTTGGAAAGCAAGGTGGAGACCATAGTGCAAGTTCACAATGACAGCCAACCCAACACCATGGGCAAGCAACTGGGGACCTTGAAATGCACACACAAGACCTTCTCCGATCCAGACAGAACAATCTCTGGATCGGGGCCACCCTGAGACGCCTGATGAGGGCCCACTAGCAGAAAAGTTGCACCACTATTTCAAACATCTACTGCCAGAGATCCCAGAGGGCAAGTGGGAAATGACCGAGTGCATCGAGCACTGCGTGCCTGCAGAGCAGAGGGTTCGGATCCCAGAAACCTCACCATGAGATTTCATTTTTATTCCACAAAGGAAGCGGTCCTGCAGTACAGCAGGGATCATGAACTGTCATACCAATCGGCTACGATAGAAGTATACCAGGATCTTGCCCCATCCACCCCGCAGAGACGCCAGGATTGGAAACCCCTCACGACTCTATTGAGACAGAAGAACATCAGATACTCCTGGGGGCACACTTTCAAACTTGTCTCAGTCCATAACGGGAAAACAGCCACTCTCCAACCAGGAGAAGATCCGACCCTCTTCCTCTCTAAGATGGGCATAGAATCCCCGGCGGACTTACCAGCTCTCGGGCCAACCAGGACCGACCTTCCCTCCCTTCCACGAGATTGGCACACAGTGCCAGGCACACCACAACACCGCACTTGACTGAAGCTAGCGAGACAGGTACCGGTGAGCCCGGCCTGCTACTCCCACATGGATTGCCTCCAGATTGCGAATAAGGGACTCAGCGAAGTGCCTTATGTGGGGGGGGGGGAGGGTTCCGAGGGTATGACAAGGTGCAGCAACACTGTTTAATGGGGGACGCCAGGAGGGGGAGATCAGGGGAGACATGGTTCACACTTACCACCAGGGTGGTCCCAAAAGACACTGTGCAGGGGAAGGAGGGGTATAGACCCATACAGGAAAACCCCGCACTGCCATCATAACACCACCACCCCACAAATCCCCAGCTACTAATCAGACCTCACAGGGATCATACCGCCATGACCCACGCATGACCAAAATATTTGTGCTCCCGATCACTCCCGTGCCTGTGCACCTTGAATGCGAGCAGCACCGGACCAATCACCTGAGCCATATAACCCCTGCCCACTGTATAACAATCCTGCAATCACCCACACTGGCACGACACCTAGAGTACACCCCCCGGACATTGGGCTGCCTCAAGATGGCCAAAAGCGCCCCTTCAGCCCGGGATGATGCCGCACTCACACGATGAGAGGGAAGGTTGCACGCCCCCCCATCCTCCTTTTCTCCTCCTTTTCTACCTTTATACCTACAAGCCCTGTATGAGAGATTAGAATCCTATATGAAGGGCGAATGAGGGGAGCACAGGCGCTAAGCACTAACTCCAACACTATTGGGGCATGTACTGGGTACTGATGACACCCCCACGCCACCACAGGGGTCCCTCCTCATTAACCCCTGGATGAAAACAGCCACTGCTACCAATGGATAAATAAACAGACAGTGGACTGAAGCGGGGACTTGCAGCACCTTACTGGGGATCCCTAGTTCTACCAGTGGGAGGGCTCCTACCCCCACTTTCTTCTAGCAATTAGTAAGACCGGAAACTATTATTTTAATGTATGATTTCCAGACATGTTTCTTATTGTTTATTATTTTATGGTTCTCATGTTCAGTTGGCTCAATTTGGCGACTCAGGGGTACAAGATACAATCCATGGCCCCACGGGCCTCCCACCAGTCGACCTGTCCCACACAGGGGTTGCAGTCCGCTATCTTCACAACACCAGGTTCACCAGCAGAAAAAGATCAGGGGTTGCAATACTCATACACAAATGCTGCCCCTTCACACTCACCAGGTGCCAGACGGACCCGGGGGGACGTTACATCATGGTAACAGGAACCCTTCATAACATAAAACTTAGCATACTAAACGTCTATGCTCCCAATGATCCAGACACCTCCTTCTGGTCTGCATTGGAAACCCTTGTGTAAACCCCCGGCCTGGGAACGGTTGTGGTAGTTGGGGATTGTAACGGACCGTTTCGCTCAAAAGGGGATAAAACCCGTTTAGGCGATAATCCCCTTCCAGATAGTCCAGCAGCTAATGCAATCACCAACCTCCCGAACTCCAAACTGCACGTATTCACCAACTCTCGAACAGCAGACACACGAACCCTGGAAGCAGCCGAACAGGAAAAGCCCTACGAACAGCTTACACTCCTGGCAATCGGCATACAGTCAAATTCCCCCCAAGAATGAGACGACACTTCACTTTGAGGGGTAAACAGGAACAACACTGATTTATTCACACAACAGGCTTATAAAGGATTCTCACATGCAAGGGAGGGATTTACAACAATTACCCAATACACCAATCACACAAGAGTTACCTCCCACAATGCCTCACAATCCCTTCTCTCTGCCCTGGAGATAATTGGGGAAGGAATCTAATTATCTCCAAGGACAGAGGTAAAACTCCATTACCCACATGGCAGACAAAACGAATAAGCCTTTCTGCAGGGAAAATAAACTGTTTAACCTGCAGGGCCATAGTCCTAAGGGAGCAGGCGAGCAACCAGGCTTCTCCAGTTCACAGTGGCGAGGTTGGTTTCGCCACAGGGATTTTAATGCGGTGTCATGCCCAGCGATAGACAGAAGCACAAAACCAGGGACTCTGCGATCCTGAGGAAGAGGGAGGCAGGATAAGCTACTACATGAATATTTGACTCACACAGGCCTATTAGACGTCTGACGACTGCAGCACCCTGATACATTAGATTACTCGAACCCACACTACACCTACTCACGAATCGATAATATCTTCGTAAACGACATAGGCATGCGTAAAGTAGTTCACACCGAAATCGATAGCATCCCATGGTGGGATCATGCTGACATAGCAATCACACTAAGTAAGCTGCAATACAGCTCCTCATGGACCTGGAGATTAAACTCGGGCCTCCTCAGAGACAAAGGAGTATGAGCCTCCATCAAAGAGGCTATCTCCTCATACTTCACACTTACTTCTACACCTGGCATGGAACCCATAAAACAGGGGGGACTTCATCAAGATAGCCACCCACAAGAAACACCAAAAAAACAAATCTCCTCCTCGAGCTCCAATCGAGCCCCTGGAGACTGGAACAGCAGCACAAAACGCACCCCACCGCCCCTAAACTAGCGGAACTCACCACTACTAGACACTCAATCATGGAACTAACGTTAGAAGACACAGCCCGATCCATGGTATGGTCCAAACAACACCACTATGAGAAGGCAAACAAGATGGACACATTACTGGCCAGACAACTCAGACCCAGACAAGGAAGCAAACGTATCACTAAAATACGAAGACCCAATGGCGACATGGCCAACACATCAATGCGGAATTCACTGCCTACTTCACCGCACTCTATAATCACTCCCCACATCATACCCCTTACAATTTAGACTACATGGCTCACATAGCCTCATTTCTCGACCGCCTCCCACACCCCACATTTCCTTATCTCTATGTATGTCAAGGATGCTTTCTATCACATTTCAATAGCCCTAGATCTTCAGCATTATCTCAGAAGAGAACTTCCAATTTAGTGCCCTCCCATTTGGCCTCACTGCAGCCCCAATAACCTTATATGTGCTTATAGTGATATTGAGAGTCCAGAACACCACCTGGTTCCATCATCTGATTGATCTAGTTCTGGAAACCTCAGACTCACAGAAGGCAGGCACACAGAGGAATATAGTTCTTTCAGAACTCCTGAAGTTTGGCTGCTTGATGAATATCAAGAAAAGCAGTTTCACACCAGCTCAGAGATTGACATTTCTGGGTGGAATATTCTATGCTCGACTTTTTCCCCATCTCAGGAACAGTTCCACAGATTGTAGAAGTTTTCTCTTCCAGTTTCTTCATTGTCACTTGGTAACAACAAGAAAGTATATGCAAATACTAGGAATCCTGGCTTCCACCATGAGACTTTTCAGATGGGCTCAGTGGCATCTCAGGATTCCTCAATGTTCCTTCCTATCTTGGTTCAACAAGAGAAAGATTAATTGGAGCCAGCCACTGATGATGTCACCATCAGTGGAGTTACACCTTACCTGGTAGCTGAAAAGAGAGAATATATCTCTGGGTTTCCCATGAACAGAACCTCATTTGTAAATTATAAGCTCGGATTCCAGTTTTCAAAGATTGGTTGCACAGTGTGTGGATAAGGGAAGGCACAATACTACCATCCAATTGTATGGAATTACAAGTCGTTTTCAATGCTCTTCTTCACTTCAGAGGGTTGCTGAAGAACAAGTGGGTCCAAATTTGCTCAAATATCAATGTGACTGTATCCTAAATCAATTGTCAAGGTGGGTCTCACAGCCACTTATTGATGAGGGAATTACAGAACAACCAGGGGCTTAGGGCACAGAAGAACAACCATGGGCTCAGAATACAATGGCTGATTACCTGAGCCGAATAACTCTGGACATTGTGGTATGGCAACTATGTCCTGACGTATCCTCAGGGTTGACTCAGATTTGACTGATACCCTATGTAGATCTGATGGCCATTTCTCGGAACTACCAGGTCCAGAAGTATATTTCTAGATTTTAAGACCAAAATGCTCAAGGTCAGGATACGCTGCCTCAAATTTAGAATTTTAGTCTGATGTACATATTTTTCCTGTTTTCAACTTCCCTAAAGGTAATTCAAGAGGAGACAGTGGAAGGCCACATCGACTCTAAATTCCTATGATGAGTAAGATGAATCTGGAACCTCCAAGGAAAATTCCAGTATGTCCAGACCTATTACAAGGTCCCTTGACACACCAAGATCCTCAAGTTCTGGTGTTGATGCAGGAGTCTCTATAAGTATAGGCATCCCTGAGACGGTCATTGAGATCCTCTTACAGCTGGTTCTCCTAAGGATCCTTCTCCAGATATGATTAAGTGGATTCAGATGGCTGTGGATAAATCTATGGAACAGCACAGAGCTCAAAACCACCCAAGAATCTATTTTCAAAGAGACAGGGAAGATTCTGATTCTGACGCATCATTTGTAGAGGTACAATCTGAAGAAGGTGAAGGAATGTATTCCTCAGAAGACTCAGAATCGGTGGAGGAACACATGGATGTCAAGACCATTGAGAAACTGATAAAGGCTGTTAGATATAGCCTGAAGCTTGACGACCCAGACCTTTCTAAGCCATCCTCTTCAAGATCTTTCCAGAACTTGTAAAAAAGAGGCCTTCCTTTCCGATCCATGACGCCATTAAAGAATTGTGAATGAATGGAAAAGACCTCTAAAGAGGATTTCTGCCCAAGGGAAAATGGCAAAACTGTATCCCTTTTCTGAAGAAGAATCTGCAGCTTGGGATAATGCACCCAAGATTGATGAGGTAGCATCTTTTAAAGATGCAATGGATAGAAGAACTGATAATAGCCTATGTAAGAATTATGTTTCAGCTGGAGTGGCCTGTAGACCAGCAGTTGCTATGACCTCGGTGGCCAAAGCCCTTATGAAATAGCTGTCTTTTGGAGGATGATATTGAGAAGGGTGTAAGTAGACCATCTTTATTGCAATATTTATCTGAGATTAAATGGGCTGAATTTGTCTCTTTGCCTCTCTGGATATAGTTAGATCTCTTGCCAGGAACATGGCCTTATCTGTTGTTACCAAGTGACAAATGTTTCTATCATATCCCCCCTGTTTCATCTTTAGCTTGGAGGAAAGACGAGACAGGGGGGATATGATAGAAACATTTAAATATATAAAGGGAATCAACACAGTAAAGGAGGAGACTATATTTAAAAGAAGAAAAACTACCACAACAAGAGGACATAGTCTTAAATTAGAGGGACAAAGTTTAAAAATAATATCAGGAAGTATTACTTTACTGAGAGGGTAGTGGATGCATGGAATAGCCTTCCAGCTGAAGTGGTAGAGGTTAACACAGTAAAGGAGTTTAAGCATGCGTGGGATAGGCATATAAGATAAGACTAGGGACTAATGAAAGTATTTAGAAAATTGGTATTTAGAAAATTGGGCAGACTAGATGGGCCGAATGGTTCTTATCTGACGTCACATTCTATGTTTCTATGTTTCTATCTGTATCAGCACGCAGAGCACTCTGGGTGAAATCCTAGAATTTATGTAGTATCCCATTTCAAAGGCAATTATTGTTTGGCAAACAATTGGAGGAGGCCATTAAACGTGCAGCTGAAGGCAAGAAGGTATTTCTTCCTCAATTTCGTAGAGTTAAAAGGTTTTCCCAGAATTGGCAAGACAGGAGATCCTTTCGTGATAGACCTTCCTTTCAGGAATCAAGGTCAGATAAACCTGGAAGAGAATTTGCCAGAGGATAAACTTGGAGAGAAGGCCAGTCTGGAAGAGGTACCAGAGGTAGATCTTTAGCTGGTGCAAGAACTGCAAACAGATCCTTCTATAGGTTTGGGACCCCAGGTCTCAGTGGGTGGGAGCACGCCTCCACCTCTTTTGGGGAACCTGGGCTCAAGCAAGTCTGGATCCATGGGTGGTTTCTGTTCTCAAAGAAGGGTACAGACTAGAATTCAGAGAATTGTCCTGTCACAACGTGTTCATGACTTCAAAAACTCCAGGTGTTCCAGAGAAAAGGAAGGCTCTCATCAGAGACATTTCCAACTTCAAGGACGTGTGATCTCAAGAGTTCCTAGTCAAGAGAGATTTCAAGGCATCTATTCAAATCTTTTCCTGGTACCAAAACCTTCTGGAGATTGGTGTCTGATCCTAGATCTCCACAATCTGAATCTATCTCTCAATGTCCAAAGGTTCAGAATGGAGTCTTTGTCATCTATAATCTTAGTGGTTCACCCAGGAGACTGGATGATCTCGATAGATTTAAAAGATGCCTATTTTCACATCCCAACAGCAGATTACCATCAAAAGTTTCTGAGCTTCGCAATTCTAGGAGAACATTTTCAATTCAGAGCGGTTCCCTTCGGCCTAAGTACAGCTCCAAGGACCTTCTCAAAGGTTCTTCTGGCTCTGATAGTGATGATGAGACTGCAGGGGCCTCAGTATTTATCATTACCTAGATGACATTCTGCTTGTAGAAGAAACAAAAACAAAACTTGTAGTTCAAAGGGACCAACCGGGGAATAAGGATATTGGAAAAGTTTGGATGGATCATCAATTACCAGAAGAGCCAGCTATCCCCTTCCCAGAGTATATGCTTTCTATGAGCATGGTTCGACACAAAGCTAGCAATGGTGTTTCTTTCAAAAGAAAGAAGAGATCAAGTTATGTTAAAGGCGCAGAAGGTGATCAACTCAGAATGGGTCACTGCCGAAGTATTCATGAGAATGCATGGCACTTTTTCATCAACTATTGGCTTTGTAAAGTGGGCTAAGTGGCACCTGCACTACCCCCATATGTATTTTTTAAGAAGGTTCAACCAAGACAAGGACGACTGGTCCAAAAAGATCTTCATTACAGAATTTCTTCTGAAGTCCTTGGATTGGTGGCGAGAACCTGCAAACCTCTGCATAGGTTTTCCTCTAGGGGAGATAGATTGGATATCTTTAACTACGGATGCCAGTGGTCTAGGATGGGGTGCTCATCTTCTTCAGTGGAATGCCAAAGGCAAATGGATAAACAGGGACTCACATATTCCAGCCAACCTCCTAGAACTGCATGCGGTTTTCCTAGGTCTGATTCGCTTTCAAGATGTTTTAATGGGAAAATGGGTGAAGATTCGCAACAACGGTTTCCTATCTAAACAGACAAGGAGGTACCAGAAGCCGATACCTTCTTCAGGAGCTGGAACCCATTATGTTGAGGGCTCACAAGAATGTATTGGGTCTGTCTGCAATTTATATTCCAGGACCAGAAAACTTGAGAGCCGACTTCCTCAGCAGGACTTATCTGGATCCCAAGTAATAACAATTAAACCCCAAGATATTCCGTCAACTGGTTTTGCATTGGGGGTTGCCGGAAGTGGATCTAATGGCTTCAGCCCAAAATACCCAACTTCCAACGTTTTTCTCAAGGACGTTTCATCTCAGGGCTCTGAACACGGTCGCCCTGTCCAGCATTTGGCCTTTCAAGATGGCATATGTATTTCCCCCATTTCCTCTCATATGGAAAACATTTAAAAGGATCAAGAAGGAACGACTTCTGGTGTTGGCAATCATCCCGTTTTGGCCTTGCAGGCCATGGTTCCCTCTCCTCAGGTCTCTAGCGATTGCCATCCCTTGGAAATTGCTGGACATTCCAGATCTTCTGATTCAGGGACCAGCAGTTCACCTGTCTCCAAAGACACTCCATTTGATAGCATTGAAACTGAGAGGAGGTATTTAGCTAATAAAGGCTTTTCTCAAGCAGATCAACGTCTTTTACTTATTACCGCATTTGGAAGGTGTTTGCGGATTGGGCAGAAGATAATGTTTCATGCCTTTCTCCCACAATCTCCAACATCTTGGAATTCCTGCACACAGGTGTGGATAGAAGGCTAAGCCTTAGTTCCCTGTGTGTACAGGTTTCTGTTTTGTCTGCTCTTACAGGTTACAGGTGGGCTCTGGATGGCATTGTGGCCCATTTTCTGACTGCAGTTAAGAAAGCAAAAACCATCTGTTAGATCCATGTCGCCTCCCTGGGACCTTCCTTTAGTTCTAAAGGCTTTGTCTCTTCCTCCTTTTGAACCTCTATCTGACTCCACGGAACAGCTGCTTATCTTCAAAGTCCTCCTTCTTGTTGCTATTACCTCAGGCAGGAGGGTGTCTGAAATTTAGGCCTTATCTACTGAAGAGTCCTGTATGATGTTCAATCCTGATAGAGTTGTTCTACGGACTAACCCGGATTTCCGGCCAAAGGTGATGTCGGAATTCCATTTTAATGAGGAGATAGTTCTTCCTTCATTTTTTCAGTCTCCCTCAACACCAGGGGAAGAGAGATGGTATACTCTGGATGTCTCCAGGTGCCTTTCTATTTATCTGAATAAGACAACTAGTTGGAGAAAATTGATTTCGTAGAGGCTTCGCTGCATCTAAGCTTGCATTTAGCTTCAAATTGAACATATAGCGCTGATCCAACATCTATTTGTGTGACTGTTCCTTTCCCTTGGGTCAGAGCAGCTGTGTGTTCAATAGAAGCCATGTCTATTTTTAACTATAGGAGAAACTATACTATTGATATCAATCATGTATTTGACACTAAAAACAATGAGCTAATCTATAATGATCATCCAACCTTCAACCAACAAGATTTGTTTAGACAATTAGAGAAAGCTTTAACTTCTGAGATAAAATTGAAACGGGAGATAGTGACTTTGAAAAAGTATATAGATGAAAAAAATCACTCAGATCAAAAAAATCAATCAGATTGCACAAACTACCTACCTCAGATCAGGATGACGAGGACTTCATGAACGAATGGTTCAATAAATTGGAAGTGTGCACTCTCTGCCTTATGGAAACTCTAATTATAAAAAAAAAAGTTAAAAAACTGTCCATCTTAGACATTGAGATCAACAAACTCAAAGATAAACTATTACCCTTCACAGAAACCCAGGCTTATAAGCAAAATTCCATCCTAATTCAAAGCAAAATCGAGAAAGTGGAAACAGACACTAAACATATTAAAATAAAAAAATATATAAGAGACAAACAAGATTATAGCAGCAACCAAGTAAGGACATATAATGTACATTAAAAATATATTACCGACACATTTACACCAAAAAATAAAGATCCAAATTATGGACAGATTCAAGAGGCCCAAGCTTTAAATTCCCACCATTACAACAAATCTAGACACCATCGCACTTCACCTCACCCTCACCGTCAAGCCAATTATTACCCTCAAAACAGACACAGACCTTTTACACATCACCGTAGAGATCACAAGAGTAAATATTCACCACCCAACAGACACAGATCACCACAAAACTATAAGACATCTACTTATCAAACCAGTAAGTACCACAATTCACCAGACTATCAGAACTTCCCTCACCACACTACCACAGCCAAGTCCAATTATACCCAACCCCTAACCCTCAGACCACAAAGATCAAGATTCGGACACAAATATTCAGACCTCCCCAAGTCACCACCAAATTACAATCATAACAATAGATATCAATTACTGTCCATTGACTCCGAGGTTTAGAATGAGGATAATTTTTTAGACATTCACACACAAAATTTACCCCACACACAAACTCCGTATTTACCCAGAGCAAGAAAACTAAGCTTAAGTATAGAGGAAGGAGAAGTGACGGAAGTGTACAAAAGAGAAAGAAGAGAGAAAGAAGAGAGAGACAATAACGAACATAGACGAAAAAGAACTAGGAATTTTTAATCTTTCACATAAAGTTTTAACATCTACCCAAGTTTTGGTTTTATGTAAAGGACTCAAATATGCCCCCACCAAACCTTTTATTTTATTTTTAAAATTCTTTATTTATTCCAAGACACGACATCGTAAAACAATGCAGTTACAGCAAGATAGGGTTATGTATAGTGATGTCGCGAACCCGAAATTTTCGGTTCGCGAACATCCGCAAATGTTCGCGAACCGCCCGAAACGCCATTGACTTCAATGGGCAG
>OW240918.1:103484975-103500565 GCA_933207985.1 Pelobates cultripes | reverse complement strand
GATCATTGTGAACAAATATAATGCAAAATGAATGTGATGAATGCAATATATAAAATATAGTATCGTTGTGGCTTAGCGATCCACCAAGATGGCTGTGTAATCTGCTGACTCTGTGGACCATTGGCTTTATTAAGCATGTAGACAAGCTTCCTGAACCCCAAAACACAGCATACCTATCTGAGGGAAGGTTCCAGGCAAGCATGGCTGCGAAAATCGGCCAAAAAAACATAGCTCCGGCAAACAGCGCTACAAGTCACGGCACTGTCATGGCCGAAAGCACAGGCCCAAGATGGTGCCTCCGGACCATGCTCTCCTGCATCCTACTCAGACAAAAGTGATTGCACGTCTGTCTCATCACCTACCTCAGCTCCAGCGACGGATCGTTCGATCCACAGGATGCTGCAAGACCTGCAATCCTCCCTACAGTTAGACCTGGCTAAAGTGGCAAGAGACATAAGGGCAGACATACAAGCCCTGTTAGACAGAACGGCCCATTTAGAAGACAAGACAGAAGAATTAATTGTGGCTCACAACACGCTGGCGGATGCTTATACAGAGCTCTGCACAAAAGTTGATCGACTTACAGACAAAGTGACTGATCATGAGGACAGAGAGCGCAGCAATGTCCGCATAAGGGGTATCCCAGAAGAGTTGCCACCAACAGAATTAAGGGCCTATGCCGCTGACCTTTTCCTCGCTTTAGTCCCTGGGCTGACTATTTAAGATTTGCTACTGGATCGCATCCATCGCCTGCTGAAACCAAAGCACCTCGCAGCAACTATACCGAGAGATGTGGTGCTAAGGTTTCACTACTACATTACAAAAGAGAAATTTATGCAGGCCGCACGGCAAAAGCAGATCCTTCCTGATCGCTTAGTCGGAATCCAACTCTATGCGGATTTGTCGGCAGCCACTCTACTCAAGAGGAAAATGCTGTCACTGTTGGCAAGAGCCCTGTGAGATGCCAACATCATATACCACTTGGGCTACCTGACCAAGATACTGCTCAGAAGGAACAGCGCAGAAAAATCCATCACTACGCTGGAGGAAGGCAGCCGGCTCCTGAAAGACTGGGGCATACCGCTTTCACTACCACCTGCTGGTGCGGACCAAGAGAAGTCACAGAAATCTCCTACCAACGTATCCGGGGACTGGAACGTGGTCGCCACAGCTAAGTGACTCTTAACCCTGGGGCATGTCTGCATATAACACAGACGGGTTCTCAGCTCCGTCTGTACCTTGATTGGTACACTTATGGTCACCTGTGCCCATGGGGCCTGCCTTCTAAGGGCGTTTCAATAATCATTTTCATTTCTCCCCAATTCCATTAGAGGCTATTGAGTTCTGCACCCAGGTTTAATGGGAATGTGTTACCTCCTCCCGCCCCTATCTTACTAATGGGGTGTAGACATTAGGCAAACCTGTCGAGAGGTAAAGGGTTCACGACCATCCAAGTTGCTGATCTGATTTGAGCTGATGTCCCCGTTGCTAGTTGCTCCCCCCATAGGCTCATAGGAACCATGTTCTTTCCTATCTAGTACTATGTTTCTGTACTATCCAGTATATCTGTATATAGTTTTGTATATAGTTATGTTTATTTCCTGTTTGAATCTCTCCCTTCCTCCCCCCCTCTTACATACCAAGCACCCTACTGCTAGCTCACCTACTCACTCAAGATGGCTTTGGCCCATCACCCAATGCCAGAGATCACCTTCTGGCAGGCACGGCTACTACCCTTGTTGCCAGTCTAGGCATTGGAAAACGGGCCACCTCTCTTTCTGGGTTGTGGGAAGCTGCATCTACTGCCAACTCTAATACTCTCATAGAACGCACAGACAATCGAAACATGGGGCGTTGCAACATAATACCCCGGCAACCACCTTTCCATACAGGTACCCATACACTGGTACAAATGGTACTGAACGAATTACAAAAATTTATGAAAATAGACACAAAAAAAATAAACAAAAAACTGAAAAACTCTCCCAGAAGATTTTACAAAGTGTTAAAAAATCTCTAAACAAATTATGGGCAGCTGTTGGACCCACAGTTTCTCCCCTCATACACAGGCGACCATGTTGTCAGGTTGCTGGCCTAATACAATTTCTCATCACGTATGAGAGCTCTCACCGTTAGCCCCAGAGTTCCCCTCATACATAGTTTTAAGATGAAGCTCACTATACTATCTCTGAATGCCAAAGGCCTTAACTCCCCTAACAAGCGGAGGCTTGCCTTAACTGAAGCCAAAAAATGCAACGCCCAGGTGGCCTTTTACCAGGAAACGCATTTCAAGTGGTGTCATAGACTGCTCCAAAGCCTTCCCACATGAGTATCACTGTTGTTTTAAAAAGAAAAAGAGGGGTGTGTCAATCCTGATAGGTAGTGATGTCTCCTTTGTCCCTGTCAAAAAAAAATGTGTGACAAGAATGCTGGATATATGTTGTTACAATGTTATATTAATAATGAACCATATACCTTAGTAAATGTGTATGGACTGCACACAAATCAGGGTTAATTTCTAACTAAAATCCTTGTCATGGTGACGCAACACAAATTTGGGGACGTCATTATAGGAGGCGACACCAATTTCATACTAGTCTGCCAGCAGGACACCTTCTTAGTGGGTCTCCCACACCACTGCACAAAAACTGCACAATGCGACTGAACACAAATGTACCACAATCCTTCAACATGACTTCATAGACCCTTGGAGAATTATTATACCCTGCAGAACGAGACTATACAGGTAGTTCCCAACTTTACAAACCAATTTGTTTCCGAAGCCTAGTTCATAAAGTGAGAGTTCATAAAGTGAGAACTAATTTCTCATAGACTGCAATGTAATAAGCATAGGTTCCGTTCCTGACCAAGAAATTTTACTATATAAAACCTAAATTATTAAGTACAAATACAAAATATAGGCATAACAAATACATGTTGTAGGAACATTAAAGAAATACATACCATATTGAATTCTTCATCAAATCATCCTCAATCCTCATCATCCTCAATGAAGAGACATGTTGAACTTGATGCATGGGGCACCGCACAGTACTTCCTCAGTTGTTTGGTGCTTGTTGAAGGCTGCACCTCACTTGTTTCTGGTTCGTTTGAGACAGAGTTAGTCACAGCAGCTTTCTGTAGACAAGCTGTGATAGTGTTTGCTTCCAACACATTCATATCTTTTTGTTGTAAATTTCCTTATAGCAGGCATAGGCATTTCTTCGATCTCTAGCAACTTTGGTACTTCTCTCAAAGTTAGAATCTTGTGACTCAAAAATATTAATTGCCTTTTCCATGTGTTGAAATGCTTCCTCGAGGCCTTTCAAAGTGAAAGAATGAACAGGAGTTTCAGGTGCTGTAACATCTTCTACCTCTTCAACTTCCTCTTGTTCTTCCATATTTAAGAGGTCTTCATTTGTAAGTTCTTCCTTGTGTGCTTCAAGAAGGTAATTTATGTCAGTTGCAGAGACATCCAGGTCCAATCTGTTGGCAAGAGTTCTTTCTCAACCTCCCTCTCTCCTTTATCACTTTCCTTTTCCTTCTTTAATTTCACACCTCTCTTAAGCCTTCCTCCTTCTTCTTTCTCAACTTCCCTCTCTCCTTTATCACTTTCCTTTTCCTTCTTTTATTTCACACCTCCTCTCATACTTTCAGGCTTGCACCTCTCCTTTATCACTTTTTTTCCTCCTTTAATTTTTAGAGCTTTCAATCTCTACTCCTTTTATTTTTTTAGCGCTCCTTTTCTTTTCTTTATTTTTCTTTTTCTTTTTTTTTACAGTATTTTTAGAGCCTTCAAGCTCTACTCCTTTCCCCCTTTCTTCAGGCTCTTCAGCCCTCCTCCTGCTCCTTGCTATGCTACCTGCCAAAATATGGCACAATGTCACACACACACTTCATATGGATAAACAGCTAAAATTACAGACACCTGACTTACATTTCACAACTTTTATTTGTCTGTCTACAGGACACTCTCCTAAGCACACTCACATCAATCTCAGGCACACACAAACACGTTTTTTACCTTACCTTTCACTCTTGTTCACTCTCCTAAGCACACTCACATCAATCTCAGGCACACACACAAAAACCATACAATTATAAAAAGCATACAGGTACATTAAAATGAAATAAAGTAGATATATTATGTATTTGTCATTGCACAAACAAAAACCAAAACCATAAATGTTCGTTTTCAAAGCAGCATTATTCCAGATCTGTACCTTTACACAGTGTTTCATAAACTCTATCAAAATTCTATGCAGGTGTTAATTAATACAATTATAGTACAGTACATCACATACTATCACTCGTGTACTGTACACTGTGCCATCCATTCAGTAAATGTTCTAGATTCTGTTACATCCTGTTCTTAACAGAAAAATACTTAAATTGGATATACAGGGAGTGCAGCATTATTAGGCAAGTTGTATTTTTCAGGATTAATTTTATTATTGAACAACAACCATGTTCTCAATGAACCCAAAAAACTCATTAATATCAAAGCTGAATATTTTTGGAAGTAGTTTTTAGTTTGTTTTTAGTTATAGCTATGTTAGGGGGATATCTGTGTGTGCAGGTGACTATTACTGTGCATAATTATTAGGCAACTTAACAAAAAACAAATATATACCCATTTCAATTATTTATTATTACCAGTGAAACCAATATAACATCTCAACATTCACAAATATACATTTCTGACATTCAAAAACAAAACAAAAACAAATCAGTGACCAATATAGCCACCTTTCTTTGCAAGGACACTCAAAAGCCTGCCATCCATGGATTCTGTCAGTGTTTTGATCTGTTCACCATCAACATTGCATGCAGCAGCAACCACAGCCTCCCAGACACTGTTCAGAGAGGTGTACTGTTTTCCCTCCTTGTAAATCTCACATTTGATGATGGACCACAGGTTCTCAATGGGGTTCAGATCAGGTGAACAAGGAGGCCATGTCATTAGATTTTCATCTTTTATACCCTTTCTTGCCAGCCACGCTGTGGAGTACTTGGACGCGTGTGATGGAGCATTGTCCTGCATGAAAATCATGTTTTTCTTGAAGGATGCAGACTTCTTCCTGTACCACTGCTTGAAGAAGGTGTCTTCCAGGAACTGGCAGTAGGACTGGGAGTTGAGCTTGACTCCATCCTCAACCCGAAAAGGCCCCACAAGCTCATCTTTGATGATACCAGCCCAAACCAGTACTCCACCTCCACCTTGCTGGCGTCTGAGTCGGACTGGAGCTCTCTGCCCTTTACCAATCCAGCCACGGGCCCATCCATCTGGCCCATCAAGACTCACTCTCATTTCATCAGTCCATAAAACCTTAGAAAAATCAGTCTTGAGATATTTCTTGGCCCAGTCTTGACGTTTCAGCTTGTGTGTCTTGTTCAGTGGTGGTCGTCTTTCAGCCTTTCTTACCTTGGCCATGTCTCTGAGTATTGCACACCTTGTGCTTTTGGGCACTCCAGTGATGTTGCAGCTCTGAAATATGGCCAAACTGGTGGCAAGTGGCATCGTGGCAGCTGCACGCTTGACTTTTCTCAGTTCATGGGCAGTTATTTTGCGCCTTGGTTTTTCCACACGCTTCTTGCGACCCTGTTGACTATTTTGAATGAAACGCTTGATTGTTCGATGATCACGCTTCAGAAGCTTTGCAATTTTAAGAGTGCTGCATCCCTCTGCAAGATATCTCACTATTTTTGACTTTTCTGAGCCTGTCAAGTCCTTCTTTTGACCCATTTTGCCAAAGGAAAGGAAGTTGCCTAATAATTATGCACACCTGATATAGGGTGTTGATGTCATTAGACCACACCCCTTCTCATTACAGAGATGCACATCACCTAATATGCTTAATTGGTAGTAGGCTTTCGAGCCTATACAGCTTGGAGTAAGACACATGCATAAAGAGGATGATGTGGTCAAAATACTCATTTGCCTAATAATTCTGCACTCCCTGTAAAGACAAGGCTAATTATACAGATTTTAAACTTACCTTTCACTCCTGTTCACTCTCTTGGCCTCAAATTCCTTTTCCAGTGCCTCCAAATACGCTCCGTGGTCCGCATCCACGGATCGCCAAAACAAAATGGCGGCGGAAATAAAATGGCATGCATCCGAAAAACATTCGTAAAGGCGGGAAAACATGAAGCGTGAGTTCGTAAACTGGGAAATGCCTGTACATATCACTCAGTTGTACACAACACATACACTAGAATTGACAGATTTCTCACCCCAGCCGCCATCATGCATAAATTCCAGGACGTCAGCATTGGGCTGATAATGTGGTCAGACCATGCACCTATACTCTTATCAATCGACAAACAGTTCCCAAATACTGGCAGAGGCACTCAGAGGCTTAATGATGCTCTCCTCCTTGACCCCATGATAGTCTCGGCTACCAGAGACGAATTACAGTTATACTTCTCCGATAACATGACCCCGGACATAAGTATTGAACATGTCTTGCAAGCCCATAAGGCAGTGATTATGGGGTTGTTTATTAAGACAGCTAGTTATGCTTAAAAACAGAAAATTCAAACATACACCGCCTTGATAAAGGAACTGACGGATCTTACATACCAAAAGACGGCAACTCCATCACCCACATTGAAGGATAACTTAGTCAAATTAAAAACCAAATTACGAGAAATGGAACTGGTAAAAATGACATCCCTACTGAAACAATATAAACATAAATTTTTCATACTGGTAAATAAAGCAGGAGCACTATTAGCTTACCAACTTAAAGCACGCTCCAAAAATTCAAAAATTGCATATGTGTACTCCCAGGCCAAAGAGAAGATTATAAACCCACAAGCCATAGTAGACACATTTGCTTCTTATTATGGCAAATTATATAACCTCAAAGATGACCCAACCATGAATGTTCCTTCACCAAGTGACATTACCAAATTTTTAGAAACACTGAACATCCCCAAATTGCTCCCAGTGGAAGTAGACAAACTGACGGCTCCCTTTGACAGTTTGGAAATACAAGAGGCCATCAAACACCTTCCCAGACGCAAAGCACCAGAGCCTAATGGCTACACAAATCTTTTTTATCAAACGTATGCTGACATTTTATCCCCATATATGACGAAGCTCTTTAACTCCTGCTTCTCTAATGGAGCCCTACCTAGTGATATGTTGGTAGCACACATCTCCACTCTGCCCAAACCGGGCAAACCACCTACACAATGCCAAAATTTTCATCCCATTTTGCTCCTGAATAGCGATGTCAAACTCTATGCCAAGATCATTGCGCATAGATTGGCAGACATCCTTCCCCAGCTCATACATAACGATCAGTCAGGTTTTGTTCATGGACAGCAGGGTTCAGAAAACACGAGAAAAATAATCAACATCATATCACACATCGATTTAGCTAAACACAGAGATCTTCTCCTAGCAATTAACGTGGAGAAGGCCTTTGACCGGTTACACTGGCCGTATATGGAGAAAGTACTCTTGCAATTTGGCTTTTCCAACACACTAATTCAAGGCTCTAGACAATAACTCCACTGCCGAGTTTCAAACTCAGGGTTCCTTTCTACCCCGTTCTAGATTACCAATGGCACCACGCAGGTCTGTCACCTCTTACCTCTACTGTTCATCCTTTCACTAGAGCTGCTGTCCTACAAAACCAGGGAACACAAGGACATTACTGGCATTTCAAAACTGCATATCCATGCTTGCAGATGACATCCTCCTTAGCCATCCATCCAAATCTCTGAAAAACATACTGGACTTACTGACGCAATACAGAAACATCTCCAGTGGGACTCCAATTGGTCATGGTAGAAGCCCTCAAACGGACATATGACTTTGACTGGAGGCATAAGACTATCACTTACTTAGGGGTACAATTCACACCTACCATTGGGAAACTCTTTGCACATAATTTCAAACCACAATTTGCACAATGTACAAAAGACTGCTAATCGTGGAAGGCTGTTAAACTGGTGGATCTCTAGTGAACCCCTAAATCACTATAACCCAAATCCTTGCAATTGCTTCCAACCACAAAACTGACACTATTTTACTGGGATTGGTTCCAACAAATGTGCGGAGTCCACCTTAAATTCCTACCTTAAACACCCATCATGGTCTTAAGAGTGATCTTGCCATGGCTGGCCCTTCAAAACTGGCCCAAATCGGGTGTAGATACAGTTGAGAATTTTTTTAACCAATCAGATGTAGTTCAATTCTCAAAGCTATAACAGAAGTACAGCTTCCCCACATCTTATATCTTCCCCTATTTACAAATCTAAAACATAGTCTCCAGATACGCCTATAAACCCCAGGAGGCTTCAGCACTCATATTGGACAAGGTGTGAATGATACACAACAGATGCTGGCACACACCTACTAAACCCAATACATTATTCATATGTTTGAGTACTCCAGTCAGTATCAGACAAACGCCCTACCTTCCAAGCTCAATGAGTAACAGAGGGTAATGAGACCCTCAAGGAGCAACAATGGTTAGCCTCAATTCATGCCACCAAAGGTAAAACAAGCTGTTATTCCCACGTAAAGGCCCATAGAAAGCTTATATACAGATGGTACCTCATGCTGCATAGGCTGAACAAAATCTACCCGAATGTGCCCCAGCTATGCTGGAGATATGGAGTGGGGGAGGGCAACATGACGCACATTTGGTGGAGTTGTGGGGACATTCAGGAAATCCTGGCAGCTACCCACATAGTTGACCTACCTATCAAGGCAAAACTATGTCTATTTCTCAATTTTCCTACGCCTAAGACACATAAACACATAGAAACATAGAATGTGACGGCAGATAAGAACCATTCGGCCCATCTAGTCTGCCCGATCCTCCAAACACTTTCACTAGTCCCTGGCCCTATCCTATAGCTAGGATAGCCTTATGCCTATCCCACGCATGCTTAAACTCCTTTACTGTGTTAACCTCTACCACTTCAACTGGAAGGCTATTCCATGCATCCACTACCCTCTCAGTAAAGTAATACATCCTGATATTATTTTTAAACCTTTGTCCCTCTAATTTAAGACTATGTCCTCTTGTTGTGGTAGTTTTTCTTCTTTTAAATATAGTCTCCTCCTTTACTGTGTTGATTCCCTTTATGTATTTAAGTGTTTCTATCATATCCCCCCTGTCTCGTCTTTCCTCCAAGCTATACATGTTAGTATCCTTTAGCCTTTCCTGGTAAGTTTTATCCTGCAATCCATGAACCAGTTTAGTAGCCCTTCTCTGAACCCTCTCTAAGGTATCAATATCCTTCTTAAGATACGGTCTCCAGTACTGTGTACAATACTCCAAGTGAGGTCTCACCATTGTTCTGTACAATGGCATGAGCACTTCCCTCTTTCTACTGCTAATACCTCTCCCTATACAACCAAGCATTCTGCTAGCATTTCCTGCTGCTCTGTTACATTGTCTGTCTACCTTTAAGTCATCAGAAACAATCACCCCTAAATCCCTTTCCTCATATGTTGAGGTTAGGACTCTATCAAATATTCTGTACTCTGCCCTTGGGTTTTTACGTCCAAGATGCATAATCTTGCACTTATCCACATTAAATGTCAGCTGCCACAATTCTGACCATTTTTCTAGTTTACCTAGATCATTTGCCATTTGGCTTATCCCTCCTGGAACATCAACCCTGTTACATATCTTAGTATCATCAGCAAAAAGACATACCTTACCATCAAGACCTTCTGCAATATCACTAATAAAAATATTAAAGAGAATGGGTCCAAGTACAGATCCCTGAGGTACCCCACTGGTGACAAGTCCAAGCTTCGAATATATTCTATTAACTACAACCCTCTGTTGCCTGTCACTCAGCCACTGCCTTACCCATTCAACAATATTGGAATCCAAACTTAAAGATTGCAGTTTATTGATAAGCCTTCTATGTGCAACAGTGTCAAAAGCCTTACTGAAATCTAGGTAAGCAATGTCTACTGCACCACCCTGATCTATAATTTTAGTTACCCAATCAAAAAAATCAATAAGATTAGTTTGGCATGATCTCCCTGAAGTAAACCCATGTTGTCTCTGATCTTGAAATCCATGTGTTTTTAGATGTTCAGCAATCCTATCCTTTAACATGGTTTCCATCACTTTCCCCACTACTGAAGTAAGGCTTACTGGCCTATAGTTGCCCAACTCCTCCCTATTACCTTTCTTGTAAATGAGCACAACATTCGCTAACTTCCAATCTTCTGGGACTACTCCTGTTAACAATGATTGGTTAAATAAATCTGTTAATGGTTTTGCTAGCACACCACTAAGCTCTTTTAATAGCTTTGGGTGTATTCCATCAGGTCCCATTGACTTATTTGTCTTTACTTTTGATAGTTGAAATAGAACCTCTTCCTCTGTAAACTCACATGTAATAAATTACTAATTTATCCTTTTTCTTAACTGAGGCCCTTTCCTTCATTTTCATCTGTAAATACAGAACAAAAATATTAATTGAGGCAGTCAGCTAGACCTTTATCCTCTTCTACATACGTTCCTTCTTTTGTTTTTAATCTAACTAATCCTTGTTTTACTTTTTTTTTCTCATTTATGTATCTAAAAAACGTTTTGTCCCCCCTTTTTACTGACTGCGCTATTTTCTCTTCTGTGTGTGATTTGGAAGCTCTTATAACTTGCTTAGCCTCTTTCTGCCTAATCTTATAGATCATTTTGTCTTCCTCACTCTGGGTTTTTTTATAATTCCTAAATGCTAACTTTTTGTTTTTAACTATTTTGGCCACATCTGCGGAGTACCACAGTGGTTTCTTGAATTTTTTGCTTTTACTGACAAGCCTAATGCAATTTTCTGTTGCCTTCAATAGTGCAACTTTTAAATAATCCCATTTCTCTTGGACTCCATTTAAATTGCTCCAGTCTGATAATGACTCCTCTACACATATTCTAATTTTAGAAAAGTCTGTTTTTCTAAAGTCTTAGACTTTTGTTTTTGTGTGGTGTTACTCAGTCACTGTTTTTATATTACCACACTGACTGATGATCACTTGATCCTAAACTTTCACCTACAGTAATATCTGATACCAAATCTCCATTTGTTACCACTAAATCTAGTATGGCCTCGTTATGAGTTGGCTCCTCGACAACTTGTTTTAGAGACAATCCCAGTAGAGAGTTTAGAATATGTGTGCTCCTGGCACAAGTAGTTATTTTTGTTTTCCAATTCACATCAGGAAGATTAAAGTCACCCATGATGATAACTTCCCCCTTCATTGTCATTTTAGCTATTTCCTCAACTAGTAGATTATCTAACTCTTCAATTTGTCCTGGGGGCCTATAAATCACACCTACACGAGTTACTGTGTGATTACCAAATTCTAACGTAACCCAAACGGACTCTATGTTTGCCTCACTAACTTTTATTAGGCTATATTTGATGCTATCCTTTACATACAGGGCTACCCTCCCCCTTTCTTGCCTTCCCTATCTTTTCTATATAAAGAGTACCCTAGTATTGCTATGTCCCAGTCATTTTTCTCATTATACCATGTCTCAGTAACAGCGACTAAATCTACACTATCAGTTGCCATTATTGCCACAAGTTCATGGATCTTATTCCCTAAACTGCGAGCATTTGTAGACATGACTCTAAGCTTATCATTTTTAACACACTTGCTACAGGCACCTTCTGTCCTTGTTTTGGGGGACAATTGGATTGATGTTTTATCACCCTTTTGCCCCCCCCTCCTAGTTTAAATACATCCTAGCAAAACCTCTGAACTGCTCACTGAGAACATTTGTTCCCTTTTGAGAAAGATGCAAACCATCTTTTTTGTACAGGTTATTTCCATTCCAAACAGAGCTGCCATGAGAAATAAAGCCAAATCCTTGCTCCCAACACCATTCACCAAGCCACAAATTAAAGTCCCTAATACGCATCCGCCTGTCGTTCTGAGTGTTATGCACAGGCAGAACTTCAGAGAATGACAGTGTGGAAGCAACCTGCCGTATATCATTGGCAAAAACACTAAAAACTTCCTTAACCTCTGAAACCTCATTGCAAGCCAAGTCATTTGTCCCTAGATGGACAAGTACATCCAATTCCCATTCCTGCTTTGCTTGCTTAACAATATTACAGATACGTCTCCTGTCTCTGTGAGCAGTAGCTCCGGGAAGACACCTCACAAGACCCCCATTGTCCATCTCCACACCTCTTATAATGGAATCTCCCAACAACAACTGCTTTCTATTAGGCCTCACCATAGTCTCCAAGCCGGTCTCCACAACACCACTAGCCTCAGTGCCTCTCTCCACAACACCACTAACCTCAGTGCCCCTCTCCACAACACCACTAGCCTCAGTGCCCCTCTCCACAATACCACTAGCCTCAGTGCCCCTCTCCACAACACCACTAGCCTCAGTGCCCCTCTCCACAACACCACTAGTCTCAGTGCCTCTCTCCACAACACCACTAGCCTCAGTGCCTCTCTCCATAACACCAATACACTCTGAAAGTGCAGAAAATGAATTATGTAGAGCAGCAGACTGTGCAATATGCCTTTTATCCACAACTCTAAGTCTACCAGATCCTACAGTAATCCATCTGCCATTCATAGTATGTCTCTGAGGCAGTGGCTTTGCAGCAGTTCCAGTCTGAGTTTGTTCACCAGATAATTTACAAATCTCAGACTTCAAAAATACAATCTCCTGCCGTAAGATAGAGAACTGTCTACAGATTGGACAACAACCAAACCTCCAAAACGTGAAACAAATGCATAGCAACTATTATACTGAACTAAGTCTGCCATTCCAATGAGGAGAATAATTTAAATCAAACGAATCTTAACTTTTTATTTATCCTCCTGAATACCTCAGATTACCTCCAGAATATCTCCAACTACACACTTAGAAGCAACACTCTCCAGAATATCTCCAACTACACACTTAGAAGCAACACTTAGATGAAGCAACCAAGCTATATTAGCCAAGCTAATGACAACAACCCTTATATAACTAATCAAATCAAATGCCTTATAATTACCAACAGGAATTCAAACCTTGTGCAATCAGTAACCTTTTCCTACAGATGACTCTTACCTGTAACAGTAGAAAAGAAAGCTCTTAGCACAACTCTTAGACAGATATTTATTCTGGCTGTCAGGAACCGTATCGCAACCCATTGGAAACAAATGATATGCCCCACTAAAACTCACCTATGTGATAACATTAACACATACTATACATATCAACGCGTGTCTCTTCTGACGGTTGCACAGCGAGCCACCTTCGACACTTGTTGGCAGCCCTGGGTAGACTACGTAACTAGACCTTTAATGAGTCAAGATCGTTGGGTGCTGGTGTTGTTTATGTTGTGTAGGTTGTATATGCATGTCCTCTCCTTCACTCTCATTCGATCTGTACATCTACTCCCCCCATAAGAATAATGCCGGTGACTAATACAGAATTGATCTATGCATATCTCTAGCCTAAGTCTGTGTAATGACCCCTGCGCAACCCTGCAACTAAAGGGGCGCTCCCTAGAAGAGCACAACCAGAAATCCCTAGACAGTCCTTAGAGTGCACAACAAGGCTCCCTGGGTCGCATGCAGCATGGGATGTATGACCGGCATGAGTATCTCAATGTAAGCTATCTCCCTGGATGTTAATTGTTTTTCCCTTCTTCCCTTCCTATCAAAACTCAACAATTTTTTATTTTTATTTTAATTTTTTAATTAAAACTTTTTTCTATCTTTTTTATAGATATTTTTAAACTTTGCTGATTTTATTTATAACTTGTCCCTTTTTTAATTTATATTTTTATCTTTGCTGTTTTAATTTAATTTTTTCCTACTTTTTCTTATATATATATATATTTATTTCTTTGCTGTTTTTATTTAAAACTTTGTTCCCTTTTTAATTTATATTTTTCTCCTTGCTGTTTTTCTTTTTAAAAAAAAAAAATTTCCTTCTTTTTTTTCTCTTGTTGTCTCATGGTCCATATTGGTACCAATGACAAAGTCAGAGGAAAATGGAAGGTCCTAAAGAATGAGTTCAGGGAACTAGGAAGTAAGCTAAAGAAAAGGACCTCCAAGGTAATATTTTCAGAAATATTACCTGTGCCACGCGCTACAGCAGAAAGGCAGCAGGAGATTAGAGAGGTCAATGCGTGGCTGAAGTCTTGGTGCAGGAAAGATAGTTTTGGGTTTTTAGAGCACTGGGCCGATTTTGCTTTTTGGTACAACCTGTATAGTCATGATGGATTGCACCTAAACGGAAGAAGGTTTGCTGTCCTGGGGGATAGGATGGCTAGAAGGTTGGAGGAGATTTTAAACTAGTAGTAGGGGAGGAGGGTCAAAGCAATCTAGAAAATGGAGATAGGATAGAAAGGAGATGGGCTTTAGCTCAGTGTAAGGGTGGTGGAGATGAGGGAGGGGAAAGCTCAGAACAGAGGAGGTATGTAATATTTATGAAAATTCACGAAAAGTACAAATGACTCATGATAATATTAAATGTATGCTTACTAATGGAAGGAGCCTATATAGCAAAATAAGGGCAATAGCATACACTAAACAATATGATATAATAGGCATAACAGAAACATGGTGGGATGAGACACATGACTGGGCAGTTAACTTAAATGGGTACACGATATTTAGGAAGGATAGGAAAAACAAGAAGGGTGGTGGGGTATGTTTATATGTCAAACATGAGTTAAAGTCAAATCTTAGGCATGTGGAGTGTGAAGAGGTAAATGTGGAAGCTGTATGGGTTGATATCTGCATGGGGCAAACAAAGGGAAATCAATTATTGGTTGGGATATGTTATAAACCACCTAATGTAAATGTTAATGAGGAAGAACAGCTGTTAGAGCAAATTGGGAAAGCGGCATATCGGGGTAACACGTTAATTATTGGAGATTTTAATTATCCGGACATAAATTAGGATAGAGTGACTAGTACTTCAGCATTCAGCAAGGGGAATCAGGTTGAATTTGTTAAATGAGACCATTATGTCACAACTGGTACAAGCACCAACTAGAAAGGATACTTGTCTGGATCTCGTTATAGCAAACAATGTTGATCTTTTGACCAACATTCAAGTAGGGGAGCATTTGGGAAATAGTGATCATAATATGGTAAATTTTGCAATATTCTAAAAAAAACAAAAGCATGTGGGGTATACTAAAACTTATAATTTAAAAAAGGCCAATTTCAATAAGATTAGGGCAGGTCTACAACATATCGACTGGCATAAACACCTTAGTGAAAAAAACACTGAGGATAAATGGAAACTATTCAATTTCTCAGTATATACCATTAGGTAATAAATATAAAAGAAACAATTTGGACCAATGTGGCTGAGTAGAGAAGTAAAACAAGAGATTAAAAATAAGAAAAGGGCATTTAAAGCATTTAAATTGGACAAATCAGAGACATCCTATATAAGATATAAGGAAGCCAATAATGCTTGAAAAAAGGAAATTAAAGTGGCTAGACTAGAAAATGAGAAATTGATAGCCAAAGAATGCAAAACCAACCCCAATTTTTTTTCAAACTTTTTACATTAATTCTAAAAAAACAAAAAATGAAAGTGTAGGTACACTGGAAACAGAGATGGGTC
>OW240918.1:103466416-103484875 GCA_933207985.1 Pelobates cultripes | reverse complement strand
TGTTAGCTAATGAAGGCCAGGAAAAGGCAGAAATTGTAAATAACTATCTTTCTTCAGTATATATTAATGAGGATCCTATGGCAAAATATATGCAAATGATTGCTGCAATAAACTTGGATAACTGGATAACTCAAGACAAGGTACTACAGCTGTTAAAGAAAATTAATGTAAATAAAGCTCGGGGCCTGACAGTATTCACCCACAAGTACTTAAGGAGCTAAGTGGGGAAATAAGTGAACCTCTGTATTTAATTGTTTAAGATTCTTTTGTTTCAGGTATTGTATGGAGGATTGGAGAAAGGCAGATGTCTTTCCTATATTTAAAAAGGGTTCAAAATCCTTGCCTGAAAATTATAGACCTGTGAGTTTAACTTCTGTGACTGGAAAAATATTTGAAGGGCTGTTAAAGGATAATATTCAGGAATTCATTGGGAAAAACTTTATTATTAGCAATAATCAGCATTGTTTTATGAAACACAGGTCATGTTAAACTAACTTAATTTCATTCTACAAAGAAGTAAGTAGAAGTATAGATCAGGGTGTTGCAGTGGATATGATCTACTTGGATTTCGCCAATGCATTTGATACGGTTCCTCACAATAGATTAGTCTTCAAACTAAAAGAAATTGGTCTAGATGAGACGTACGCAACGTGATGACGTAACGCGTGCGAAGAGGTGGGAGGGTCCGGAGGAACGGTGAACGGGCGGTGAGTGGGCAGAGAAGCGTGGAGGAAAGTACACACGCTGAATATGTTTGGCGGCTGTTTGGCGGCTGTTTGACGACCGGAAGAAAACGCTGCTGGGACAGAGGCCGATAAGGAGAATATTAATTAAACTCATATACTGAGCATCTAAGCCTTGGCCGAGCTGCTACACTCCGCTCAATAAAAAGAAAAAAACTGTTGAAAGAGATAAACTGCCTTCGAGATATTTTCATGAGCTGCTGGCATACTGAATAGCCAAATGAAGATAAAGACAGATAAAAGTAAAGGAGGACTTCTTTATAATAATGAGATGGAAGCTGTAAATCTTGTGAGTATTGCAAAGTGAATTTCTCCCTAACCTCTTGATAAACTGCTTATATCTTAGACATATTTAAAATTCATATATTCTGTTTGACAACTGAGAGTTGCAATTAAAGCAAATGACAAGTTGAGGCTGATATATAAGCCTAATCAAATCAAAAAAAAAGGGGCAGAAAGAAAATAAAAGAAAGGATAAAGAAAGCAGAGAAGAAAAGGAAAAGAGGGAAGAGGAAGGGAAGGGAAAGAAAAAAGAAAAAAAAAGAAAATATAAAACAAACATTAAAACTGGCTTTAATAAAGGCAAGTAAGCTAAAACAACTGCTATAATAAGTTCCGAGAGGTACAAGCAGTGAAATTGCTATTATTAAATATATACATACTTTTCTATATAAGTAGAGTAAAGAACAAGAAAGAAGAAAGAGAAGGGAAGCAAAATATAGCTTGACAGCTTTTTTTTTTTTTTTTAAGAACAAAATGGCAACTAGAAAAACTGCTATGGAAAAAAAGAAAGAAAATAAGGAAAATAAGTCAGTTCATCCAGTAGAAAAAAGGATGTCTGGTTTCTTTTCGACCCCATCAAAAGACATACAAGAACGTAAAAGTGATAACGAAACAAATCCAGTAAATATTCTTAACACCAATATGGATCCTTCAATGATGCAAGAATTATCATCAGTTCCTGAAACAATGAAAGAAATTCTACAGGATCAGCTTAAATCACTACTAGAGGCTCAATTCAATATGTTAAAACAAGATATGCTTAAGAGTCTTGAAGATATAAAACAAGATACTAACAGAATTGCTATATCAGTGCAAGCTATGGAAAAAAAAATTGTCTTGTTCGACAATCAATTAGGCACAGTTAATGAAACAGTGCAATCATTAACAAATAAAACTTCAATCTTGGAACATAAAATAGCCGCCCTAGAAGACAGATCAAGACAATTTAATCTAAGACTTAGAGGAATACCTGAAGATATAACAACAGAGAAATTAAAAGATTATTTATGCTGTCTATTTAAAGAAGTCTCTCCTGAGATAACTGATTATCAAATAGAAAAATTTCATCGAATACGAAAACCTAACGTAATTGCAGCACATTTCCCAAGAGATGTTATAGTGAGCTTCCGTTCACTTTCAGCTAAAAACAACTTGATTAAAGCCAGACGTACTAACCCCTTAGAAAATCCTGTCTATAAAGATATATACTTTCTGCAAGATCTATCTTATTTTTCTAGAACATGGAGGAAGTCTTTCTCAACTCTTACGGACTTTCTGAGGAAAAAAGACATTAGATTTCAGTGGAATACTCCGGCTTCCTTGAAATTCATTTGGAGACAAGAAAGACTTTCCTTCACTGACCCGGAAGAAGCGAAAAGTTGGTTAGCAAGAATTCAAATATGAAAACAACTAGACTGCGGAAGTAGAACGAAAAAGGAAGGAAGAAAAGAGAGAGAAAAAAAAATTTTTTTTTTTTTTTTTGTGATATATGTAATCTTTCAATGTCAATTCTAAGAAGGAAGAGAATCTATTATTATAACGTTACATAAGAAAAGTAGTTTTTATATGCATATAGTTGAAGCTTACGCTATTTGCAATGCATAACAATAGCATCTTCAATATTCTTTATGCATACTGCTGCAGTTTAGGATATTTGTAATGTATAAAAGCACATGAAAACAATGTGAAGTTGTTGAAGTAAAAGGAGACACAATAGTCTTTATAAATATCTGTTCACATTTTAGTTAAGACGGCCGTAGGGAGGGAGAAAGAGAAAAGAAATGAAAAAGAGGACTACCCATTAGGCTGTTAATATATGTGTTTCTTTCTGGCTGGAGATTTTTTTTTTTTTTGTAAAAGAGGACAAAATTTGTTGAAATTATCTGCACATATATTAGCAAGAAAAGGGGAATGGGAAGAGAAATAGAAAGAAGATAGAATGGAAAGATAGATTCACTAAGGAGTTTATTTTTAGAAATAAAGGTTGTTATTTGCAATATACGACACATGTAATTATAATTAACACTAATAAGAAATAATGAGTTGGTTCAATAAGATTAAATTTGTTAAAAATTAAATCTGTATATAGGTACACAAGATTGAATTAGAAAAACCGTATGGATTGACTCACTTATCACTGCATATAAAGGGCACAGAAAGGAGAAATAGGGAAAAAGAAAGGTCACATGGAAATAATGTAATGAAACACGATGATAAATGGATCATTATAAATATTTTTCACTTAATTGACACTTATTTTATAATGGCTATATTTAACTGAGTGATTAGGGTTTTTTTTTTTTTTTTTCTCTCCCTTTTGTTGTAAAATAGACTGAAGGGTTTTATTATAGAACATCGCCCAAATCCCAAATCCGGACAATCCTACTTAGTGTCTATTTAATAGACATAGGACTAGACAGACTCTCCTGTTGGTGAGTCAATAGTGTATGTGCTTAAGGAGGATGATATCCTCCTATAGTTTTAGATATATGTTTTTTTGTTTTTTGTGTGTTTGTATAGCAATAGAGGATCAAAGGGAAGTTTACTATCTCGAGATGAAAGGAAAGAGATTTGAGAAACTCTAATGATAAGAATGTTAACTCTTAATGTCCAAGGTATGAATACAATAACAAAAAGGTCTTTAGTATATAAATATTTGGTCACGGAACATATTGATCTGGGATTTCTGCAAGAAACCCATTGGAGACAGTCAGATAAACAAACGTGGGGTGGAAAAAAATTCCCGCTCATTATACAAGCCTCAAATAGAGATAAAAAAAAATGTGGTGTAGCCATAATATTCAGTGAAAAAATAGAGGTAGAAATAATTCAACAAATACAAGATGTAGAAGGTAGATACTTGATAATAATATGTAAAATCAATTCTAAGATATTTACACTCTGTAATGTCTATCTCCCAAACTATTCACCAGCTTCTCACTTAAGATCTATCTTAGAAAAAATAGAAGAAGTAAAAGTGGGAAACTTAATATTGGCTGGAGATTTTAATGCAGTTATCGACCCACAATTAGATAAAAAAAACTATGAAAGGAGTTAAAATAAATAAGATGGTAATTAAACAAGCTAAATCCTTAAAAAACATAAAGGATGAATTTAATTTGTTCGACATTTGGAGGATTCACAATCCAAATCTAAGAGATTATACACACTTCTCTAAAGTCCATTTTTCTTATTCAAGGTTAGATATGATTTGGATTGATCCTAATCTAATCGATAAAATTCAAAAAGTAAATATAAACGAAGCAGTTTGGACAGATCATAACGGTGTAGTATGTGTAATAGAAGTAGGAAAAAATACAAAAAAGCCATATAGTTGGCGTCTAAATGACAGATTGCTTAGTTTTGAAACAAATAAAAAATTCATGGATGTAAACATAGGTAATTATTTTAAAGAAAATAACACAGAGGATATTGATCCATCCACTTTGTGGTGCGCCTTTAAAGCAGTAATAAGAGGTTATTTCATTAAACTCCAAAGCCAAACCGATAGGGGTACTAGTCTATCTCACCTCTATGGTCAGTTAGGGAAGTTGACCCAAAACAATAAACATAATCCAACAGTTGAAAATTCCAAAGAAATATCGGCAATAAAGGACAAAATTAACCAAAAATTAATGGAAAGAACAGTTAAAAGCTTAGATAGATTAAAATTAAAATATTATTCTAAGGGTAATAGAGCCGACAAACTGCTATCACAAAAATTAAGAAAACAAAAGGGTATAAATAAAGTAGAAAAACTTATTAACAATGGAACAACTGTAGTAACTCCAAAACTAATAGGACAACAATTCAATGATTTTTATAGTAAGTTATACAACATTCCTCAAACTACGACAGATGAAGATATAAAAAAATATCTAGAAAAAATAAACAAGTTCAAATTAACAGAATCACAAAGTGAAGCAATAAATAAAGATATAACTATAGATGAAATAATGAAAGCTATAAATAATTTGGAGGAGTATAAAACCCCAGGTCCAGATGGATTTAGTAATTTATTTTATAAAATATTCAAAGAATCAATTTGCCCTTATATGACTAGTGCCTTTAACAGTGCGGCTAAAAGAGGATCTCTTCCAACAGAGATGTTAAAAGCTAATATTCTACCAATTTTAAAACAAAACAAAAATCCTACTGATGTTAAAAATTACCGTCCAATATCCTTGATAGATGTTGACACTAAACTATATGCTTCAGTGTTGGCCGCTAGACTTAAAAAACTTTTACCACTGATCATACATCAAGATCAAGTAGGTTATGTTCCCGGCAGAAACTCTTATACATGTATTAGGAAAATTGTCAACATCTTAGATGACGCTAATAGAAAAAGAGTTCCAGTTTTGGCTCTGTCGATTGATGCTGAAAAAGCATTCGACAGAGTCAACTGGATTTATTTGGAGGCAATATTGTCACACTATGGTTTTGACGGTTGGATTAAGAAAGCCATCATGGCCCTTTATGCAAATCCATCAGCACGTACTAAAGGACCAAACATCATAGCCCCATGGTTCCAACTGAAAAATGGTACACGACAGGGATGTCCACTCTCACCGTTATTATACTTGCTTTCTATTGAACCATTAGCCGAGAATATTAGAAACAATAAAAAAATCTATGGCCACAAAACATTAGATGTAGAACAGAAATTAAGTTTATATGCTGATGACATCCTAATTACCATAACAAAACCGGAAATTTCATTAGATTTTTTAATGTCAGAAATTGACAACTACAGTAAAATATCTAATTATAAATTAAATATAAATAAATCTATGATTCTGGACATTAATTTAGATGCACAAATGAAAAATAAGATTAAAGATAGATATAATTTTTTATGGGTCGAAAATAATATGGATTATTTGGGAGTTAAACTGACTAGAGATGTAAATAAAATGATGGAAACTAATTTTTTGGATTTATTGCAAAATCTTAACAAATGGCTGAAAAACCGAAGAAATTTAGAAATTTCTTTCTGGGGAAGGATTAATGTAGTGAATTCATACGTCATTCCAAAATGGAACTACTTGTTCCAAATGTTGCCATTAAGTATTTCTGACCAGTGGTTGCAATTAATACAGAGAAGTTTTACTCAGTATATATGGAAAGCAAAAAACCAAGACTGAGTCAGTCAACACTAACACAAAAACTGAATAAAGGAGGACTGGCTTATCCCCTAATATTAAATAATTATAGGGCAGCGATAATTTTACATATATACAGGATGCAAGTAGAAGAAAACAAAAACGAAAGTTGGTATAAAACAGAACTTACTGCAGGAGGAACCCCCAGCTTGGATTGTTTAATCTGGAATACTACCAAACTTTTTCAAAAAAAAGATTATCCTAGTATAACATTAACACACTTAATGAATAGTTGGCTTAAAATTAAAAAAATCCTAAAAATAGAAAACAAAATTCCAACTTATTTAGGTTTAGATTTTGTAGAACATCAAGTCGCAGATATAAATTTAAAAAACTGGAATCAAGCAGGAATTTTGCGACTGTCTCAACTACTTGTAAAAGATAAAATTAAAACCTTTGCTCAATTAACACAGGAATACAACTTACCATCAAAAGAGTTGTTCAATTATCTAAGACTTAAAAGTTTCTTGATAACACATTTAATTGTATCAAACATTAATTTGAATAATGGGTTAAATATACTCTTTAATACAGATAAGATAAATAAACCACTTTCAAAAGCTTTGGTATTAAGCAAAATGTGTAATAAATCAAAAACTCCAACAGCCATAACCGCTTGGAAAGAAGAATTAAATATGGATATAAATATTAGGCATTGGGGTTTCTCATTGACAGAAGCTTCGAAGTATACACACTCGTTAAATCTATTAGAAACTCATTTTAAAGTTCTAAATAGATGGTACCTAGTACCAGACAAACTGAACAAAATGTATTCTTCAGCAAACCATCTATGTTGGAGATGTGGTACAAATACAGGTACTTTTAAGCATATTTGGTGGGAGTGTAGTAAACTGAACAATTTGTGGTTTAACATACAAAAGTTTGTATCCATAGACTTGAACCTTGAGCTGAGGCTCTCTCCGGAGACTGTTTTGCTTCATCTAAACTGGCCGGTAATGACAAAAGATTTGAAAATTATTCTTATCCATCTTTTCTTAGCAACAAAAATTGTGATTGCAAGAAGATGGAAAGACGATAGTGAAGTTCCCTGGGATCAAGTCAAAGCCCAGCTTAAGTTTCAAGTAAAAATGGAAGTGTTATTGAGCAAACAAAAATTAAGTAGGAAAACAACAATGTGGTTGAAATGTTGGGAGAAGATTGATAAATAGAGGGGCCTTTATTTATATATATAAATTCAAGGTGAATAATGAGGTTGACTGTTAATGCTTTGGACAATATAATACAATATATATTATGAGATAAATATATATACTTTCTCGATGAGTTTCTTCCCTTCTCTCTTGCTGCACTGTCTTGTCCTGTTTATGTAGATGTGTAAGTCTAAAGTATTGTTCGTTTTTAGTTAATTGAAATGTATAAAGAAACATCTTATGGATGAACATCTTATATAGGAATTGTTTCTCTATCATTTGTTTGTAATTGTTGTATTGTATTGTATTGTGGAAAAAAAAAAGAAAAGGGGGGAAACCCTTAAAATAAAGATTATAAATAAAAAAAAAAGAAATTGGTCTAGATGATTATTCTTGTTCTCGGGTAGAACCTTGGCTTAAGGATAGAGTACAACGGGTTGTCATTAATGGTAAATTTACAGGCTGGACAAAAGTGGTAAGTGGTGTCCCTCAGGGTTCTATTTCGGGACTGCTTCTATTTAACATATTTATAAATGATCTTGAAATAGGTATTGGAAACCATGTTTCAGTGTTTGCAGATGACACAAACTTTGTAAAGTAATAAAATGTGAGCAGGATATTTCTTTGCTGCAGAAGGATTTGAATAGATTGGGGGACTGGGCACTAAAATGGCAGATCAAATTTAACGTAGAGAAATGCAAAGTTATGCACTTCGGGGTCAAGAATCCACAAGCAACTTACACCCTAAATGGTAGTGAATTAGGGATAACCACACACGAGAAGGATTTGGGAATCGTATACAACAAATTAGGCAGCAATATGCAATGTCAATCTGCAGTTGCTAAGGCCAGTAAGGTTTTATCATGTATAAATAGGGGCATAAATTCTCAGGATGAAAATATAATTTTGCCTCTTTATAAATCACTGGTATGACCACACCTTGAATATGCTGTGCAATTCTGGGAACCGGTTCTAAAAAAGGATATCATGGCACTAGAAAAAGTGGAGAGACGAGCTACAAAATTGATAAAAGGAATGGAGCATTTTAGTTACGAAGAAAGGTAAAAAAATTTAAATCTCTTTAGTTTGGAAAAATGGCACCTCAGAGGGGATATGATAATATTATACAAGTATATTCATGGCCAGTACAAACCATTATCTGTAAATCTATTCATAAACAGGGCTATACATAGGACACAAGGTCATACATATAGGTTGGAAGAAAGGAGATTTCTTCTAAGGCAAAGAAAAGTTTTTTTTTACAGTAAGAGCAATAAGGATATGGAATTCTCTGCCTGAAGAGGTGGTTTTATCAGAGTCCACACAAATGTTTAAACTGTACTTGGATAAATACATGCAAAAAACATAATGTACAGGGATATAATTTCTAATTACTGGGGTAATAGCTGATTGATCCAAGGAGACATCTGACTGCTATTTTGGGGTCAAGAAGGAATTTTGTCCTAGTTTATTGCAAAATTGGAAGCGCTTTAGACTAGGATTTTTTGCCTTCTTTCGATCAACAGCAAAAACATATGTGAGGAAGGCTAAACTTGATGGACGCAAGTCTCTTTTCAGCTATGTAACAATTACAATTATAGTGCTTTTATGTATATATTCACTACTGCATTTATCACATTAAAGGACCACTATAGTGCCAGGAAAACATACTCGTTTTCCTGGCACTATAGTGCCCTGAGGGTGGCCCCACCCTCAGGGTCCCCCTCCCGCCCGGCTCTGGGGAGAGGAAAGGGGTTAAAACTTACCTTTTTCCAGCGCCGGGCGGGGAACTGCGATCCCCCTCCTCTCCTCCCATTCGGCTGAATGCGCACCCGCGGCAAGAGCTGCGCGCGCATTCAGACGGTCTCAAAGGAAAGCATTTACAATGCTTTCCTATGGACGCTTGCGTGCTCTCACTGTGATTTTCACAGTGAGAAGCACGCAAGCGCCTCTAGTGGCTGTCAATGAGACAGCCACTAGAGGCTTTGGAGGAAGGATTAACCCATTTGTAAACATAGCAGTTTCTCTGAAACTGCTATGTTTATAAAAAAAATGGGTTAACCCTAGCTGGACCTGGCACCCAGACCACTTCATTAAGCTGAAGTGGTCTGGGTGCCTAGAGTGGTCCTTTTGCATTATATATATTCACAATACTCTTACAATAGATTTTTATACAATTCAGCTTATTTTGAATTATTACTATTTGATTTGTCTCCCACGTTGGAATTAGTGTAGGACCCACCGATATTAGGTTACTGTGAAGTAGTGGATCCCCATATTTGTTTGCTGAGATAGGCAATTTTAAGTAGTCTTATAGAATTTAGAAATTTATTTTTATGAGTGCGCTGTTCCTTAATCTTATATTTAAATTTTGGTAGTTGCGGCAGCACCATTGTTACACAATGCATGTTCCAGGTGTGCCCCCAATTCCTTTTCTATTTTACTGTGTAAATTTGGAATCCAGGCTGCCTGGCTGCCATATGATCACACATCGTCATGACGTAAGATCGGCATGCTGACAGGCAGAGGGAGGAGCATGTTAAGGAAGACGCCCGGCTGAGAACGCTGACTGGCAGTATGGTGAGAGGTAGACCGAGAGAGACCGACTGAAAGACACTGAAGGAACCCGACTACAATCTGTGAGCAGAGAGGGAACATTAGATGAGGCAATACCCTTGGAGAATTGACGTCATGAAGACAGCTCTCATACTCGGCAAGAGCAGCAAGACATGAGCACAGGCAGTTGCTGGCTGTGTGCTATGCCGCAAAGGAGTAAGGTGAAGCCCGTGGTTCGTCTATGGGAGATCCTGGGAGAACGTGGACAAGCCAAGGGGGAGTTGGTGGAGAAGGCCTTCTCACGTGGTGAAATTTAGGTGGCTTTTTCTCTTTTTCTTTGCATGTCTCTAAGGGCAGATGACACATGGTGCCAAGGTCTGTGAGTAACATAAAGACATATAATTTTATTCATCTCTCCCACATATTTTTTTTTCTCTTCAAATGGACAGTTGAATAGAGATAATCAAATTAAAACACTAAATAAATAAAGAAAGGAATTATACAGACTTTAAATCATTTGTATAAGTAAGAGGTTATCTTACATCTAATTGTGATATACACTTATTGGAAGATAGGTTTAAAAAGGAAACTGTTATTTTTCAAAAAATCTTGAACCAATCTGTTCAATGCAGTCTCAACTTGAAGCATCACGCTTTTTATGTTTGAAGTGTCCCACATTGTAGAGGCACTTCTTAGAGTCCTCACCTGTTCCTAGGGATATCCTTCTGCACATTGTAAAGAGGAAAGGGAAGGGAAAGAGGGGAGAGGGAGAGGAAGAAAAGGAGTCTATTTTTTCCATAGGCTAAACAGATCAAGAAAAAGACAAGGAAGGAGGAAGAGAAACTGTGAAAGAGAAAAGAGATAGAGGAAAGGACAAAAAGGGGAAAGGAGAGAAAGAAGAAAAAGAAAAAAACTCTCCCAATACTCACCCCACTCCCCCTAATATGGCTACAAAAAAAAACAACAACAACCAAAAAGAAAAAAGAAACCAAAAATGCTAAACCCGAAAAATCAGAAAAAAATATTATTCCCACGGTTTCAAATAAAAATCCATCAGAAAAAGATACATCTGAAATATCTATTATGTTTACAGGAGAAGATCAAGAGGAGGAAGCTCCAGACAATTTAAAAGAATTCCTAAAACAAAATCTGGAAACTCAAATGCAAATATTAATGCTTGAGATTAACAAAAATTCCAAGCAAATTAAACAAGAAATCAATAATGTGGCTGACAGATAAACTACATTGGAAGAGAAAATCATCTCCTTTGAGCAAGATTATACAAGCATTGCTGATAAGAAAACACAGCTAGAGATGAGAGTAAAACCCATGGATCTGAAAATAAATGATCTAGAAAATAGATCAAGAAGATTGAATATCAGGATTAGAAACGTATCAGAGGAAGTTGAAGCTAATAATTTAGAGGCTTTTGTTATAAGTTTCTTAAAAGAGCTTTTATTGGAAACAGACACATTTGAATAAAATATTGAGAGAATGCACTGTCTTCAAAAACCAAAAGGTATGGTTGAATCAAAGCCAAGAGACGTAATGGTGAAATTTCTGGTCCATTCCTTTAAAGAGATACTACTAAAGCTTATAGAGAGCATCCATCAAAAACCCGGAATGTAAGAATATAATAATCTTGCAAGATCTCTCCTATCAAACAAGAAGATAGTGCAACAACTTTTCTGTAAAAATTTCCACACTGAAACATAATGTAAAATTTAGATAGGGCTTCCCGGACTCTTTAAGAGTTTTTTGGAATGGGAAAACAACATTTTTTGAGTCTGTTGAAAGTCTTGACAGCTGGATGAAATCCGAGAAATTAACTTAGAAACCATGACGAAGAATTTTTGTTGTTGTTGTAGTTTGAAAAGTATTCTTGTACAAAGAGGGCTTTGGGAAGCTCTGTATTGTTTTAATAATTTAGATTAGTACAAAAGTACTGATAATAATTTGGGTAATTACTAGAAGAGAGAAATTGCACAGAATTTCACACTCAAACAAATAGTGAACAATGCATTTTTGTTAAGGTACTAAATGGGGAATTGAATTTTGTATTGAAGATGTCCCTTCTCTCTCTCCTTCTCCTTCTTCCAAGCACACTACACTGGTATGGCAGGGGAGGATGGGGGGAGTGGGGCACCTCCCTTTTTAAAATTTTTGTTTAATTTTATTAAAACAAAGACTTTAATAAATAATGAAGAGTATACGATTGGTATTGCACCTATAGACTTTTAAAAGTCTCTAAATGAATGATGTGGCCCCTCTCTCTCTTCTCCTTCTCCCTCCTGGCGCGATATGCTGGGACAGTTGAGGGGGAAGGAGGAGAGTACACTAAACACACAATGTTAAAATACTTTTTTTTATTTATTTAATAGTTCTCCCCCCCCTCACCCCCCCCATTTTTTCTGTATTAAAATAGACACTAGAATAAATAACGAATAAAATATGACTGGTATTGCACCTAAACACTTAATGAAGTTTCCAAATGTGAAATATGTGGCCTCCCTCTCTCTCCTCCCTCTCCCTCCTGACCTGAGATGCTGAGACGGCAGGGGGAAGGAAGATGGGGCTGGGGGGAGGCTACACGAAATACTAAATGTTAAAACTGTAAAAAAAAAAATTCTCTCCCCCTCCGATATTAAAACAGACACTAGAATGAATAATGAATAATTATATTTTGGGAAATAGGATTATAGAAATTTAGGTATTTCTAATGTATAGGTCTACAGGCTCTAAATCTGATTTAAAACCAAGTAGTGAGAATAGATGGGATCTAGTTGAAACAGTAGGAGATAAGCTTACTCTCTAGGTCTCAAGCTTAGTATAGTAGTGCTCCAACCAATCCCTCTTTAAGTCACTATAAATGATGGTATAATGAAATTGGGTAATTCAAATTTAGTTTGGAGAGAACCAGCAAAGAGCCTTGTGGATAGGGTTTTTTTCCACCCTCCTTTCTATGGAGAGGTTGAAATACATGTTTTTGTGTTGTCTTATGTTTTTTATGTATCGTCAAATGGAGTGGCATGGTGGATCGGTGGGGTTCTTTCGGTAAAGAATGGTTAGGCTTGTGTCGATCAATGTACAGGGGTTAAACTCCACCCAAAAGAGATACATTGTTCAAAAAGACCATATTGATATTGCTTTCTTACTTTCTTACCCACTGGAAACAGACAAAAAATATTTTTAGGAGGTATGCATTTTCCTTTTTTTGTTCAGTGCTTCAAATCCAGATAAAAAACAAAACAGGGTTCCAATATTATTCTCACGCTCTTTAAAAGTTGAAATTATTTCCCAATATTAAGATCCCTCAGGATGATATCTTATACTAGTATGTAAGAATAATGAGGTGGTACACACGTTAACTCATATATATCTCCCAAATATTGCACCAGTATGCTTTTTAAAGAATATTTTTGGAAAAATAGAGGAGATAAAGATGGACCTCTGTATCATAGGAGGAGATTTTAATTGCGTAATGGATGCCTATAAAGATAAAAAAAATTTTATTAAATAAAAAAGAGATTCAAGAGCAATTAAACAAGCAAGAGCCTTAAATAGAACGATTTGTAAATATGATTTTTTTTTTACCCATGGAGAATAACTCACCCAACAGAGAGTGAATGTATCCATTTATCCCAGGTCCACCTCTCCTACTCTAGGATATATATGTTCCTGGGGGACAACTCTGTATCAGTAAAAAGTTGGATAAAGGATAATACATGGTCAGATCACAATATAGTATAGCTAAAAGACGAATATGGAAAAGGTAAAAGATCTACCTGAAAATTAAGTGATTTCTTGTTAAAAAGTCAGGAAAGTAATGAAACTGTTGTTAGATGGATTACATATTACATTTTTTTTAAAATGAATAAATCAGAGGATACATCATGGACCAATAATTGGTGCACTTTTAGGTCGGTTATAAGAGGCTATGTTATTAAATTGAAAGCGGATATCATTTTAAAAAGTGGCTTTGCGATATCTGTATTGTGTAACACAGGAGGTAGGTGCAGCTCCAAAATAGTCCTTATTTGGGGGTATATAACGACAAGAAGAAAAAAACAGAAGAAACTAGTAGTGTAGTATGAACAACATAAGATTGTATATATATGATAAAAAATGTGCACTTAGATTTTTTTGAAGCTTCAACTTACGCGCCTGGGCATAGAAATAAAATAGATAAAAATATATAGTGTAGTATATTAGGACTATGGAGCGAGGGTAGGCATAAATATAACATTTATACTCACATGTAATGGAGCCGTAAGTATGGCTCCAAATCAACATGTGAAGTGGTATAATCCCCACTCAAGGATATGGGTGTAGACAATCTTTCTCCATAGCCAGTGGTGTAGCCTGGTTTTGTGCTGCCCTAGGCATGACAAAACTCAGGCGCCCCCCCCTCCGCCAATCCTCCTTCCCCACCTTCTAAATACACACACACACATTCACTGACAGACACGCATACACTAGCTAACAGACATACACACTCACTAACAAACACATACATTCACTAACAGACACACACACACACACACACACACACACACACACTAACAGACACACACTCACTAACAGACACACACACACACTAACACTCACACATTTTTTTTAAATTAAATTCCCCCAGCCTCCTTACCTTTGGGAATGGTGGTGGTGGTGGTGGTGGGGGGTGGTTCTCCCTTTCCCTGGGGTCCAGTGGGGCTGCTGGGCGGCCGGTGACTGCAGGCGGCGAGGGAGCACTGATTCTCTTATTCAGCTCCCTCGCGCGCCGCAGAGTGATGCCGGAGCCGGAATATGACGTCATATTCTGGCTTCCGGCATCACTTTGCGGCGCATGAGGGAGCTGAGCAGAGAACTCACAAATCAGTGCTCCCTCACCAGAGCCGCCCGCATGGATTTTTAGTTAGCCGCTTGCCCGCCTAGATTGTCAGTTAGCCGCCAGGCTAGCAAGACATTTGCCTGGGCATATGGGGGCGGCTTTTTTTGCCACCCCCTGGAAAGTGCCGCCCAAGGCAAATGCCTTGTTTGCCTCACGGCTAATACGTCCCTGTCCATGGGTGTATATATATGGAAAAAACAAATAAAACAACAATAGTGTACTCCGTAAATATGGAGCATAAAATACAATAAAAAGATTTTTAAAAAACCACTCACATTCTTAAGAGCAAAGTACGGTTTGCTCAATCCAATACACTTAAGTGATATTATCCCTACCAAGGATATAGCCCAAAGATCCAGCAGCAGCAAAAGCTAGTCCATTAAAAAAGTACTTTAATGTTAAGAGTAATAAAAAAACAATAACAAGATAAAAAATAGATAAAACAGTTAATAGATCCAATTACCTCATTGGAACATCTAATGGTAGAGTTCTCTGAATATGCTGAATCTTCAAATTTTAAGATCAGTATAGAGAAATCAATTATTATGGGCTGTAATTTAACAACAGAGGTAAAAATATAATTACATCCAAATATGATTTTGTAGCAAATAAACTACCTTGGAATAAAAATATCTAAAAAGATACAAACTTGTTTGGAAATCAATTTTATGGAATTATTAAAAGCCACAAACCATGCTCTGAAAGAGTGGAAATATGTGGAAGTATCGTGGATAGGTAGAGCCAACATAATGAATGCATATCTATTACCGAAATGGCTATATTTATTTCAAATGCTTTCTCTTAAAATTCCAGGCTGAAGATTCTACAAAGGAGCTTTAATCTATATATTTGGAAGGGGAAACACCCAAGATTGAATTTTTCGCTAATGTCTAGAAAAAAAGAGAAAAGTGGTTTAAACTTTCCTAATATTAAATATAATTATTTCACAAGCATAACCACATAACTACTCATATATATAATCTCCAATTGCCCAGGAATGAGAATTACCCCCATGATGGCATATGATTTCCAAAGGTAGACAACCCGAGGAATTGCAAATGGGGTATGTCCAGTCTTTTTTAGTAGCCATTTAGTCACAAACACTGGCCAAATTTGGCGTTCAAATGAGTTTTTTGCAATTTTTACATACAAATATTAACACTACCTTTGGCCAGTCTTTGTGACCAAGTGGCTACTAAAAAAGACTGGACATACCCCATTTGCAATACCTCGGGTTGTCTACTTTTGCAAATGGTATGGCATCATGGGGGTAATTCTCATTCCTGGGCTACCATACGGTCTCAAAGGCAACATAACCTATCTGGCGAATTTCAATGTGAAAAAACTGAAAAATGTCACATGCTATATTTGACCCTGTTACTTCCCAGAACACCATAAAACCTGTACATAGGGGGTACTGTTTTACACGTGAGATATCGCTAATTACAAATATGTGTATTTTATTGCAGTAAAAGCAAACAGTTGATTACATTCACAGTTAAAATGTGGAATACAACTAAAAATATTTTTTTTAAATCTTATTTTCTCCCTTTTTTTATATTTTATTCATATTAAATTAAGATTTATTGTATTATTTGTATTTTTGTATTTTTGTATTTATTTACTTATTTAGATATATAGTTTTTTTTTTATTTATCACCCCCCCTATATAGCACTGCTTTGCATGTTTGCACATTCTTAAAGGTATAGCAGCATTCTCTTTGTATTTTTGCATATTTAAAGGGATATCCCGTTTATTTGAGATCTCCACTCATAGCACCTTTATTCACATTTTTTTGCACATTTATAGGGATACTTTGTCCGTTCCAAATTTAAAGGCATAGTACCATATATATATTTTTATTTTCTATGTAGTAGTATTTTAGCCATTAGTCACTTAGCCAGCTCCTGGTACTCCCACTCTTCTAGAGAGTTCTTTTCCCAAATAACCGTAATGATTGCAGAGATAAGTTTGAACACACACATTGAGTTGACTTCAAAGGTTTCAGCTAATGTCAGTAATATGAGATGAATACTTCATGAACAAACCATTGTTTTATGATGTTGCCCACAGATTGTTCATTCCAGAGAGCACTGCAAAAAGAGGCTATAGAGTGAAAAGGCTGTAAGATTGGTGTTGTTTCTGATGTTACTACAAGATAGGTGAGTGGAGGATAGAAAAGAGAAAAAAGTGAGAATAGGATTTAATGTATTGTTCAAAAGACCACTTAAGTCACCCTTACCATTTCATCTCAATGAAGTGGTCTGGATGCAGTGATCCTTTAGTTTAAACTCTGCAATGTAAAACATTTTAGTTTTTTAGGAATGGAATGTTAGATTAAAGAAAGTGGGGAAGCTGGGCAAACTGAGACGTTCCTCGCATCCAGTATAGGTGTGCACACCCAGGTGCTACCACAATTTATTTGAGCAAAAAGTTAAAGCAGCAAACATTTAGGGCAGCAGCCCTTTCTCAATGCTAATGTCCTCTATTGAGAAAGGATTGCTGCCTGAAACGTTTGCCTCTTTAACTTTGTCCTCAAATAAATTGTGTTAGCACACCTATACTGGATGCGCAGGACTCTTGTTTGCTTTTTGGCTGTTGTATATACACTGTTGGGAGTGTGGAGTTTCTGCAGCACAGGTCTAATTTTCTTTGTTTATACTTTGAATTTTGTAGGCATTTTCTGCCTTTACCTCACCCTATATATAGTGAGAAGTTCCTCTATAAGATGTTTGAATGAGAGGTGGACACGAAGACAGAGATTTCACATATCTCTACAGGTGTGTGATGAAAACAAACCATAAAAGACCTCTTCCACCAGAATGTGTTAAAAGGAGCTGTATGATATGTGGTGCATCCATTACATGTTGTAGTTAGAGGGATTTTGGGATGGGTATCAGAAAGCCCATGGATGTTATCAAGCAGAAAAGCACAAATGTAGTTTATGGAGCAGTGGGATGGATAGAGAAACTTCAAAATACATGGTGTGAACTATTTGCAATAAAAATAACTTTGTAGTTAAAGCATTAAAGTGATGAATCATTAAATTTAAAATACATTCTATCATTTGCCTTACCAACACATCAGAAAAAAAACCTGCAGAAGATATTTCTATTAAGATTAAAAAAAATAAAAAATAGAACCATTATTCATTTTCAAAACTGTATGATAACAAGGTCAGGTGTGTCTAAATTAATTGCCCAATTAATTGCTATTCCTTTGTAGGGGCACAAACCGACAACTTTAATGAACAGAAAATATGAGTTTTCACTGAGTGATTTTCTGACTCACACCAATGTGCTCAGCTGTCATAACATGTGAATTATCCCTGTGCCTGTTATCTCATCTCAGCTTATTGCAGCAATTTGTTGTCTTGTTATTTTCCAGAGAATTGCTTGCCACAAAAAAACACTTCCACAATTGTTGTTTGTGTGTGTGAATATATATATATATATATATATATATATATATATACACTTTTTAGTATGTACCATAGGGTAAGGAATTGATAAGAAAGAAGTAGAAACTAAGGTATCTTAGTGAGAAAATAAACCAAGAAATTAACCCCTTAAGGACAGAGGAAATTAAACAAGTACTTATCAAATCAAAACCAAAACAAAACCTGGAATTTATATATATATGGAACTCAACTACTCAACTACTCAACTTAATA
>OW240918.1:103341484-103452005 GCA_933207985.1 Pelobates cultripes | reverse complement strand
GGGCGGGTCGAACCGCGCATATGTTCGCCCGCCGTGGCGAACGCGAACATGCTATGTTCGCCGGGAACCGTTCGCTGGCGAACCGTTCGGTACATCACTAGGCATGTAAACTGTGTACAAGGCGTTGGTGCAATCATGTGGTAGGACCACTGTCTCGTTCGCCTATCTCCTTTAGCTAGGTACCTCTGATTGAGTGTACATTCTAACTTTTCTCTTCCCTACATGTATTTAGATGTCCCATCCGGTTTTATAAAGTATGCAAAACAGTTATCAGATATCAAATAATATGAAAAGTAAAACATACCGACTGCTTCTGTGTTAGCATATGTATTTATACTTGTAAAGAGAAAATAAAACCAAAGGGAGGGTAAACGTCTAAGCGTAATATGCAATCGTGCGTTTGCTCACGAGTCGCTATTGTCTCATGTACATATTCCCTCTTTATACAGTCGGAAGATAATGTTCCGGAAGTAGAATGTGTAAGAAATGAGAAGATAGTAAAAGTACCTCGAGGAGTCGAGGTCGCAGAGAAGGAAGAGTGAGTGGTAAAGGGGGGGGGAAGAAGGAAGGGGGCCTAGTGTGGCTTCTCGATAAGAAGAAGGTGTCTTAAGGGGTGTGCTTGTCTTCCTGCCCTATCCCCTTCGGTAGTCTAACTTATGCCTTACCTACTACCTGAGTCCTAGTAGGTCGGTGTACCTCCTCTCGTAGATGGCTCGTGCTGTATTTTAAGCAGCATCTCACTAATCGCTTACAGCGCTATTTATCCATGGCCTCCAGATCTTGTCAAATTTCTTCGTTGCCACCAACCCTTTTAAACCCTTTCAAGCATTTCTGGACATTAATAAGTTCGTAAGAAAAGCAACTATAAATAGATTTTTTACTCATAACAGAAATGTTCCCACAGATTTTAATTCAGCATCACAAAATCCGAATCCCAACAATTCGACCACACACACTGATTTAAAAAACCCTTCAAAATGTTACCCTTCCAATTTTAAATCAGGCCCCATAGAGGTTTTTGAAAAACTGGTCCTTAAGTATTTTGAAAAAAATTAAATACAATAAACACAACCATCAGAACCTCACACAAAAAGAATGGAAAGCCTTAAAAGAACTTTAAAGAGACGAAGAAATTGTAATAAAACCCGCCGACAAAGGCGGAGGCTTAGTTATTCTGTCAAAATCTATGTATATAAAAGAGGCAAATCGTCAACTTAATGATTCCGAGGTATACGAAAAACTACTATATGACCCTACCTGAATTTTTTAAAAAGGGCCTGGATACTGAAATTTTAAATAAACACGAATTTGATTATTTGGCCATTCCCTATCCCAAAATTCCAGTTATCTGCTTCCTTCCAAAACTCCATAAAAACTTAAAAGAACCCCCTAGTAGACCCATAGTGTCGGGCATTAATTCTGTTTTAAAAAAGAAGAGATAAGAGTGCGCCTAAAATATATGGTAAAACATATACACAATATAAGATAAAATAATAAAAGTAAATATAAAATGATAATGATAGATATAAAATGGTAATAAAACAATAGTCCAAAACACTTATCAAGAGTCCGTAATGGTGAGATATTTTGGGAAGACAGGAAATCCTGAGACGTCAAGATGGAGTGGAATCTTCACAGTAATATACTCGAATCCAATAAGGAATATATGGAAGGGAAACAAAAACAGGAACTCCAATGGTACAGTATATCAGCGAGAATAAAATTCTAAAATAATAAAATAACCCTACTCACACTCTCCAGAGCTAGATCCCAGCTCTGGTATTCAGCGCATGAAGTGGAACAATCCCCACTCAAGGATATGTAAAGTAGTGTTTGATTGGAGAGTTTCTGGCCCAAATTCCGTGTTCGAGTAAATATTATTCAACCCAAAATGAGAGAATAAAAATATAGTGCTCTCTGTATACAGGAAAGCAAAGGAATGTAAAGTAGATTACTTACATTCTATAGAGCAGGTCTATACTGCTCGGTATAAACGCCTGGGTGGTATAATCCCCACCTATGGATTCTTTGGGTTCCTTATGGATGTAGATCAGGTGCACAAATAAAATAAAATTAAATTATGAATAGACAATATAAAAAGAATATAAAGAGAAATGGCAATAAAATGTTCTATGCCAAATTAAATTCTTTATTATAAAGTAATTAAAATAATATCTAAACGCGTTTCGCCTCAAAAGGCTTCATCAAGTAGATAATAGTAAAAGACTTTTACTTTTACGGCTATTTTATTATTTTAGAATTTTATTCTCGCTGATATACTGTACCATTGGAGTTCCTGTTTTTGTTTCCCTTCCATATATTCCTTATTGGATTCGAGTATATTACTGTGAAGATTCCACTCCATCTTGACGTCTCAGGATTTCCTGTCTTCTCAAAATATCTCACCATTACGGACTCTTGATAAGTGTTTTGGACTATTGTTTTATTACCATTTTATATCTATCATTATCATTTTATATTTACTTTTATTATTTTATCTTATATTGTGTATATGTTTTACCATATATTTTAGGCGCACTCTTATCTCTTCTTTTTTATTTTACCTTTATATTTAGGGGATTATAGGGGATTCCCCTTTGAGAGGTGCTGCCTTCTTTATTTATTTATGTGGCAGTAGTGCGCTGATTTTTTTCTTTTTTCGTATTAATTCTGTTTTATCTAACCTTTCTGAATATATAGATATTTTATTACAGCCCTCGGTTAAACAAATGAGATCTTATCTGAAATACTCTGACCCTTTTATCCTTTTTAAGTGATTTTACTTGGTGTCAAAATTATATTTTAGTCCCTCACAATATAGGATGCAAGGTGGTTGAAAGAATTCTAAAGCGAGACAGTTCAATTCCAGAATGTCAAATAGATTTTATTATACAGGGCATCAAAATAATTTTAAACAATAATTATTTTTGTTTTTTTGACTAATTTTATATTCAAAAGAAGGGCAAAGCTATGGGTACTAGGTTTGCCCCCAGCTATGCAAACCTCTACATGACCGATTAGGAATCTTCGGCCATTTGGGATGACCATGACTGGCGGGCAAACCTGGTTTCCTACTACCGTTATATTGATGATTTGTTTTTTATTTTGCAAGGTTCAGAAACTACTCTTAAATTGTTTTTAAATCATCTTAATGACAATGACAGGGGCATAATTTTATCTTTGGAATATAGAAACGTATCAGTCAATTTCTTAGATCTCAATATTTTTATTCAAGATGAGTGCATACAAACCAAAACTTTTTTTAAAGAAGTGTGCACCAATACTATAATAGATCAAACTAGTTGTCACCACAAACCATGGTTGGATGGCATCCCAAAGAGCCAATTTCTTCGCCTCCATCGCAAATGTTCCCAAACAACTGACTTTGATCTACCTTATTAAAAAATATGTTTTTAGACAAAAACTATAAATTAGAGAAATTAGATGCAGCCCTAGATGTGGTTAAGGAGAAGGAGAGAAAAGACCTTCTAAAATACAAAGTCAAAAAAGACCCCCCACAATTACCTATTATCTTAGATTTTAACAACAAAAATAAAATTCTGAAAACAATCATTAAAAAACCACTGGCATATCCTTAACCCCTTATGGACACACGACATGTGTGACATGTCATGATTCCCTTTTATTCCAGAAGTTTGGTCCTTAAGGGGTTAAACAAGATGACCTTTTGAAAGACCACATCCCAGACAGACCAAACGTAATATTTAGAGGGGCCCCTAGCTTCAAGGCTATTCTTACAAGAAATTATACGAAGAATAATGCACAGCAGAGAAAGTTTTTTATCCAGGCCGAAAGGTTTTTTTAAGTGTAATAAATGTAGTGTGTGTAAAACTACGGATCCAACTACCAAGTCTAAAACCACCCACTTCTCTTCTACAATTACAAAAACATCATACCCAATCAAAGATTTTATTGGCTGTAACTCCAAAAATGTGATATACATGTTGGAGTGTCCGTGCGGACTCCAATACATAGGCATGATTAAAAGATGCCTGAAAGTCAGACTGGCGGAACATTCCTGAAACATCAAAAGAGGGTATGAAAACCACTCCGTTTCCAAACATTTTTTGACACACAATAAGGACCCGAAATTTTTAAAAGCTATCGGGATAGAGCAAGTCAGTGTTCCCTGGAGAGGCGGAGATATGACAAAAATTTTAGGCAAAAGAGAAATGAACTGGGTCTTCCAACTTAAAACCCTTTCCCCAGTAGGACTCTGAATTCGATCTTTTTAATTTTTTATAAAAATTTTTTTAAATATCATATATTCACTTTTTTACTCACTTTTTTATTCTATTTATTTTACCATTGTTTGAAAAGTTATTATATGTATATTTAAAAAAAAAATCATTTTTTTTATATATGAAATAAAAAAATTGAAAATGACTCCTGTCGTCTCTTGTCTTCTTATATATTTTCTTGTTTTTAATTAAGATGTATATCATGGTCTAAAATACAAAACTAAAGATGAATTCCTGATTTGGCTCCAAAAGGTAGGAAAGTTCCCCTCTAATACAGTGTATCACACTCACATATCCAATTTGTTTTATGCCTTTATTTTATCTGCCATCCATATGGTTAAGTATTACAAACAATGTTTTCTTTTTACATAATTATACCTATTAGGATTTGTCCTGTTTGGGAACCATTCGTTTTTATTACTGTACACCCACTTATCTTTTGTTGTCATTTATTTTTGTTTAATATATTTCTATGGAATGTATTTATTCATTCTTTAAGCTTATGTTTACTTAATTTATCCTTTGCTGTCCTTTTAAATATTTCTATGAAATGTATTTATTTATTTTTTAAGATTGTTTATTTTTACTTCCATTTATTCACAAGAGAATTGCCATTAATACTAGTCAGCTTGCCCACCAAATATTTTCATATTTGGCATTGCCATGGTGGTATTGCAATGTGGGGGGAGTGGTTATTGGGTGGAACGCATCCACTTCCGGGTGCGTTCTGCCCGCTGACTGCATTTCCCATGTTGCATTGCTACCCAATGGGTGAAGCCCTGCAATGAACGCATTCATTGTATATGTATGGAGGAATGAGCCGCCCAGCTCGAGTGTGCCATTCATATTAGGGGGCGTGCCTACCCTCGCCGACTTCCCTATCTAACATATATTTCCCAAAGAGCATTGGGGCGTACCACATGATCGCGGTATAGCACGATCACATGACCAAAGTTTTTTTTCTTATATTTTTACAAGTACTTAAAGAAAAACACTAGTTTTTATTATTCAAACATATTATAACCATGTATTTTGTTTTTATATTATCCTGCTCCCATTATATTTATGTTTTGTATTGCTCATATGTATTATGCAAATGACGTCATTTAGGCGCCAAATTTGAATTAGCATACGATTACAAAGCTTATAAATGCATTCATGTACCAGGTTGTTGTTTTTACTGCCAGTTGATAAAACCCTGTGTGGCGAAATGCGTTTTGGCTGTTCTTAATTCTATTTTTAGAAGTTATTAATAAAGGAATATTGGCTTTTTAACCCCTTAAGGACACATGACATGTCATGATTCCCTTTTATTCCAGAAGTTTGGTCCTTAAGGGGTTAATCTCATATTTGCCATATACCTTTCTTTTATTATTTTTAAAAAATTTTATATACTATCTTATCATATTTATTTAATCTATACCTGGTCATCTACAATATTGGAGCGTCCACCTGCCCAAGTATCCTAGGTGGGGATAGTACCACCTATGCTATCATACCGAGCAGTACATCCTGCTCATGCAAGTATTTCATTCTTCTACACTGACCTGTTTTACATTATATACAGTGAACACTAAATTTGGTTTTATCTCTCTCTATACCGAGGACCTCTTCCGATTATTAACACCTATATCCTACCAGTGGGGGATTGACGCCACTGAATGCCAACCATACCTTAGCTAGTTTAAGCTCTGTAATAGGGGAGTGGATTACCTCCCTGCTGTGTATTTTTATTTCCTTCGATTTACTTGACAGTTGCGGTCTGCACTATTGGAGTCCTTTTCTCTTTATATTCACATATCTAAGCCTGAGTAAGGACAACTCAACTATCTGAAGACCCAGCACTGTATCAGACATACACCATATTCAAGTCTCTGCAGGCCAACTTGACCCTCTATCAGTCCACCAAGTATTAGGACTATTGAAAACATTTTTGCCTTGTTCAGTATATGTGAGTACATCACTACTGCTTATATTACTCTACTGTTTACTGTGGCGTGACCTATTTCCAATTTTTGTCTTCTATTCTTTTTTGAGGGTGTGTGAGTGAACCTCATATTCATAGGTTGCAGCCTTACACCTAATTTAGCTTTAACTTGAACATATAGTGCTGATCCAACATCTCTTCGTTCGCTGCATCTAAATCTACTTTAAGCCACTGGATTGTTACTGCCATTTCTTCTGCATATCAGGCTCATGAAACGCAAGTCCATTCGGGATTAAAGGCATATTCTACAAGATCTCTCTCTACTTCATGGGCAGCTGCTACTAACACTCCAATTGAAAGCATTTGCAGAGTAGCTACATGGGCATCCGCCAACACCTTTATTAGGCATTATGCCTTGGATGTGAGGTCCAGAATGGCTACAGAATTTGGAAGAAATGTTTCCTCATGCTTTCCTCAGTTTCATAATTCTGAATAAATAAGGCATTTCTTTAATGCATTATTATGTTTGTCTTCGTTTTTATTTCCCTCCCCTTAGTTGAGCTTGGGTATTACCCTATCGTGATGCTGCCATGGATTAGCCAGAAATTCAGAACATTTCCTCATACTTACCGTAATTTTCTTTTCCTGGATATATCCATGGCAGCATCCAAAATTTGTTCCCGTCCCTTGTTTTTAGATCCTTCGAGCGTGTTACATGACTGATAATACCAGGTAAGGAGGGTCTATTTGTGTTTCCTGTCCTAAACAGCCAAGGGGGAGGGGCTAACCCTATCGTGATGCTGCCATGGATATATCCAGTAAAAGAAAATTACGGTAAGTATGAGGACATTTTCTGAATTATTATCCATTTATCTTATTGGAACTTGTTGACATAAGAATAAAACTAATTAAAAAAACAAAAAAAAATTTCAGTCTGTTAGAAGAATTTATTTGCAATCTTTGCAATGCATCAAAAGCAATTCTCTGATTATTTAGCATATTTACAAAAGCATATACAAATATATACAAAAGTATATGAAAACATGCATAGATGACCATGCCTGTCAAATCAGCAAAACAAACAACCAACCACACACACCACAAAAACAAATCTAAAAAAAAAAAGAAGGAATTATAAGGACTCCAAACAACATCACAGTTTTATGTACTTGATAATTAGCTGTATTTTATTGCATGTTCAATTGTTGCATCTACTTATTGCCTCTGCTGTCCCACCTCTCCCAGTGTTTCTCCAATAACACAATTGTTCATGTGATCAAGGAGCACAATAAATGGTTTTTGGGAGTTAATAAGCAAAAAACTGACAAATGAACTTCTAAAAATCTCTGCTCTGCCTTTAAGGTTTTACTGCATACTATTGGGCGGATCTTTTCTTTTTTGAAGCATTGCTAAATGCTTTAAATGTAAATCATGAGAATTAATTGTAAAAGCAGCAACTTCCAATGTTAGGATTCTCTTATTTTATTATTTACTTTGGATTTATTTTGGATTGGTTGTTTTAGCATATTTGTTTAACCCCTTAAGGACCAAACTTCTGGAATAAAAGGGAATCATGACATGTCACACATGGCCTGTGTCCTTAAGGGGTTAAATGCATCAGCTTTGCAGTATACCAAAAAGAGAATTGGTACATTCCAGTCTGGAGTTACAATTATTTATATAGTGCCAACATATTCTGCAGCAACATACAATTTGGTAAACGAAACAAACACTAAAACTTAAGAAAACTTGATTGACAAACTGGAACAGTAGGTGAAGAGAGCCCTACCTAAGCAAACTTACAAAATAAAAGAGTTTCACTTTAAAAGGAGGTCAGTGTATAATAATACTTTTTATAACTGAGAATCCCCCTCACCACTCTTAAAACATGCAAAGGTTGGATTTAACAAAATATATATATTGTTTCATGACAAATTATCTTAAAAGTTTAAAGGACTCGTTTTCCTGGCACTATAGGGTCTTTAGGTCCCCCCCAACCTCAGGGTCCCACTCCCGCTGGCCTGAAGGGGTTAAAATGTCTTCAGCCACTTACCTTTCTCCAGGGCTGGGGAACTCTCCTCCCTCTGCCGACGTTAGTGCCGAATGCGCACGCGCGGCAAGAGCCGCACGCGCATTCAAACAGCCCATAGGAAAGCATTTCTCAATGCTTTCCTATGGACGTCCAGCGTCTTCTCACTGTAATTTTCACAGTGAGAATCGCAGAAGTGCCTCTAGCGGCCGTCAGTGAGATAGCAACTAGAGGCTGGATTAACCCTCAGTGAAGCATAGCAGTTTCTCTGAAACTGCTATGTTTTCAGCTGCAGGGGTAACACTAGAGGGACCTGGCACCCAGACCACTTCACTGAGCTGAAGTGGTCTGGGTGCCTATAGTGGTCCTTTAAAGGGACACTCCAGGCTGGTCTGGGTGCCTATAGTTTCAATGCATCTTATAGAAAATACTTTAAAACATACAAACATAAACAAGCCAATATCATCAATATCAAAATAAACACATTTGAAGATGCTGCATTTTGCACGAAATCCCTTGGATTTAGATTATCTCCCTTGAGGTCTGTCCACTGAAAAATGTACCTTGGCCAGTCTGGACCATGTCATTCTAAACTATTGCACATGTTTAACGTGTCTCTTTCTCTCTTACGTAATCGTTTCCAAAGCTCCACAATTTTGCTCGCAGCATGGATATATTTTACTTGCAATTAAGTTATTCGTTTTCTACTTATGGAAGCCATCCTCAAATTTGTTAATGGAGAAATCCAGAGTATAAGGGAGTATAAGAAAGGGAATTTGTGATACAGAACACTGCAAAACATCACAACTGAGCCATAATTATAGGCAATTATATAGGTCTTGCTTATGCATAAAGATGCAATGGTGCCTGGAGTGTCCTTTAAAAAAAAATGGATCCGCTTCAAATATAATTTTGTCATGTGTTCATTTTATACAATAAATAAATCTCTCAATGTTTAAATAAGCATTTAAAACATTAAAATGTATTTACAAGAGGTAATGAAAACAGATAAATAACCTTTGCAATCAATAAGAATTATTCCTCAGACATGAGATAATGACATTTTGTGCATATTTTAAGGATCTTATACAACAAACAGTAGTTAACATACAATATATAGGTTTGACAGTGCAAACAAAGTTTTTTGCTAAACTTCAAGGAATTCAGATTTTCATTTTACACAGGACTGTTATGCCCACTCATTTAGTTATAACTACTCTTTTGAGGCCGCTTCAACTTTTTAAAAGACTAACTGGCCTAAGTAGGGGTTATGGTGCTTGAAGTATTTCTCTAAAGGACCACTATAGACACCCAGACCACTTCAGCTTAATGAAGTGGTCTGGGTGCCAGGTCCATCTAGAATTAACCCTTTCTGCTGTAAACATAGCAGTTTCAGAGAAACTGCTATGTTTACAAATGGGTTAACCCAGCCTCTAGTGGCTGTCTCATTGACAGCCGCTAGAGGTGCTTCCCACTGTGATTTTCACAGTGAGAAGACGCCAGCGTCCATAGGAAAGCACTGAGAATGCTTTCCTATATACTGCCTGAATACGTGCGAGGCTCGTGCCGCACATGCGCATTCAGCCGATGAGGCGGAGATTCCCCACCGCCGAGGGAGCCCGGCGGGGTAAAAAAGGAAAGATTTAACCCCTTTCACCCCCTAGAGCCCAGCGGGAGGGGGGACCTAGAGACCCTATAGTGCCAGGAAAACGAGTATGTTTTCCTGGCACTATAGTGGTCCTTTAACGTTAAAGTGCCACTAAACTAGACCACTCTGCAGTATTACACTATTATAGCAACTATATTTAGCATATGCAATGGCTATTCGATATTTTCTAAAGTCAAAACTAATTAAACGATATATCACAGAGAAAATGTAGTGTTTTAACAAAGTTGGCAGCAAGTTTATAGGTACCTCAGACCTGTGTGCATCATTTGGTGGAGAAAACTGGAAATATAATTCATTTTATTATTTAATGTTGCCCTGTTCTAGAGACATACTGCTATTTGGAAAGTAAAATTTTATTTATTTAAATGAATCGTAAATTAAAAGTAGTGCAAGCTCTCATACGGATTTGCTGGGTAAACTATTGTTTTGACATTTAAAACTATGAAACTTCATGATTTAAATGATGAGGAAGCTAGCGTGCCCTTTTAAAAATGTACATTTCTTCAAAATTACGAAGACTACTTTAAAAAAAAAGAAAAGAAAAAAATGAGGGAAACCTAAAATATAATGTTAAGAAAACAGCTCTTTAAAGCTGGTTGGTGGTCTATCAGTGGTTCTCTTAATGCTAATTTCTGGAGAGTATCAAAAGTAAGAAAAAGAAAAGTTTATAATTTCTATAAATATCAATATGCCATTGTATGCTTTTACCTTAAAGGGACACTAAAGTCACCCAGACCACTTCACTTCATTGAAGTGGTCTGGGTGCAATGTCCCAGTCTCACTTACTCCTGTAATGTAAATTATTGCAGTTTCTGAGAAATAAGCAGAGGGCTCTATAGTGTAACAAATACAGATTTGTATTCCTTACACAATAGAATCCCTTTAAGTATGATACAAAGTGGGATAATATATCTCTGGGACCGAAACCATGCATATATTGTAAAACTGTGGATTTAAAGGGACATTATAGTTACCCAGACCACTTTATCTCAATGAAGTGGTCTCGGCGCAGTGACCCTATCCCTTTAACCCTGTAGTGTAAAAAAAAAATAATAAAAAAAATAAATAAAAATAAATAAAATCGCAGTTTTTTTGTTTAGAGAATGTAATATTTACATTTCAGGGTTAATTCCACCTCTAGTGGTTGTCCGTATGATTCACATTGAAAAGTGAGTGGGGGTGTCTTGTCTAGAGCTAGGGACAGAGCACTTTAGCGTCAGGGATACAGGTTTGTATTTCTAACACTACAGTGTTCCTTTGTATATGGTTGTAAAAAAAATAGTTTTCCCAAGTCTCAAGGCACTCAACTAAAAGGCACTGCAAAAATGACAGTCTTTGAAAATCAAATTCATAAATCACAAATACGCTATCTTACAAGGCTTGCTATATGGAAAAAAGTTACAAATCGTATAGCACAAACAAAAAAACAACACAGGAAATAAAAACCTGAATACAGTAAACAGTAAAGTGGTTGAATATTTGTTAAAGCACCAAAGCCTGAGATCTTCATTTGGTTATAGTACTAACATTTGCAAGACTGAACAGTGATTGCAATGTTATTAAATACATTAGAACCAAAGATTATCAATGATAAATCATATTATAAACATAAAATAGCAATATTTTTCACTTTTCTTTAGTTGTTGGTCTTTAATTTGGAGAGGATGCATTGGGAGCTTTACAAAGCAATTGGGTTTTTGCATTTAAAATATAAAAGTCAATTTATTATGTTTTTAGTATTCTAAAACTTAGCAATACTATTAATTTCTAAAAATGTCTTTGTCACATAATGCTTAATATTTTAGTTATCAACTGCACACAATATGTTCCCAAAAATTAAATAAAAAATAAATAAAATTCTGACAGAATTGAATACAATTCCACAAAGTCCTTCACTCTCTTTTAGTTTTTCCAATTTGTGCCTCAAAAACTGTGCAGAAAAGAGGCATGATCTTAATATATGGATTTTTTTTAGAAAATGTGACACATATTGCTGCATCATGATTTTTTTTAACGTTCATGATTGCGATAATATTTGCAATCTAAGTTTAACATGTGAAATTAAAAGTTACTCTTAGTTCATAAATATTTAGCATAATTTATGTTAATAGTTTAGTTTTTGATAGTTGGGTATACTTATTCATTCATATATATAAAGTACTATTTTGTTAATTTATGTAAAAGAAAATTAAATTTAAATATAATGCAATCATTTCTATCAATGACTTGAATATCTCATTCTAAAAAAGTGGTCTCTTATATCCTTTTCGTTGGCGGTCTCCTTGCTAAGCCACACAATTTTGCTTGTTGTGATATCTTCCTTTAGCTTTCGTTTAGAAATGGACACATTGTTAAACATTTCCAGTGTGTTTGGTCCGCTTAATAGGACGTAGCAAGCGTGCCGACTTTTCTCAAATAGAAAAGCTTAAAGAAAAATAGAGAAAAAAATAAACAATTTCAAAATAATTTTATTGCATCCTGGTTTCTAAAATGCTGTCAATTTCAACAATACCTAAAGAACAAATGTCTAACATGAACAAAAGTATTATAAGACAAATCAACTGATACCCAAGCAGGGTGACTGACATTTTAGACAGTGTTAGTGTATTTGATGATAAGCTTTTAATGTGCAGAGCTGCAATCTAGTGTTAAAATCAACAAACTAATGATACAGAGTTCAGACATCTTGCTTTTCTCTATGATTAAAATGACACCATAACTACTAGTGTGCTGTAGTGGCTATAGTGCCAGGAGTGCCCCCCATGTAAGTAGTCAAACTGTTTGATAGTGGTTTGGCGGTGTCGCTCCCTGTCTCGTCTGCAGCTGGAAGCTCTCAGCTCTAAGCTAAAGCCTGGGGTGCAGTGCTTAGTTCATTGGTTGACAGCTGACTCTCTAAGACAATAAGTTGACCACGTACTACAGGTGAACTAGTGGAAGGTGGGCACTTCTGGCACCACATCTTCTACAGTGAGCTGCGTTGGTATTTTTATTTACTTTGTGATGCTGACCATTGTACAGTTGCGTTTTATTTTTACACAGGTATTTGGGACGTAATTACATCCAGGGTTGTGACCTGGTGACATCATTGGTTTAGGTTTTTATAAGGTCTGACCTTTCTGAGGTCTATGGCCAGTTCATAATCCCAAGTGTGGTTCAGGTTTTGGGGTTTCCTGTGTTCCGATATTACTGATCTTGATCTGGCTTGTTCTTTTACCATACTTGCTCGCTGCCTGTCCTGACTTTAGCTTATCTGACTTCCTGCTTTCTAGTATACCAACTTGGCTTGGCTGACTACCCCATTTCCTGTATTTGATTGTAGTTTGGCTGACTGTTTTTTCAGAACCCAGATCTTGGCTCATCTTTTATGCAGTTAGTTTACACTATTGGTATCTTTCTTTCATGCTAAGGCAGTGGTGGAACTACCACACTTTTGGGGGCCTATGGACTTAGGGCCACCCGATGAGTATTATAGCTGTAATACTTGACAGGGGCTCAGTTGGTTGCCGCGGCCCTTTAAGACCGCGACTGGGCCCCTGTATTGTTGGCCCGGATGTGAGCAAGTGACATACGATCACTTCCGCCCAGTTAAATAGAGTGCAGCGCGGGATGGAGGAAGCCATGCAGACAGGCAGATGGAGGGAGAGAGAGGCTGCAGGAGATCCCGTACTCACTCCCATCAACCTAGGCCAGGAGCAGCAGCAGGACTCCAGATAATTTCTAATTAGTGGGGTAATAGCTGCTTGATCCAAGGAGACATCTGACTGCTACTTTGGGGTCAAGGAGGAATTTTTTCCTAGTTTGTGGCAAAATTGGAAGCGCTTCAGACTAGGTTTTTTTGCCTTCTTTTGGCTCAACAGCAACAACATATGTGAGGAAGGCTGAACTTGATGGATACAAGTCTCTTTTCAGCTATGTAACCCTCCTGGACACAAAAGGTAAGCTAGCAGGGGGGTGGCTTCAAAAATAAAAATTATCACATGTATGTCTTTATGTGTATTTGTTTGTGGGTGTGTGTACCTGTCCATATGTGTTTATGTATCTGAGTGTGTGTGTATATTTGTCAGTTTGTGTATCTGTATGTCAGGATATGTGCATGTGTCAGGGTGTGTGCATCTATGTGTGTGTGTATATATGTCAGGGCCCTCTCAACAATAGTTTGCCACTGTGCAAAGGTCTGGTAATACTTCTTTCTATTGCTGTTATTTCTGAAGTTAGGAGGAATTCTATACTGACCTGTACCAGGCTCTTATGTCTAGTCAGCTATATTTGCAATTTGGGATCCTATATTACTTAGCTGTACCATGTTCCTAGGACCTGACACAAGCAGACAGGATAACTTGAGAATAACTTGGATATAAAAGAAAACACATGCCAAGAATCAATAAATAAATGCTCAGACAGAGAGACAAACCACAAAAAAAGAGTGGAGGAAAAAGTGGGTTGTTATAGCCCTTACAATTAATGAAATACACAAGTGATCATTATGATACACTCAATACTGAAATCTTGCAGCTGTAACGTACACGCAGGGGCATAGGGACAGAGATCATAACAATGTATTGTATTATATTGTATTAAAACTTTGCCAAGGTCAAATTAACTTCTGAATCAACTGTGGTCATACATGACCATCAGCTCTCCCTCAGTTAAGTCCACATGCATTCTAACCTGATTAACCCCCTAAGAGTGAGTAATATACAAAATGGAGCTCATGAATAGAGAAAATGAAATACAAAATAAAACATAATGAAAAATAATATGATATTTCCACTATTTAAAAAAAATCTAACTAAATGTAATAACCACTAAGCAAAAAATGAAGATTTATAAATCAGTTGATATATAGTTCTTAGCACAATTATTCAGGCTGATGTTAAAAAACACTATCATTAGGAATACAAATGTGTATTCCTAACTCTATAGTGACCTCTAGCCACTTCCTTCCTATAGGAAGTCATTGGGAGACTACTGTGCATGTGCGGCAAAATGCTTTGGAGTAACGTTGTATGCTGATCCTTAAATAGGTAGCTCGATTAGTATCACCTCTTTCCTAAGGTTAGAACCAACTATTGTGAAACCATTGAAGCTGGTTACTATTTATCATACTGATCGTATACCTATGGTCCCACTCTTGTGTCACATATTAGTAAATGAGCACGATTCTACGTAGTACCACATTGGATTTATTTTAATCATTTTTTCAATAAAATTTATTTATTTTCTTATTCCAAGTCTGAATGGCAGCTGACACCCTCTGCTGATTATATTATATCCCAGTTTCCTTGGTACACTATTCTCAGTCTATTTAATTGTTATTAACATATGACCCATAGGAGCTAATTATACTTTTTTTAGTTTGTGTTTTTGCTTGAAAATATACTTACCATCAAACATTACTATGTTTTTGGTATTATTGTTCAGCTGAAGTAAAGCTTTGGAATATGATGGATGAAACATGTACAGGTTTTCTCTTGCCTCCATCTAATGAAGAAGAAAAAAAATCAAATGATATTCCTTTTCATCTTTTCCCCTCTACGTACATATTCTCAATACATATACAGTTGTGCTCAAAAGTTTGCATACCCTTGTAGAAATTGTGAAATTTTGGCATTGATTTTGAAAATATGACTGATTATGCAAACAAGTTTATTTTATTGAAGGATAGTGATCCTATGAAGCCATTTATTATCACATAGCGGTTTGGCTCCTTTTTAAATCATAATGATAACAGAAATCACCTAAATGTCCCTGATTAAATGATGGACTTTCCAGCATGACAATGACCCTATGCACAAGGCCAAGTTGACCCTTTGGTGGTTACAGCAGAAAAAAGTAAAGGTTCTTGGGTGGCCATCACAGTCTCCTGACCTTGATATCATCGAGCCACTCTGGGAAGATCTCAAACATGCGACTCATGCAAAACGAGCAAAGATTTTGCATGACCTGGAGGCATTTTGCCAAGACAAATGGGCAGCTATACCACCTGCAAGAATTAGGGGCCTCAGAGACAACTATTACAAAAGACTGCACTCTGTCATTGATGCTTCAGTGGTCAATACACAGTATTAAAGGACCACTATAGTGCCAGGAAAACATACTCTTTTTCCTGGCACTATAGTGCCCTGAGGGTGCCCCCACCCTCAGGGACCCCCTCCCGCCCGGCTCTGGAAGGGGGAAAGGGGTAAAAACTTACCTTTTTCCAGCGCTGGGAGGAGAGCTCTCCTCCTCCTCTCCGCCTCCGTTAAGCCCCGCCGGCAGAATGAGCACGCCCGGCAAGAGCTGCGCGCGCATTCAGCCGGTCTCATAGGAAAGCATTTACAATGCTTTCCTATGGACGCTTGCGTGCTCTCACTGTGAAAATCACAGTGAGAAGCACGCAAGCGCCTCTAGTGGCTGCCAATGAGACAGCCACTAGAGGATTAGGGGGAAGGCTTAACCCATTCATAATTATAGCAGTTTCTCTGAAACTGCTATAATTATGAAAAAATGGGTTAACCCTAGAAGGACCTGGCACCCAGACCACTTCATTAAGCTGAAGTGGTCTGGGTGCCTAGAGTGGTCGTTTAAGAACTAAGGGTATGCAGACTATTGAACAGGGTTAGTTTCATTTTTTTATTTGTTGTCATGTTTTGTTTTATGATTGTGGCATTCTGTTATAACATATAGTTGAATAAGAATGATACATATATTACCAATTCCTCAAGGGTATGCAAACTTTTGAGAACAACTGTATATGTAATGTAATACAGGGCATATTCAAAACAAGAAAGTGAATATAATAATATTAGTTTTTTTATTATGTTCTTATATCATCTGCATCTTATATCACAAAAAATATATATTTTAAAATTAAAAAGTGCTAATTTGTACTGGGATCATGCATATGCAAAAAAGCAAAGGATTTAGCGTTCCATGATTACAAAAATGCTGCTATAAAAAGCTACTGTATTTGGCACATTTTCAGACCAAAATTGTAAAGCTGCTTGAATCTTCTTTGTTTTTTACTTAAATGAGCATTCCAATTGCCTTCATTTCAGTATACAAAGAAGTGTAAAAGTGTGATCAATGCAGAAGCGCAGAAAAGAAACTAAAAAGCAACCTCTCACTCAGCAAAATCATTTATTGCCATATTTGAAGAGGCAGAAAGCTTCAACAGGCCTGCCAGTCTATTGAGTTGTCCCTGGTTATGACTGGCGTTTACTTTATATGAAAAGATGGTGAAAATTATGAATGGGCAACAGATTCAGATCATAAATACATTCATAATTATTACTGTCTTGTAAATTCCTGTCTGCTACAAAATAATCTGCAGATCTGCACCCCAACTTGTTAAAGAAAGGGGAAACTAGAGTATGAAGGAGTAGGGGGCTACAGTGTGTCCCAATAAACACAGATCATGCAGGGAATATAATGCGTGTATCATCTGTTGACAAATGTGAAATCATGGTTTGTGGTAAAATCTATTAGGTTGCACAAAATAAACCTCAGTCTGCTTTTAAAAGCGGTTTGAGGTTTTAGATGGAAATGATAGGCTAAAGATTTAAAAAATATATTAAAAAAAGGAAATTAGATGTTTGGACCATAGTGTTGTTGTAACATTAAAGGGACACTATAGTCACCTGAACAACTTCAGCTTAATGAGGTTGTTCAGGTGAGAACTATAGCTCCCTGCAGCCTCTCTCATGTAAACACTGTATTTTCTCAAAAAATACAGTGTTTACATTGAAAGCTAGGAACACCTCCAGTTGCAGTCACTCAGAATGCCACCAGAGGGACTTCCGAGTTGATTGAGGCATAAAACTCATCAATCCACTCAGATCTGCTGTCAGCAGAGCACAGGGCAGGATGCAGACACCGAACTTTCCTCATAGAGATTCATTGATTCAATTCATCTCTATGAGGAGATGCTGATTGGCCAGGGCTGTGTTTGAATCATGCTGGCTCTGCCCCTGATCTGCCTCTTTGTTAGTCTCAACCAATCCTATGGGGAAGCACTGTGATTGGATCAGGCTACCACTTCTGATGATGTCAGCAGACTTTTTTTTTTTAGGCAAACAGCATGCAGAGTTACAGCTTCTGGCTTGAATACAGAAAGAGTTTTACTATATTTATGGAGGCATGAGGGGCCCAGGGGGGCTAGATGGTGGTGTTAACACTATAGGGTCAGGAATACATGTAGTTGCATTGGTGACTATAGTGTCCCTTTAAAGTTACACTGATATTTCATTGACCTACTCAAAAGTTAGCACTGACTGGCTTTTATTTCACTCACTTCCTGTTTAGTGGGATATTACAGCAACAACAAGATTTTGTAGGAGCAGCCTAAATAATTGTTATTTAGCATTATATAATGTAATTACAAGTTAGAATATTAAGAGAATTGACATACTGTGCTGTTCAAGTCTGGATTGTCTTCGCCCCAAAAGAGGAAGAAGGACCGATGATCTCCTGTTTTCAGTGTAGCAGGATTTGGATTGACAATTCCCAAATTCATTTCTACTTCCCACTGTACTGTTCCACTGTTGCTGTCAATAATTATTACCTAACAGAAAAATAATGCAAATGTAACACTGTGAATTATGCATTGCATGATTTTTGTATGCTTCATTCCATTACAAATTACCAAAAATAAATGATATTAATATAACAAAACTCTACAGAGTTACATAGAGGGATAGAAAAAAACAAAACCACAAAAACAAAGTATACTGCCACCAGCTCATCAACCATAGCATTCCAAAATCATGAGAAAATATACAATATATTGTTAGCCACCCCGTTGTTGCCATAATCCATCTGTGAAGGCCTTGCCTAGAGCGTGGAGCTTTGTTATGGAAATTGTGCACAGGGGATTGTTATGTTAAAACAGTAAAGCACATTCCCAACAAAGCTGGGACACAGGATTGTCTCAAATGCAATTTTGTGCTGTAGTTTTATAATGTCCTGTCAATTGAATGAAGGGGCTAAACCACAATCACGAAAATCAATTATTCCTCCTCTACCAAACTTTATTGCAGCTTGCACTGAAATGTCTCATGGCAACTCCTAAACTTTTTTTTTTTTTTTAACCAGACTTACCAATAGATAACTGTTATTTTGAACTCAAAACAGTGTTTCCATAGCTCCAAAGTCCAATGACAGTGAGCTTTACACCACTCCAAGTGAAGCTTGTCATCATACATAGCCACCCAGTTACTAGAAAGTCCCCAATGGGCCTGTGAAATAACCACCTTTGTCCCACCCAACCTCCATCGAAAGACAGGGGGTGTGGACCCCTAATTATCATATTAAAGGAAGCAGGACCCAATGTCCCTCCAAGCCCCCACCCATGGTCAGAACCATTGGGATGTGACCCCCTTTTCTTTTAGCCCTCACTATTGAATGTGATGGTTGACTAGCATATGTGGGCCATCCACCAGAGGATTAACCATTGCAGTGATGAGGGTTTTTAACTATTACAATTTAAGGGAACAGTGCACAAACAAAAATACCCCCACAGATATTGGGGTGCTGTGACTGTGACAAGTGGGGGCCTTAACACAATATGGCCGTATGGTGCAACTGAATACCCAGTCTGTTTCCTATGATTTTAAGTCAATGCAGCATTACTGTCATTTTAAAAGGAACCCTTTAAATAAAGATTACTTATCTCTTTTCTAGTGCCAAGAATCCTCTGCTGCAGCTGCCCGGTTCCATGTCCGTCAGCTTGCCTGCTGACATCTTCCTCAATCTTTTTCATACCAATGATTCTCATAGAGAAGCATTGGTGGACTGGATTCACATGCAAGGACAAACACTATGCTCCTCAAGTCAAGTGCTGATATGAGCAGCATTTGATTGCAAAACTGATTTTGACTCAGTTCTGAAAGCAGAAGTGTCTCTAGTAGCTGCCAGGAAGATAAGATGTGTATTTAACCCTTCAATGTAAACACTGCTGTGTCTACAAAATGGTAATGTTTTACATTGAGTTAAAGTGGTCTGGACCACTTTAATGGTCCCTTAAATTAATTCTATAGGCACACAGATGACTGAAGTGTTCTGGGTGCAGTGTCCCTGGTACCTTCAAAGTTAATTATTGTAGTTTTTTTATCTAGTGACTGAGGACTGCAACTCTAGTGCATGAGGACATCCAGCAACACCGGAATCCCCATGGAAAAGCATTGTATATTGCTTTCCTATAGGGAAATCCTTATTCAAGCACGGAGGCAGACCTAAGCCAGCGCCGGAGGACATCGGCGCTGGACTGAGGTAAGTGGCAGAAGGGATTTATTACCCCTTCAGCACCGTGTTGGGGAAGTTGGGAACTACAGGGAGCTATAGTGCCAAGTAAACAACTTTGTTTTCCTGGCACTATAGTTTCCCTTTAAATAGGTAAATGTGCAGCACGCTAGCAATAACACCTGAGAAAATGAAAACACGCGCATCACTCCTGTTTCTAATGCATTACATTCCTTGCACAAGAATGAAGTGGCAAAAAATTGAACAATTTCAATACACTAGAAAGAGGATATCATTTATATATCTGAGCTGAATGCCATGTGTGAGATAGTTGTAATATGCTCAGGGTGCTCTTGTTTGTTACTTAAAGCAATATACATTATTTCATTTTAATTAAAGGCTATACTAAACCTTCTTTCTTCCATTTCCAATTCCAAGCTCCATCATTATGGACAAGACATCTTTCTTAAAGTACCCAAGTGCTGGCTTGCTACAGAAGTAAAAGAAAAAAACACATTTATTATATAAGCAGTCATTAAAACCAGAGCATTTTATAGATGTTATAGAATTCAACCACAAGAAGACTCTAATAACAAGAAGGATGTTAGACCTGTGTGCTATATAAAAAATATAATTCAACAATCTAACTCAAGCATGTCAAACTCAAAGACTAACACAGGCCAAATAAACGGGCCAAATAAACAAGGTTTAAGTTTATGTGGACTGCAAAAAAAAAAGTTTGACCACGACACACACAAACTAAAATTACTTGTATCATTCTCATGCACACGATATGTAATCTGGGGTACATATATATAATTCAATTGAAAGCTTCAACTGTCTCAGTAGTAATGCCACTGTATGGAGTGCCCGCTCTTCTCGTTTACTCGGTACCTCTGTAAACTGCAGTCTCAGTCCGCTCCACTCGATTCCTAGTCCCTCTGCAATCTCCAGGCAGAGTAAGGTGTGGCTGCACACTGCCCACTTCTATCCCCTCTTCCATCCATTTCTCTTCTTCCCCCTTCCATCCATGTTTGTTTCCCTCCATATCTCTCTCCCACCTTCCATCCATGTCTGTCCCCCACACCTCTCCCCTCATGTCTCCCTCCCTTCCATATAACCCCCCATTCCATCCATGTCCATTTCCCTCCATGTCTCTCTCCCATCTTCCATTCATGTCTCTCCACCATCTCTCTCCCTCCCTTACATATCTCTCCCCGTGTCTCCCTCCCTAACCATTCCATCCATGTATCTCTCTCCATCCATATCCCCCTTCCATCCATGTTTCTCCCCCCATGTCTCCCTCCCTTCCATATCTTGCTCCCTACCTATTCCATCCATGTCTCTCTCTCCCATTCCATCCATATCTCTCTCCCCATTCATATATCTCTCCCTCCCCCCCCCATGACTTTCTTCCCACCTCCTTCCTTCCCTATTTTTAGTAAGCTGTTCCCTCCCAGAGCTGGCACCCGAGGTGATGCTAGCGCCGGCTTTGCATTTGCCTTGTAGCTAGATGGCCCCCCTCCCTTCCATTTTACCTGACATAGCAGGGGAGGGGAGCCTTGCACTCTCTAGCGGTGTGCTGACAGACTGAGCGCTGGGTAGTCATGTGACACCTGGCGTTCCTACGCAGAGTGAGAGGCGCTCACCCTCCTAGAGTACAGTGCGTGCGGTTCCTTTAGGGAGCCGCATGCTGCTTGGGGACGCAGGGAGCGCAGGCTGAGGCGGGCGCTAAAATCACCTGTCAGTCTGACAAGTGATTGTTGTGCACACTCGACCGGGTCGCAAACAAATTCATTGTGGGCCACACACTGAGATGCACTTTAAGAGACACTATAGTAACCAGAACAACTACTAGAACAATTTATAGCATGCCCCTGTAGACTTTTTAATGTAAACACTGCCCTTTCAGAGAAAAGGTAGTGTTTACATTAATGCCTAGGGACACCTCCAGTGGCTCTCACTCAGATGCCAACTAGGGGTGCTTCCTGTGACGTTTAGTGTCTCCATGCTCTGCATAAAGGCGCTGAACTTTTGCCATAGAGATGCACTGATTCAATGTATCTCTATGAAGAGATGCTGATTGGCTAGCGCTGCGGTTTGCCGTGCATGCGCGATAGCCTTTCAATGCTTTCATATGGGAAAGCATTGGATTGGCTGACATGGTAAATTTTGCTGATCTCAGTCAAAAAGGCGAAACCAGCACCATCGGACCCGCGTGGCCCTGGAATAAAGGTGAGTAAACTTACCTTTTACATTGGTTAATGGTGGGACCAGGGGGCTAAATAGTTCTATTACAGCTATAGTGACAGGAATATAGGTTTGTATTTCTGTCACTGTAGTGATCCTTTAATGATTGCATAATTATTCCTTTTATATCAAATTACTAGGTAATCTGCAGTATATTCTATAAGTGGCAGAATTTGTAAGCACACTTTCTTGATTACACTTTGGCTTGGATGCTGGCTGCATAAAAATGCTATAAACTCTTAGAAGGGGTTAGGGATAGTCTTTTGAAAGAGATAATTTCAGAGCACACAAATGTACCTAGTCATGTTCTTCAAAATAAATGAACAACAAATAGTTGAACTTTTGAATTCATTTGACTGTAGTAGTAAGACTCTGTGACTGCGAAGACAGCGGTATAAACATAAGTGTACGCAACCGTATGCATGTTTCCTGTCACTGAGTCACTCCAGGGGTGTCTCGGGGCTTGACCCCTATACTATACTTTAGAAATCGTGGGCTATCGTAGGTATGTATAGTCTGGCTGTTAGGCATGTACAATCAATCTACTATTTGCACATTGACTTAAACTATCCCACAAATCACGAAGGTGATAGGATAAATGAATCATGAAGCTACCGTATCCTTCGATATCAAATAATCAAGTTGAGCGTCTTACAGTTTCCATAGTATTTATCTACGGAGTAAAATATTTAATGGAATGTCATACAGGATCTTAGTTATACTGTCTATAACTCAGTAGGAGAAGGTATAGGAATAGCCTTATAATTTATTAGTTACTTTTTGCTACCTTTCTTTTGTTACTGTTGTTTTTTATGTAGCCATTTACCACTTACACAGTTAGGATACTGTTATATATCCAGGGGGCTCCATTCTCACTGTTGTGAGACGATTCTGCCCATTTTTTTTATTTTCATGTGACTGTAGTACCATTACATCTCATATTTTTTTTTTACCTTAGAATGTTTGTTGTATTTAGAGACCACAATGAATGAAACTTCTGTCCATCAAGCAATTCAGAAACCTCTGTTTTCACAATCAAAATGTTGTTGTAATACTTTCCAGGAATCTTTAATAAATAGCGAATATCACCAGAGCTATAATAAATAAAGGATATAATGTATTTAATATGGGTGGGACAACCCAAAAAAAAAGAAAAAACAGTTTGCAGATGCATGGAATTTGCAATCTACAGAGAATAGTGGTAGTAAAAAGTATTAAAACATAAACCCCTGATATCAGATTTTTATCAAGAATGCATCTCTTGAAACAGCATTGAAACCAGCCAGTTGCAACTAGTTAAATAGTAATCTGTAATATGTCTAGATGGTAATGAAGGAAGGGTATTCCTAAACTAAAAATGGTTGATTGTTTTAACCCCTTAAGAACACATGACATGTGTGACATGTCATGATTCCCTTTTATTCCAGAAGTTTGGTCCTTAAGGGGTTAAAGTATATTGCTGAACACTGGTCAAGCTAAATGCGCATCCATTTACGACTTGCATCATTTCGGACACACTCATCCACGTCATTCCTGTGACATAAGCGTCTTTGGGGTCGCAGGAATGACACGGATCAATCAAATGTTACTTACGGCTACATGACACCTCACCTCCATCCATGCTTTGTTTGTTGTGGTTATTCAGAGAGTGTTTATCTGGTTTCTGATTTAGGATTGTTCTCAACTCCGTAATCCTTGACCTTGTCTAGTCTCACCATTGCTGTTACTTTCTATTCTACTTGAAACCGGTTAGTCTTTTACTATTCTCTATCCTGCTTTGCAGGATATTCATGCTTTCTCCTAGTGTTAAGCCTGGCCATTCCCAAGCACCGGTAATACGCCTTAGTTCATTCTGCATCTCTACCTTGTTTAAGCTTTACTTAAGTACTGAGTATTTTTTTTTTTTATTCTTTGTTTTATTGAGGTAAATAGAATAACAATACAAGCATTCAAGGATTAAGTATACAGTTTAGCAGTTCACAAATGATTGGCAATACCTCATTTTTTGTATTTTACGAACAGGCCGAAGCAGGCTCAACTGACATGTCTACATTAATATCTGGTGTTGAAATTGTGAATGGAGAGGGAAAGTCAGACATACGGATTACGACAAAACAAGCTTGATAAACATGTTATTTACTGCCTCCCAGATACATCATCAGCATTAGCGTAAACAGGCTAACAAGCGGAACTAGCAGGAAGTACTGAGTATTAAGGCACAGGACTCTATGACAAAAATCAAGTTACGGCTCTCCACCTAGTTTTGAACTCGGACCAACCCCTGTCTAGGACTGATAGTTAATGCCTCTATAGGAAAGGTAACACAAGATCATTGAGACACTGATCTACCAATTTGTGTGAAAAGATCTCACCTGGAAATAGGAAGAATTGGAATATAACCTGCAGAATGATTTGTTTGTCCCTCCCAGTCAGGATCTGTCTTTAGTGTTACAGGTTTTATTTCATCATCTGTAATTCTAGAATATAAATCTCTGACAGAATATCCTTCAATTGAGCCCCCTGTGAAGGCAAAATATGACATATGGTATATAGTAAGCAAGTCCATAAAGGATTATGTAAATGGCATACACACAATACTTTCCAAATGTTAAATCATATCAGTAAAGCGCAGTAGTAATAGACAAACAACACAATACAATAATTACAAATATTTGAGGATACTTGATCCTAAAAACTGAGTTGCTTTGTACACTACCAGTATAAGACAATGTTATACACCATCCCTAATGATATCTAAAATGATGTAAACCTTTGAATGAAAAGTTTACAGTAAGAAGTTCTTGTGAACCAATCTAAAATGCAGTGTTTACCTGTATACATGAGGACATACTGAGAGCCAGATGCTGTAGCATGTGTGTAATGGCCATCTTTCCTCGGAATTCCAATACTTTTATTTTGGCCAATGCGGTCACCATTTTTTCCTGAGAAAATAAAGCTTTGCATCTACAAGAAATAAAACAAGACCCAATAAAATTTTGACCGTTTTACATAGCAAAACTGTAGAAACAGTAAAGAAAAAACAAAAACTAATTTGTCTGCGTTGTTGCAAATGTACTCTAAGCACCAACACATCATTAGCTTATTGAAGTAGTTTTGGTGTATAGATCATCCCGTTGTAGCCTCACTGCTCAATTCCCTTCCATTTAGGTGTTAAATGTTTATGTAGCCCTAGCCACACCTCCCCTGGCTGTGGCTTACACAGCCTCCCTACACACTTCATGTGAAGAAAGATCTATTTTTTAAACTTCCCTTGTTGCATGGTGTGTTTAATTGAGAACTTATTATCACCTGCTCTGTTAATGGCCTCCTAGAGCCTCATGTATGTGATTAAAGTTCAATAAACAGAGTAGATAAAATGTTCTGTATACACTGTGCTTTAAGTGTGCTGAATGAAAATCCATTTTTTACCATAGAGGCTGTGTAAGTCACAGCCAGGGAAAGGGGTAGTTATGGCAGCATAAATAAGTGATTTAAACACTACACATGCCTATAACCCTTTGGCTACTGGAGTGCTTTATGTATGAAGAGTGTGTCCTCTTTTTTAATTTTACAAGTGCAGAGTTCAATAGAAATTTGCGCTTTTAGAAATTAGCCTTATTACACCTTCCTTGCTGGCAATCAGACAACAGGTTCTGTTACCTCCTGGTTGTTTTGCTCAGTGGAGTAAAACTCAAGAGGCAGGCAATTGCCTTGCAAATACTTCTCATTAAGCTGCATTGGGAAGTCTGTGATTGGGCAGCCACAGTAAATCTGGGCAAGAGAAAAAGGGGAAAGTAGTTTTGATTTTTAGTATGTTGCAGTTGTTCAGTATTAGCAACAACATTATTATACTGAGCGAATGAGCATTTTTGCCAAACCTCACTATGATCCAAACGAGTATTATCTTTCCCATTTACAATAATTCCCCAGTGAGGAAAAAAAAGCGTTGGGCTCCTTTTTTAGGAGGGAAGGGTGCTAAGGAGGGCACAGGAGGGGAGTGGGTATAAAGAGGGCACACAGAGGTGCTGGGGGGGAAAAGGCACACAGGGAGTCTGGGGAGCACAGATGCTGGGGCACACAAAGACAGAGGGGCTGAGAGGAACAGCAATACAAACAGAGGGGCACATAGACACACAGTGGGGCTGGGGGGAAAGAGACACACAGAGGAAAGGGAAAAAAAAGACACACAAAGGGATTGGGTGTCAAAACAGACGCCTGCTGGGTCAAGAAAGAGGCCTGCCAGAGCAGCCTGTCTGCCAACCAGCCGGCCACAGTAGCCAGCCAGCAACAGTAATTAAAGGGACACTATAGCCACCAGAACAACTACAGTTTAATGTAGTTGTCCTGGTGAGTATAATCATTGCCTTCAGGCATTTTAACGCAAACACTGCCTTTCCAGAGAAAAGGCAGTGTTTACATTGCCCTTTAGGGACGCCTCCAAGTGGCCACTCTTCAGATGTATTGGAAGCGGGGCCAGCACCTGCAGACCCGAGCGGCGATGGAGTTTAGGTGAGTTTTTACCCTTTATAAGGGACTAATGGTCGGTGGGGGCAAGCCACCTAAATGGAGGGTTAAATACTATAGGGTCAGGAATACATGTTTGTGTTCCTGACCCTATAGTGTTCCTTTTGGGTGAAAAGAGAAACTTGAGCTGGGTATCGCAGAGCTATAAAAAAAAAAAAAGCGCTGTTGTTAATTCTCTAATAATCTATCTTTTTACTCAAAAGTACAAATACTGTTATATATAAAAAAGAGAGCAGCACCTTATTAAGTGTAATAGCTCCTAAAACACACAAACTTTTTAGGATGATTCATACTGTCTATTGACTGTTTTCTCTTTCTCCCTTTTTTAGTAGGATATCTTGAGGATATAATTTAAATGTATTTTTGTCGATTGTTGTGTTTTTAATATTATGTATTTGAATAAAGTATATGTTTATGTTTTCGGTATGTATGTATGTATGTGTGTGTGTGTGTATATATATATATACACACACACACACACACAAAATAGAAATTGAGGTTTTATTATTTGTAGAAAATTAGAGTTGTGATTATATGACTGCAAGTTGCAGCTATTAATTTGCTTCCACATGGATGGCCTATAGTTAATATCCAATTAAGAGACTGTTTAAGTCGAAGAGAGTTAACTACGCCCACACAGGCGGGTTTAAAAAGCACAGACGTGAGAGAAGGGGCAGGTCTGATGAAGCCGTGATTACAGTTAAATGCGTTATGATGTTCGACCACGTCAGCACGCACACAACAGGATCGGAACTCCGTACAAGCCTTTTTGCGAACTGTAAGCCAGCATTTGTATAAAGGACTGGACATTCTATCAGTTAGAAATCCCTTTATATTTTTGCAGTTTTGAAAGATAGGTATCATTTCTCTGTTTTTTTTCTGGTGTTTACTTTAACATATGGAAAACTATGAAAATTGATCGTATGCAGTCTTATTACACTTTAAAGTTTGGATTGCACATTTACACATTTTAAATACTTTTTGCATTTTCCAAGTTGAATTTGATTTTTATCACAGAGCTATGTTTTATTATTATATTGTGAATGGGGGCCATGGTGTTAGAGAGACCCCCTCCAGGGCCCATTAGACTCCATTGTAGGCTCTAATGAGGCATTGAGGGGACTTTTTTTTTTAAATACAGTTTACATATATGTGAATTTTAAAAATGTAAATCCACTGCATTCCACATAGACACACACTAAATCCCCTGTACACAGACCCACCCTGCACATACAAAGAGACACACTGCATTCCCTGCACACACACACACACACACACAGACACTTTTAACTACACACAAGGCATAGCATAATGGATGTGGTCGTGTTCTGTGCATGCTTTTAGTGAGGAGGGGGGGCAGCATTTCATCTTTGGACCCAGGCAGCCATGTCTTGGGCCATTCCTGATATATGTAATAGTAAGTGTAAGTGTATCTGTGTAATAGTTTGGGCTGATGTTTAACTGTGCATTTGTGAGTGTATGTCTTTGTACATGTGTAACAGTGTGTGCCTTTGCATTTGTATTAATTCCTCAACAAAGTTTTGCTTAAAAACTGAAATATGCACATTTTATTGATTGATAGTAAAAAAAAAAGTATGTTTTCATTTTATAGGAAGTACTATAAAAAGTGATATAAAATGCCAAAATACCAGAGTATTGCAGTATGCAATGATACCTTTTTTATCGGACTAACATAATATTTCAAAGACAAGCTTTCAAGAGTTTTCTTGAAGTGAGGAAAACGTTCGAAAGTGTGTCTTTGAAATATTATGTTAGTCCGATAAAAAAGGTACCATTGCATACTGCAATACTCTGGTATTTTGGCATTTTGTCTACTGGACTAATACGGCTAATCCAATCTACAATATATATAATATATAATTATTTTTTACGGTACAGCTGAGGAGGATTATTCGGCAAGCTTAATGTCAATGATAGGAGGGGTTATAAAATGTATTTTTGGGGTTGAAGTCCCTGGTCCACATAGCAATGTCCCTGGGGATGGGTTAGAGTCAAAAGTGGAAGAGAATGTCGAGATAAGTCACACAGGGACATTTAGGAAAATAAACAAACATACTGCTCAAATATAACAATGCATGCACACACAGTAACGTTTGGTGAAGGACATTCATACATACAAATACACACACGTGTCTTACAAATGTATTGGAAAAATAAATGGCACTGATCAGCAATTTTGGGACAATAATGGTGCTGGTAAGTGATTTGGGCACAAAAAGTGCACTATTAAGCTATTTGGACCTAAAGGTGGCACTGATAAGATGGGAACAAAGATATTTTGAGACTAAGAAGGCCCTGATTAGCTATATTGGGACAGTAAGATGGCACTGATTAGCTATATTGGGACAAAGAAATGGCACTGAATAGCTATTTTGAGACAAATATGGCACTGGGAAGCTGTTTGGGTCAGAGACGGCACTGGGAAGCTGGGCAAAGATATGGCACTAATACGTTTTTTGGAGGCATAGATGGCACTGTAAGAAGTGGGTGACATGTGACCTGGTAAATTTGGAGGGCACAAAGAGGTGGAAAATGGGTGTGGTTAGAAATGTTATGTTTGTGAAGGGGAGGAGTTAGCAATATAGCCACACCCGCCTGGGGAGGGGCCAAAAATAATCTTGCACCCAGGCATCAGTGACCCCCAGGATCGACAAATATACATCATTAATGTGTGCAAACATATTTTATGTTAGGTTAATGACTACTTTTCTCACAAGGTTGTATAAACAAGTAATTTCCCCAGTAGAAAGCACTAATAGAAAGCAACACAACCACAAGTACAACATTTTCTTCTTTTATAACACTCCCTACATTTTTGGTGAATATTATTTGTCAATAATTATTTGTTCATACAGAATACCTTACGCCAGGGTGTTAAAACCATTTTAATATGATCTTAAATCAACCCCTAGTACAACACTGACTTTGGCTGAAGAGGGTAGTCACCATTTGAGTCATCATAAAAAAATCAGTGAAAGAGTCGTTTTAAGGTAAAAGCAAACACATTACAACACCCGTAACACCAAGTCAGCAATCTGACTAAAATATTTTAATGTGATTGTCTCTCTTTATGCTGGCCTATACACTTAAAATTTATACTTTAAAGGACCACTATAGTGCCAGGAAAACATACTCGTTTTCCTGGCACTATAGTGCCCTGAGGGTGCCCCCACCCTCAGGGTCCCCCTCCCGCCCGGCGCTGGAAGGGGGAAAGGGGTTAAAACTTACCTTTTTCCAGCGCTGGGCGGGGAGCTCTCCTCCTTCTCCTCCTCCTGGGCTGGCTGCGCGCGCATTCAGCCGGTCGCATAGGAAAGCATTCATAATGCTTTCCTATGGACGCTGGCGTGCTCTCACTGTGAAAATCACAGTGAGAAGCACGCAAGCGCCTCTAGTGGCTGTCAATGAGACGGCCACTAGAGGATTAAGGGGAAGGCTTAACCCATTAATAAACATAGCAGTTTCTCTGAAACTGCTATGTTTATAAAAAAATGGGTTAACCCTAGAAGGACCTGGCACCCAGACCACTTCATTAAACTGAAGTGGTCTGGGTGCCTAGAGTGGTCCTTTAACTCTGTAATGTTATTGTAAAAAGTGTATAGTATTGTTGTTTTGCTTTGCTTATCTGTGACATTCAACTGCTTTTCAGGATTGTTCCATGTCAATGCTTTCTGGACCCTCTGGACTTTTAACAGGTTATTGTTGTTCCATTTACCTGAACGGAAACAGACGTAGCCTTAGAGGGAGGAAAGACGAGGGGTTCGATCTTGGAGAGTCCAAAAGTAGATAAATGTCAGCGCTGTGCAATAACCCCAAATAAGTGTTTGTGGGGAAGCTGGGTATTGAGATAAATGTGTTAGGAGTATTAGGAGTATTCTGTGTAATTTCCTAAACCACCGCTGTGGAGGTGGAAATCATACACATTTATCTCAATACCCAGCTTCCCCACAAACACTTATTTGGGGATATTGCACATTGTGCTGATATTTATCTACTTTTGGACATTCTATCACATAGGTTTGCGGAATAACCTTTTATGTCTGGCAGCTAAAAAAATTTATCTTTGGACTTTTAATATTTGGTGTCATACAGACGGTTTAATTTTATATTGCGCTTTTTTGTTTTATTTTTTACGATCTTGGAGAAGTTGAGTTTCAGGAATCGAAGTGTCATCCGGTCAGAAACAGAGGATAGGCAATCAGTGACATGATCAAGCTTAAGGCGAGGGGGATAAGGCTGTCACTAGAGAAGCAGTGAAAATTGAGAAAAGGAGAGGCCCCAGTAGACAGCTTTGAGAAACACCAACTGTGTAGTACAAAAGGGGAAGAGGAATCAGAGAAGTTAAATTTATTCTTGTACTCTGTATTAAGTACAGGCGCACCTCAAAGGTACCACTAAAGCTACATGGCATCTTATCTGTTTCATATTGAAGATAGACACGCACAAGCATAAAAATAGAGGTATGGCCATAGTTGACCTTGAAGAAGTAAGTTCACACTAAATGATATTTTCTCCTCTGTAGGATTTTCATGGCGCTAAAGTGATCTTTTCTGCCAGAACCTGTTTTTTTATATTGAAGAATGTTTTTAATCAAACTGAAATAGATGTTTGTTTTTAAAGAAAACAGCACCTTGTGAACTATTGGGCACTTCATTGTTACTGTAACTGTACTGCACCCCTAACAATTTTGCTGCTGTAATGTGGATAGGTAATAACAGCAAATAAAGAACATGGTGAGTGGATAATGTTGGTATGAATGCTAAATGGCAGGTAACATAGGTTTGTGTCATCTTTCCTACCTCATCTTCTACTGAGACAAAAATCATCAGATCTTGTACGTCATCCCCGTTCACATCTGGAATTTTGAGTACAGGTTTTCTAACAACAGAATTAGATGCAAAGCCAGTGGATGTTTTCCACAGAATATTTCCTGAAAAATAAAAGTTACCTTAGATGTCCTATGTGATATCATGTGACAAGAATGCATGTTTAGGCAAAACCATACAGACACCCACTCAAAATAAATATATCATCCCAAAATCATTAATATGGACTTTGTCCTCCATTCCTTAGTTTTTTAAAGGCTTTCCACTATCTATGCAAATATTTTCTAAGATCAAATTCTGATAATGGGCAGTTTAAGGGACACTCCAACTCAATGTTAATACAACACTTTGACTTTTACATTTCAGCTAGAACATCATGTAAAATAAAATAATTAAAGAAAAAAAGGTTGGTTAATCATTGGCTGTGAGATTTGTCCCATTTGGTTGTCTTACTTGTAATTAAAACTTTTAAAATAGAATATCAGAACCAAGATTAACTTCTGATAATTATCTTTAATCATCGGACTGTTATAATGACCACGCAATGTTTCTGGTTACTGCTTTTCAGCTAGAGAATTTCACAGAGAGAGTGCTCCAGTTTTGTCATGACAAATTACATGTCTTTTCCCACATAACAATGATTAAACCCCTATATTAAATCATGAAAGTAAGCCACATCTACCTGTGTGAGAATTAATTGCCATTAAAGACTCTGGTCTCCCACTGATGATGCAGCCAGAAAATTCCATACCACCAAGGTTAGTTATACCACACTCCGCTAACCGCACATCTTCAGCAACAGGCTTGATCCACAAAGTACTTCCATTTGTCCCAGATAAAGCAGTTAAAAAGGAACATGGAGAACGAAAACCTAGAACAGATATGAAATATGTGTCACACAGTTCATATTAAATTTAACATTTCATGTCCTCCATTTATAGCGATATATCAGGAGCATATAATCCAAAATTGCATGCGACCTAAACGGTGTCACGTGAAGCAGAAAACTGCGGTATAACCTCAAACATTGCTTCAAACGTCCAGCATACATTACTGATTCACATAAGAGTTTCTGAAATCTGAAATTGACGGTATCTATAAATTGTACTACCAGTATGGACAGTGAATGCAGAGATTTGGCGATAGTCATAGATAGTAGTAGCTGGTAAACACTGGCCTTAAATTTGAAATTCACTTTGAAGTCATTTTGAATTCTCACTTTAGTAAATAATCCTGCATTCTGTGATAGGGGAGAGGATGCATCAAAGAAAAACATAATCAAGTAATTAAGAATCAAGTAATTATTTAGATAAAAGTTAAACTAGGATTCAGAATTCAAACTATGTTCTGCAGCAATTTGTAAAATACATGCTAGTTATGGATATCGTAAGTGACACAATCTGAATATACAACTGTGAAGAAAAATAAACACCCCAAAAGCTAAAATAACAAAATCACTTTAAATATTTTTACCTTCATCTGCACAGGTCACATTGAGGTTATCTGTGTCATCTGCTTTAAATAGGAAAAGCACATCTTGAACATTATCCTGATTCACATCTTCAGTGGACAAAAAAGCGTAAGTGCCTGTTCCAAAAGTTGTATGTTATTAAATGGTAAATATATGTGAAGTACACTTAGTATTTGGACAGTACATATTCTTTAAATCTAATAAGAGGAACACCCCAAGCACCAAAATCACTACAGTGATGCCAGGAGTGCACTGGGCCTTGCCAGGTTAAGCAGTCAAACCATTTGCGTACAATTCGACAATTTACTTTTGGAAGCTGAAAGCTTTCTGCACTAAGCTACCTTGATGCTCTTAGCCAATGAGCTGTCCATGCACGGAAGTGCTTTATTCAATGGAACTAACAGATACTACTTGCACGAGCTACCAGCTCCTCAGAAAAGCTGTGACCAGCTTTGAGAATGATTTGATTAGTTACCCTGAGAGAACACGACGAAGTCCTGGCACCATAATGTTGTAGTGGTTATGGTTTGTGGAGTATTTCATTAAAGGAACACTCCACAGTAAAAAGAATTAAACAAAATATTAAAAACAGATAAATAAAAATCACTATTTAGTAGATATATCCCTAATGAAAATAAGAATGCATTTATTTATGAATTTAACCATTGTGGGTATTTCTAAAGAGATGTAGTTCTTATGGCTGCAGCCTTTGCAAGCTCACCCTTTAGGTTTCTTCATGGGGAAATAACCAATCAGAGACTTCTCATTGAGAAGCCTTTGAATCTTTGTGAACCTCTGTGAGCATGTGCAAGCGCTGCACCTGTGGTAGGGAAGGACATTGTTCTGAGGTCTGTGGAAGAGCAATAGGGGAGAAGGCAGGTTCCCTCATGTAGCGTGTGCTTGCCACTCAGGGGAGCGAACATAAGGTGGAAGCAAATCTCCCTGGCTGTCTGATTGATAGCCAGGGAGGTGTTTCTAATTCTAATGAACAAAGTACCAGTTTCTCAAAGAAATCAGCATTTTTATAAACTAGATTTTAAAAGTTTAACTCCATACATGTATTGGGTGAGGAGTAGTGATGTCCCAAACGGTTCGCCACGGAAGGCGAACATATGCGGTAAACTTTGACCCTGTACCTCATAGTCAGCAGACACATTCCAGCCAATCAGCAGCAGACCCTCCCTCCCAGACCCTCCCACCTCCTGGACAGCTCACTAAGAATGCAGCTTCACAATGAATGTAAAATGGATGCTGTCCAGGAGTGGGAGGGTCTGGGAGGGAGGGTCTGCTGCTGATTGGCTGGAATGTGTCTGCTGACTGTGAGGTACAGGGTCAAAGTTTACCGCATATGTTCGCCGTCCGCGGCGAACCGTTCGGGACATCACTAGTGAGGAGTGTTTTTTTTTTTTAATGCTTGAGGAAAGCCATTCAAAATTAACTGCAAATCAGCTTTCAAATGATCACTGAATTCATGTTTATTTTAAACAAGTAGTATTTTTCACTATACACCAGATTGCAGTGAATTAAATGGAATTGTAAAATGTAATCTCAAATAGCCACTCTGAGACAACTGATTTGGAGAATTTTTCAGCTATTTTTGCCAATGCATTGAAAATAATTTTTTATTTTTAATTCACTACAATTCTGTTTCGTGAATTATCCCCTTAGTAATGCTACGGTAAAAAACATTACATTTAACAGTTTTGTCTGTTATAATTTCTCACTGAATTTAACGTGTTAACCCCAAGGGTAACTGTTTATATTAGCTATCTGAAAACGCACTGTAAAATGTCTGTGGAAACAAAATATTTCATCTGACAAACCCCTTACTTACTTGCTCTGCTATATTGCACACTCCATGTCCTCTGGGAATATGGCCTCACTGGACATGGGATTATAAAAGAAAAGGCAAATACAGCAGTCAAGCATAGAAATAGCGAGGCAAAAAAGGCTGCAGTGCGGCAACGTGATAACCAGCTCGGTTTCTTATTAGAGTCATTTGTGTCTCCAGTAGTGTCATTGTTTTCCAAGACTTTTTCATCATTGGTTTTCAGAGGACGAACTTCTGTATCAGTCTCGTTGTTCTCCATACCGAGATTTTATGGGCGACTAACAACTCTGCAAAAGAAATTGATAAAATAAATATCTATCCAAGCTTTTCTATGCCACATTGCTGAAAATACAGATTTGTTCATATAAATCAACATCTGATATAAAACAAAAAACAAAACTGAAAATATATTGTGAAAGTGAAGTTAAAGGGTAAATATATATATCATTGCTGAATTCCTCTTCTGATTTCATCTATATATTGTTCTAGCCATATCGCTAGCAAATAAATAGATTTCTATTAAACCGCTAGAATAATTTAACTCTAAAATCTTTAATTTATTCATTTTCATGGGAAAACACTATTAGAAGACATGCAAACAAAATGCCATAGCCATCCAAGAGGCCTTCATATCAGAGACCTGCAATACTTTTACAAATTCTGAAATAAAAACAGAAGCCCCTTGTCTCCTTTTGCTTTATAAAGGTAGAATTAAATTACTGATTGGCTTAGAGCATCACCTGACTCCCTCAGCCAGTCAGAGGCTTTCGGATTCAAGCCTTGGACAAAAGCAAAAGAAGAGGGGCAGAGCTAGATTCAACACATTGGGTTAAATTGTTTAATATTAGCTTAACCCAGGGCTCGACAAATCTCAGGCACCAGGCCATCATGGCAAATGGGAATTTTGTCCAGGTCGGTTGTAAGGAATGGAGGCGGCAAGGGAGATGTAATCATCTTCTTCTGTTCCCACACATGCTCTGCTGTGATGCCAGGAGCCGAAATATAATGTCACTTCAATCTGGGCATCATTAAACGGTGCGTGGGAGCAGAGGAAGAAGAGCTTGAAGAGGACAGCAGCCCCGCTGTACCCCAGGAACAAGATCCCCACTGAACCCCAGCAAAAGCCGATCCACTCCAGTTCTCACAAAAGGTATGGAGGCGGGTAGACTTAAATTTAATAAAAACAAATAAAACTAATTGTCAATGTGGGAGAGAATGTGTCTCCCAGTTAGTGTGTGTGTATCTCTGTCTGTCAGTGTGTGTGTATGTTTCAACCTCCGATCTCATGGGAACAGTGTTTTTACTCACCTTTTTTCCTCAACCAGTGCCAGTCTCAACGCAGCTGGCCCCGCCTCCATGGCTGAGATAGACAACCTTGAAGATCTCATCCAATCCAATGATTTCCCATAAGAAAGCATTGGTAGGCTATAGCGCACGCAATCAGAATCTCCTCATAGAAATGCAGTGAATTAGTGAATCTCTATGGGGAATGTTCACTGCCTCCATGCAGGGTGTGGAAACGTTGAATGTAGGTGCTACACACTGTGCATAACTGAGATAGGAAGCACTTCTGTAGTCTGATTGACTGCCACTAGAGGTGTTACTAGGCAGCAATGTAAACACTGCCTTTTCTCTTAAATAATCAAGCTTGAAGATCCCATAAGAAAGCATTTTGAGGCTACTGCACACACGCAGCAAAACGCTGCGCCAATCAGCATCTCCTGCATTAAAGGGACACTTTTTGCACCCAGATTAAAAAAATAATAAAAGCCCAAATGCTTGTTTTGCAAAAGTAGAATATTAAGGATATAATGGATATGTATGTGAACAGGTTCTTTATCCAAATCTGATTGCCATTATGGAGTCAAGAAGGATTGTTTTCCTCTTTGTGGTGTAACTGAGAATAGCTACAATTGTGGGGGTTTTGCCTTTTTTTTGGATCAACAGCACAAAAGAATTGGTTTCAAGGTTGAACTTGATGGACTTTATTCTTTTTTAAACCTAGACTACTATGTAACTATGAAGATGAGTTTTGATATTTGCTTACTTTGTTAATACAATTAGAAAGAGGGACATGCAATCAAATAAACTGTGTTTTAAGTCACTACAGTGATGCCAAAACAGGTTGACGTTTCAGTCCCAGCGTGGGACTTTCCTCAGGACAGCATGTAACCGTGATTATATATGGTACAACAAAATTCCTATTGGAGGGTGAAAGATTGAAAGCAAGGACAGGTGACGTCATAATTTACGTATTTAGACAGAATATTAACCAGGTGATTCTTAACTCAATTAAGGTTTGAAAAAGTGACTTAGTGCTAATTAAATACACAGAAAGCTATTTACAGAATAAAAACTAATGATATTAATAATAATAATAAGTAAACCTAAAAAATATTCACTATATCCAATAGTCCTGTTAACTAGCAACAAGTCCTGATTTTTCTGTCTTGCAATATCCAAATGTCTATTAGCAAAATATGTATATAGAGACAAAATCAATATTATTATCCTATCCTATAATCCTGTTAACAAACAACAAATCTTGATTACTGAGTCTTACACTTTCCTAATGTCTACCGGCAGAATATGTGTATAAAGACAGTCAGTGTATCCCATTTATACCACAAAATCTCTTAACAATGTATATTTAAGTAATGCAACATTAGTTACAAAAATTCTCATAATAAGAACACAATGTCATAATATCCCACAAATACTTCATATGTTACTTAATTATCTTCTATTCAAAAAACAATATAAAGCATTTTTCTCATTCAACCCATTGGGTGATAATGCTCCTAAAGTATGGATCCAATATGCTTCACGTTTAAGTAAAGCCAAATCTCTATCCCCTCCTCTCGGGGAGATGGGTACATGGTATATACCAATAAAGCGTAGAACTGCCAAATTGTGACTTGTCTCAAGGAAATGTATTTTATATATCTACATACGTATATTTACAATGAGAAATAAATAAAATTAAAAAATAAATTATATATATACATATGTCATTTCATTCTAACTGTAACTGTCAGATATTAATATATACAGTGGGACCTCGGTTTACAAATAAAAATCCATTGAAAATAATGCCTCGGTTTACAAATTTTTTTCGCAATACAAAGCAAGTTTCCCCAGGATGCATTGCACCTGGAAGGTTTATAGCACCTCCCCCTGCATACTGGAATCTGTGGGAAGCATGTGGAGTCGAGTGTGGAGGTGTTGGAGCGGCTTTTGCATCGAGTTTTAGAGCCATTCTGGAAATTGTTTGCAGTTGTTCTGGGACTTTTTGGAGCATTTTATTGTGTGTTCTGCATTGTGGGTTGGTTCCCATGCCAGCTCACTTTGGCTTTTTTCTGACCTCCAGAACGGATTAATTGGTTTTCAATGCATTCCTATGGGAAACCGTGTTTCCGTTTACAAAAGTTTCGCAATAAGAAAAGTCACGTCCCGGAGAACGCATTACATTTGTAAACCGAGGTCCCACTATATATTGGTAACAAAATACACTTAGAATGTTGTTTTAGAATTGCAATATATATAATTACATAAATGATTACATAAGTATAAAATTTAAAAGTAATAAAAGTATTTAAATTTAATAAAGTTTTCAAATGATTCAATACTATTAAAAAAGCAATGATTTATTTATACAAATTTGCATAGACTTTAATGGTGACTTTTTGGGATAACTTATTTGGGAAAAAAATTCTAACAGTATTAAATCATTTCGAAAGCTAATTAAATAAAGACCTGTGATAGAAAGGACGCAAAATTGTAGCAACATAATTCCGTCTTGAATGTCAGTTCTTCTCAAAAATATTTGCACAGCTCTACATTATACAAAATTAATACATTCTAAACAGATGGTATTTGTAATGGAGAAGGGAGTAAGAGGTGGTGCTACAAAGATACATTTGATCCGGAATATTCAAAGCAGAGTTAACCTGTCACCTGAATGTCATACTGTTAAGCACAATAAGACTACCCAGTAACAAAAGTTTAGTAGCATTAGTTAACCCCTTAACGCTGTCCCGCATTAAATGGGCTTTAAAGCCGTTGCGGCGGCACCGAACGCTGTAACGGATTAAGATCCCTGCAGCTCCAGGATATTCCCCTCCACTGCAATCCGCTTTGGGAGGACTGCCTGACAGCCCATGCAGCCCTCCCACGGCAAACGAGGCTCTTGGGGCCATGGGGTCGCTCTCACAGAGTCCCAATAGCTGCCCATAGAGCTGCCAGCAGGGGGACTGCCTGGGCTGTCAGGCGATCCCCCTGTTGGTGAAGAAAGTTGAAAAAAAATTATGATTACACATTAAAAAATTTTTTATATGTATATATATTTATCTATCTCATCTAGGGATCGACTGATTTTGATTTTTTAGAGCTGATACTGATAATCTTTCAGTTAAATTTACCATTAAAGAAAAACAAAACTATTTCTACACAAATCTACTGTTAACTGAACATGTTTATTGTAACGGACCGTTTTGCACAAAAGGGGAAAAAAACGCTTAGACGATAATCCCCTTTCAGAGACAGGCACAGCTACTGTAGAATCACCAAAACTCACGAATTGAATACAAGTGAATGCTCCAAACTCCCGAACGGCATACAAGGGAATGCTCCAAACACTCGAACTGCATACAAGGGAATGGTCCAAACACTCGAACTGCATACAAGTGAATGTTCCAAACTCTCGAACTGCATACAAGTGAATGCTCCAAACTCCCGAACGGCATACAAGGGAATAAGGTAGCACTCCAAATACACGAACAGGAACCATACGAATTGCTGCTACCAGGCGAACAGGAAAAGCTCCCAAGCGGCTTACACTCCTGGCAATCAGTCCTTAGCAGCATACAGTAAATCCCCCCAAAGACGAGACAAGGCTCCGTGTTGAGGGTCAAGCAGTGGTCTGTTTAATGAGGGCTACCTGCCCAGCTTTTATGCAGGTCTCCCACCTGGTGGACACTCCCCTAGGGGACCAAATGGGAGACTGTGACAAGGGACAGACAAGTATACAAAAGGGACACACAGTCACAGTATATTCCCACAATGCATCCTGGCTTCCTCCCCTCTGCCCTGGGAGATAATTGGGAAGTAACTCAATTATCTCCCAAGACAAAGGCAAAACTCCATTACACACGTGGGAACACAAAACCAGCATAACACTTTAAAATGCACAAAGTAACATTTACTACATAAACCACAGACATGTAACATATCCCCAGATAGCTCAGGTCTGAGTGCACATTATTAGGTGAATGGCACTCAGACTACACGAATACAGTTCAATCGCCATGGAGCCAAAGTCTTTACAGTCAGTTTCATACGAATGGGCTCCATGGGATTCCTATCTGGGGTATAAGATATTCACACAAAAATACCGAACACCGGGTCATTCGTGTGCTTTCACCGAACAAGAAGGGAGGTCGGCGGCTTCAGCGGTGTTCGCGCAAAACTGTGTCCGATTTTAGTTCCATAAAAATAGAGGCGAACACCGCTGTTCATTCGTATGGTTTAAAATGGCCGCGACCTCGTGTTCGGGATACGAACGGCGGCCACCCAGCGTTCATCAATTAAGCTGCGGTTAACCGCAGCTTCAGGGAGGTTAATTGCCGGCACACTCCAGCTCCCAGGTGGTCCAGTCATTCGTACGGTTGTTCGGTAGATTGAAACTACCGAACAACCGGCAGAAAAGCACGAATACAGCTTTTCTGCATGCAAAAATAAAGTCTTTTAAAAGGGGGCCATAGTCCAAAGGCAGCAGGCGAGCAACCAGGCTTCTCCAATGCAATGTGGCGAGATTGGTCTCGTCACATTTATTATTATTTTTTTTTCAAGGTAAATGCACAAAATATACAGTATTTGATTAGTGAATGCAGTGTGTGTGTGTTTGTGTAGTGTTTATATAGTGAATGCAGTGTGTGTTTGTGTAGTGTGTATATAATGAATGCAGAGTGTGTGTATAGTGGATGCAGTGTGTGTGTTTGTATAATGTGTGTATAGTGGATGCAGTGTGTGTGTGTGTTTGTGTAATGTTTATATAGTGAATGCAGTGTGTATATAATGAATGCAGAGTGTGTGTGTATAGTGAATGCAGTGTGTTTGTGTAGCGTGTTCATAGTGAATGCAGTGTGTATGTGTGTAATGTGTATATAGTGAATGCAGAGTGTGTGTGTTTGTGTAGTGTGTGTATAGTGAATGCAGTGTGTAGGTATGTGTGTAAAATGGGGAGACATTTTAATTTTTATAACTTAAAAAAAAAAAAATACATATATATATTTTTTACATTTAGTTTTAGTTCCCCCTCCCTGCGTCTTACCTGGCCAGGCAGGGGGGATATGGCATTCCCTGGGGGGCCCACGACGGTCCTGCAGCTCCCCTGTCTAACTTGCGGCCTGCGTGCCGCGCGAGCGTTACCACGGGTTAGCTCTGACAACCCCACGACTCGCGAGGGTTAGACAGGGGAGCTGAAGGAAAGGCAAGTAAGAGTGTGCTGGGCCCCCCAGAACCCTGATGGCGGCCCCGGTCGGCATTATCGGCCATATCGGTATATTTATTGGCCAATACCGATATTGCTGAAAATAGTGAATATCGGCCAGACTGATAATCGGTCGATCCCTAATAAAGTAACACAATGTAATAGTCTGCACTCACGGTCTCTGTTTGAAACATAGCATTTATTCCTTCGTGGTTAAAATGTGCACATGTTAAAGTGCATACAGTGATGCCAAAACAGGTTGACGTTTCAGTCCCAGCGTGGGACTTTCCTCAGGACAGCATGTAAATATATCATATATATGTAACTTCATACTTAGTGTATTTTAATGTTAATATAATTACATATATTAGTATTAAACACACTAGCATAAAGTTACATATTGTGTATATATATATATATATATATATATATATATACATAAATACCGAGCACTGGCCATCCTCAGGGTCAAACATTATGGTCGGGCAATCAGAGACCCCCGAAGGCCGGAGAACCAGCAGGAGAAAAAGAGCCAAGGTAACTAGCGTGGGCATCCGGGGCAGTGGAAATATACCCAGTGCTGTGTTCTAAGGGTTATTATAGTATTGCTGTATACTCACTGCTGTGCCCATGATAATCCAGTACAAAGACTCACATGCTGTATATACACAGTGCTGTGTCCATGATCGTCTACAAAGAGTCCTGTGCTGTGTACAGTGAGTGTTACATGCCTGCAGATTCCCAATTCACAGCATGTGAGCCTCCAATAAAAAAGGCTTTTTAATGTGATATAATCAGTGCTGTGTAGAATATAATTTTTTTATTTTTTTATTTACCTTTTGGACAGTGCACTGCTTGCATGTGTGCAGAGCCAACCTTTGTGTATAGGGATACATTCAGTAATACGCTCACTACTTGGTATTCTGACTGCATACCAACCTATGTGAGCTTAATGGTTTTCATGTATTTTACTTCTAAAGCACTGCTTTTTTATTCAGAGTTTATATTGCTTGTTTAATTCATAAAAAAAGTCTAATATCAATAGAATTATAGATATATGTGTATTTTATTGCCGTAAAAGCTAACAGTATTACAACATTCACAGTTAAAATGCCACGCAAAACAAACAAAAAAAAAGAGAATTTTTCTTTTTACATTTCTCACACTTTTTAAAAGATTTTATTCATAATAAATTGTTACATATGTGAATAATTGATGTGAAATAAAAGTACTGTTTCTCATGAACAAAATGATACCGTATATACACGAGTATAAGCCGAGTTTTTCAGCACATTTTTTGTGCTGAAAAACCCCCACTCGGCTTATACTCGAGTCAAGGTCTGTATTATAGCAATTTACATTGCCACAATACAGACCAGAACCGCCGGGCTCATTACAAGCCCGGCAGTCCTGTTGGGGGCTGACAGCGAGCTCTTACTTACCTTCCTGCAGCTCCTGTCAGCTCCTTTCTCCTCTGTGCAGCTCCCCTGTCAGCTCCGTTCTGCTTACAGTGTAAGTCTCGCGAGACCCGGTCTTACACTGTGTGCCTTCTGTGTGTTATTAAAGTTCAATTTACAGAGCAGGATATAAAAACTTTTTAATTATGTTAAAGGAACACAAACATGCATTCCTGACCGGGTCTCGCGAGACTTACACTGTGAGCAGAACGGAGCTGACAGGGGAGCTGCACGGAGGAGAAGGGAGCTGACAGGAGCTGCAGGAAGGTAAGTAAGAGCTCACTGTCAGCCCCCCCACTGAACAACCAATGCCACTGGACCACCAGGGATTCACATAGCCCCCCTCCCTGGCCAGGCAACAAGCAGGGAGGGGGGACAAAAAACTATAAAAAAAAAATACAAATATTAAAATAATAATAGAATAATAAAAAAATAAAATACAAATATTAAAATATTAATAAAATAATATAATAATAATATAATATTAAAATAATAATATTAAAATTAAAATAAAAATGCCCCCCTGCCTTCCTGACCCTATAGTGTTAAAACAGTATTTAGTCTCCCCGCCCCCCTTAAATGTAGTAAAAACTGGCCCTATTTCCAGCTCTGGGTGAGTCCAAAGACGCTGGCTCCATCCCTGATCCGTCTCCTTGGCTGACATCATTAGAATTGATGATCTCAACAAATCACACTCCTTTCCCATGAGTATGGTTTCTTCATTTTGGCTTTATTTTTGTTAAATAAATCATGACACACACATTGTATTTACCTAATTTTAAGACTTGACTGTTATTATGTCCTGTTATGTAAAACCACAGAATTTAAAGAGCAATGCACTTTCTTTTTCCCATGACTGTATGTGTATTTTATATTGGATTATAAAACATATTGAAGTGAAATTGAAAAATGTTCTAAGTATTATTTTGTATTGATCACTTAAAGCGAAAGCGCAGCACTGGTTTGGTTAAGAATTTGTCAAACCTTTGTAACCTAATCTAATCTTTTACTTCAAGCCAACCAGCCACTCTAAAATGTCACTTACATTCACATATTTTTCTTTCTACATAAACACTTAATAATGAATAGATTGAATCAAAAGCACATAGACATGTGCTAAACATTACATATCATACATACTTAACCTCTCACCTGTTTATATATAGAGTTTATTCCCGTGCAAAAATCTATTTTTCTCATACCTTTCTTTTAGCCATTGCTTCATCCGTATGTTTATATGTAGTACAAACTATGATAGTTATCTCCAGAAAATGAACTAAAATATTTATACATTTTATTAGAAGCATGGAATATCTCTTTGTTATCTTAAATTCTACTAAGTTTATTTTTTTATTAAAAATGTATTTATACATATTTTCTTTCAAAATTTGATGAAAAAATTATTTTATCAAAAATAGTTTTCAGGTCACAGTTGTCCCTTAAGTCTGAAACTTAATAGAACTCAGGCACCTCCCCATATCCAAACAACTTTGGGGTCTTCTAAATCTGAAAAACAGGGGAGCCCACTCTTAAAAAGTCACATCTTGTAATAGGCTGATTATGTTAAAGGGAACCTCTGGGCACCGTAACAACATCAGTGGAATGACATTGTTGTGAAAAATGGACAATGGCACCTACTTACCTTTAAGAGTTAAGACGTTAGGGAATGGTTTATCCCCAAAGTGTTGAAATGAGTGCCTGTTAGGTGTTCCACTCTCCTTTTGCTTTTGTCCTGAGGATTTAATCAGGAACCTATGGACAGCCTCAGACTGGGGAACTGCTGATTAGCTGGGAGCATCTGCTAAAGCTCTAAGCCAATAAATAGCAACCCATCCACAAAAAAGCTTGAACAAAAATACACAAGTTTCTCAAGCTGTTTTATGAATGAGAAACTACTGATTGGCTTAGAGTGCCAGCTGATTCTCTCAGCAAATCAGAAGTGCCCTTTCTGAGGCTTCCTGATTCAAGCCTCAGACAATAGCAGAAGGAGAAGGGAAGAGCTAACTGGCACCAAATTCAATACTTTGGGGTTAAAGTGTTTGCTAATGTCTTGATCAGCAGTTAAAACTAATGCGAGAAAGGTTGAACTTGATGGAAGCATGTCTCTTTTCAGCCTATGTAACCATTTAACCCCTACAGGTAAGCTGGCGAAAGAGACCTGCTGGCACCACAACAACTTTATTCTGATGAATCTGTTATGGTGCACAGAGGTTCCCTTTAACTTCTTTATGTTGTTACTGCAGTTTCTGTCAATATCTTATCAAGGAGTGTTTGCCACTTATTATCCATACCTTCAATTCTAGTCTACACTAGTTGGTAGAAAATTGTTTTCTTGGGAATAACATCTGACTTGTGGAATTTCTCAAAACTATTCCATGACTTAATTGAAGGACCGCTAAAGGCAGCTAGATCAGTTCCAAAAAGTACATAATTGCTTTACAGGCACATACAGCACTGACAGTAGACATAGTTAAACTACAGGAAGACACCATTACAGTAAAAGGTCATCCAGGCAGACAGTTAGATAGCAAGAGGACATTTACCCAGAGAGATTCAGTATTTCTGTTGTATTTTGCACTGCCTGCAGAGAGAGGGTCAAGCTATGTTGTGCAGAAGATTTCAGGATAACATCACTGCCAGTCCTGATTGGAGCATCTCAACCTGGTGTGTGAGTGGACTGCCTGTAAGTGAAGACAGGTCCCCTAGCCCAGGCATAGGCAACCTTTGGCACTCCAGATGTTTTGGACTACACATCCCATGATGCTTTGCCAGCATCATAGAAGAGTATTATGGGGGATGTAGTCCACAACATCTGGAGTGCCGAAGGTTTCCTATCCCTGCCCTAGCCTGTGACTTGAGGGACTATAAAGGGCTTTAACTGCTTTAGCTTTATATAGTGAAACAAGGGGTTTTAATCCTTTGTTTACCAGGGGGCGGACCTTTAGTTATTGGCAGGGGGCAATATAGCCTTAGGAATAATTGTATTCCTAAGGCTATATTGCCCCCTGCCAATAACTAAAGGTCCGCCACCTGGTAAATAAAGGATTAAAACCCCTTGTTTCACTCACCTCTATCCTGGCTTCGTCTCTCCCCCTACGTCATGGCGATGGAGGAACCTAATGCACATATGCAGGAAGCGCCGTGCGTTCATTAGGCCTTCCCCATAGGAAACCATTAAATCACTGCTTTCCTAGGGGATTTTGAAGATGCTGGACATCCTGCAATCTAAACACTGCAGTTTCTCTGAACAAGACAGGGACACTGCAGCCAGACTACTTCAATGAAATGAAGAGGAATCGGTGCCTATAGTGTCCCTTTAAAAATAGAATATTAGTGAAATTAACCTGATTGGTAAAACGTATAAAATGTTACTGGGTAACAATTTTGGAATTTCAATTTCATGTCACTATAATTTGGTGTTTAGAGTACAGTAGGTTAATATACTCCATAAGCTTCATATGGCTTTTTAAGTAAATCCTTGCATTTGCTAGCAATTCAGCTAGCAAAAAAGTATATTAATTATATTCCCCAGCTATTATTTAAAGTAACACTATAGCGTTAATAATACAAATGTGTATTCCTAATGATGTAATGCCCTAGTGGCTGTTTAGGTCCTTGGCCCACACCTGTACGGAGAAAAAAAAGGTAGTTTACTTACCTTTGCTTCCTTCCAACGCTGGTTTCCACATTACCGTCCTGTCTTCTAAGCTGAGCTCATCAAAATCGGTGATCTCAGCCAATTCAATGATTTTGCATGGCAAAACTGTGAGCTGCGCCAATCAGATGGTCTGATTGAAACGACTGAGTTTTACACTTCTATAATGTGGTCTGGGTGCCTATAGTGTCCCTCTAATAAAAAAAAAATGTTGTATAATAGGTATGTTGAATCTGATATAAATAGATGACCTTGTGCATTTATGAGAACTGTAAAATGTATTGTTCCATTTACTGGAGTACAAAGTCCAATGTTTTCTAATTTTATTGGCTGAGCACTTACTAAACCCAAAAAGAGAAGGAAAAAAGAAAAACACTAACTGGCTTGTTGAACTTTTGCAGGTATATCGTAGTATGTTTTTATATTGGTGAAAACACAATTCCACAAATCATATATCATTTTGAGAAAACTTTGCTGTATAAAAATATACAAAATTGTGAACTTTTTAAAAATTTCAATAAGATGCATGACAAATAATGTACTTGGTTAGTTTAAGACTGTAGCGATTATGATGAGAGAAGTACCCTGGCCCGGTTTCCTGGCAATAGGGCAAACCAATTAGCAAATATTTGCCCCGATATGTGGGTCCCCGCAGGGCTTGTAAGCTTCTGTGACAGACTTATGGCTTCAAAGGAGTTGTAGGAGCCAGGGAATGTGTCATCCATTTCCTTGAAAGCGTCACCTGACCGCTCTAAGGCAATTAATGCAATTCTGTGCAATCGTAGTTGCAAAGAATTTACATTAGTCAGCTCAGAACTGTCTGAAGACACTCCAATGATACTGCCAGTGGTGGAGTTACACCTCTTGCATAAGCACCTTTTCTGTATATGCACCTTCTGATAGGGAAACACTGCACATACAGACTCCAGGTACTATGGTCACTAGTGATGTCCGAAACGGTTCGCCGTGGACTCATCATTGAGTAATCTTTGACCCTGTACCTCACAGTCAGCAGACACATTCCAGCCAATCAGCAGCAGACCCTCCCTCCCAGACCCTCTCACCTCCTGGACAGCTCACTAAGAATGCAGCTTCACAATGGATGCTGTCCAGGAGGTGGGAGAGTCTGGGAGGGAGGGTCTGCTGCTGATTGGCTGGAATGTGTCTGCTAACTGTGAGGTACAGGGTCAAAGTTTACTCAATGATGAGTCTGCGCCGAACCGTTCGGGACATCACTAATGGTCACTTCAAATCATTGAAGTGGTCATGATGCTCGGAGTAACCCTTTATTCTTACTAATATAAATATATTATGGTTTTACGGATATCATTAGTTTACCTTTTAAAACCATTAATATACACAATTATACTTTTTTATCCCTTGTTTTTCATTTGAAAAAATAAATAGCTTAGCTACGCAGCTAAGCAGGGTTGAGCAGTGCTGCTCTTGCTTGCCAATGAGAGTTGGCTTGTATGGGACCTGCTTAGCTCAGTGAAGACATCCGGCTTCCCTTCCAGGAGAAAGCTGGATGTGGCTTGTATGTCTGGGAGAGCTTTAAGCCTGACTGGCACTTCAAACAGAATTTAGAACTGAATGTCACAATAAATGATTAAATTTAACATTTGGGTTGCTGAGAATTCTGGTGCATCCAGGATTTTCTTAGATGCCTATTCCCCTAGTTAACACAATACAACAATGAATAGTTCCAACAAAAAATAAATGAGTTAAATAATAATGTTTAAGTTTTAAGCCCCTACCTGTAGGGAATAAAAAAATGGACTTACCTTTGCTCCCTCGCAGTGCTCCATCTCAGCCAATCCAATGCTTTCTAGTAGGAAAACATTGGAAGGCTAGTATGCATGAGACCATCTGATTAAAATAGACAAGTTTTACTCTGCTATTTTGGGAGAGGTCCTCTAGTGGCTGTCTGAGTGACAGCCACAAGAGGCATTTAAAACATGAAATGAAAACATTGCCGATTTGCAGAATGGCAATGTTTCACTTGCAAGGTTAAAACGTGGGAGATATTAAATTCACACTACTTCATTGAGATGAAGTGGTCTGGGTGACTATAGTGTCCCTTTAAAGGCACTTTGTAAAAGTGCCTATTTCAATGCGAAATGTGGCACTTTTGGAATTCTATTCTTCTTTTGTTAGATCTGGTGAGATAACAGAAGTACGCATGCATTCTCCCACAAGTCACTCAGAGCCTGTGAGCCTGCACCAACAGGGCTCCATTTTACCTGGTCCAATGAGAAGTCTCTGATTGGTTATTTCCCAAGCAATAAATAAAAGTCTGTGGTGGGAAAAAAGGGAGGGCTCGCAAATGGTGCAGACTTAAAATCTGTACATTTTGCAAGCTTCTTTTAAGACTTATCCCCAATGACAACATACATAAATGCATATATGTTTTAATTGTGGTTATATCTACTAAATAGTGACCCCCCCCCTTCTCACCTGCTGGGTTTTTCTGGCCAAAGTATCAGTACAGTTAAAGGACCACTATAGTGCCAGAGGAAAGGAGTTAAAACTTACCTTTTTCCAGCGCCGGGCGGGGAACTCTCCTCCTCCTCTCCTCCCATTCGGCTGAATGCGCACGTGCGGCAAGAGCTGCAAGCGCATTCAGATGGTCTCAAAGGAAAGCATTTACAATGCTTTCCTATGGACGCTTGCGTGCTCTCACTGTGATTTTCACAGTGAGAAGCACGCAAGCACCTCTAGCGGCTGTCAATGAGACAGCCACTAGAGGCTTTGGAGGAAGGATTAACCCATTTGTAAACATAGCAGTTTCTCTGAAACTGCTATGTTTATAAAAAAAAATGGGTTAACCCTAGCTGGACCTGGCACCCAGACCACTTCATTAAGCTGAAGTGGTCCTTTAAGCTGGATAATTTTTCCTCATGAGCCATTTTAGACAGATTTTGCAATTCATTTTTATGTAGCTACAATTCAGAGATGAGTAAATAATTCTGTAAATTATAGCTTCTAAAAAAACGTGCCTTTAAAGGGACTGTTTAGCTTCATTGAGCTAACTACCACGAAGTAACAGGACAGACAGTAACTGTCTTGTTTATCTGCTTGACAGCCAAGTGGGGTTACCAAGATTTATGTATAAAAAGTACCAAGTTTCTATTTTAAAAAACCCCCCAAAAAATATGACACAATCTTCACACTTAAAACACTTCAGCAAGCTGAGGTGTTTTAGGGGGTCTGGAGTGTCCCTTTAACCCATTAAGGACCAAACTTCTGGAATAAAAGGGAATCACGACATGTCACTCATGTCATGTGTCCTTAAGGGGTTAATAAATCGCCTGGTAATAATTCACCCACTGATCATACAGACAGTCACATCGGACGAGCTGAGAGTATTGGATACGGAGTTAGTACATACCAAGTAGAGATGCCCATAGCCTGCGATCACTGCAATACCCAGTGCAGTCAGCATTACTCAGGCACAAGAAGGGAGGGGGGCAAAGCATGACATCACTTCCGGATAGCAGTAAAGGCACTGGACTGTTCCAGGGAGAACAACCAGAACAGCCCTAGGGTGTACCGACATGCCCGGGGACAATAGAGAAGGTCACTTCCGGGGAGAAGGGAATAAACATAATAAAATGTGACATACACCCGGACTCCCCTATTTTAGCAGTTTTTATAAAGCCTTGTTTTGACACCATTTGGTCTCCTGTAAATGTTAGTGTGGTGATATATAATGTCGGTCCTGTGCACACAGTAATAACATATTTAGCGTTCGATACAGCTTTGGATAGCAGATCGCTATATCGGAAAAGCCCCCAATAATGAGCAGATGGATCCGTGTCTGGAACATACGGTTTGTATTTTACTGGCGATGCTAAACATTTTTTTTTTTTTTTTTAAATACAAACGTATACGCTGTGAACTATACTTCCCGTGATGCTCACCAACCCACTACGATGACTTCAGCATGCCGGGAAATGTAGTCCACGGCGTATACGTTTTTTTTTTTTGAATAATGTTTAGCATCGCCAGTAAAATACAAACCGTATGCTCCAGACACTGATCATGAGAGTATGACTTTGGCACGCCGGGAAATGTAGTCCACGGCGTATAGGACAAACAAGGGGCTTCTTCCCGTGTGTAGGTCGGACTACATAGCTCGGCGCACCGTGACGTAACTTCCGTTTTCCTCCACTCCCTTTGCATCCCGCAATCCGGGGCCACTTGGTTCATCCGGGCCATTAAGTCGGCGGTGATCTAGCGCGCTCGCCCTCGGGACGGGGTATCACCGGATGAATGATGTCTGCACAGGCCCAGATGAGAGCCCTGCTCGACCAGCTGATGGGCACCGCCCGCGATGGTAAGTGGCAATCCGACAGATCACCATTGTATGTAGCTGGGCCTGTGGCCTTCACTTCCTCCTCACGCGGCCATAGCAGCCTTTATGTGCGCTCTGTGCATTGTATCGCTGGGCTGGAGGCGCCTGCTCGCCATTACAGGACTGCTTACACATTGCTTACACGGTTTATTTTATTTCTAAAAAAAAATATTTATATCTGGTCGTCGTTATGACTGCCATCGAGAAATATTTTTTTATCTATAAGAGCTTTTGAGTGCGCAGGTGTTTTTATTTATTTTTCTTTATAAGACGTTAAATTGTTACACACATACACACACCTATAAACACAGCATCCCCCCAAACACACAGAAACACCGCATCCTCTCCCCCCCCCCACCCAAACACACAGAAACACAGCATCCTCCCCAAAACACAGAAACACAGCATCCTCCCCAAACACACAGAAACACAGCATCCCTCCCAAACACACAGAAACACAGCATCCTCCCCCCAAACACACAGAAACACAGCATCCTCCCCAAACACAGAAACACAGCACCCCAAACACACACACATTCAAACACAGAGTACCCCAAGCAGCACACACACATACAAACACAGTACCCCAAACACACATACAAACAGTACCCCCAAAACACACACACATACAAACACAGTACCCCCCAAACACACACACACACACACACACAGTACCCCCAAAACACACACCCACATACAAACACAGTACCCCCAAACACACGACATACAAACACAGTACCCCCAAACACACACATACAAACACAGTACCCCCCCCAAACACACACACACACAAACACAGTACCCACACACACAAACACAGTACCCACACACACACACAAACACAGTACCCACACACACACACAAACACAGTACCCACACACACATAAACACAGTACCCACACACACACACACATACAAACACAGTACCCCCCAAACACACACACCCCACACACACACACACATACACATACACAGTACCCCCACACACATACACGAGTACCCCCACACACACATACAAACACAGTACCCCACACACACACATACACAATTACCCCCACACACACACACACACACAGGTACCCCCCCAAACACACACACACAGTACCCCCAAACACACACATACAAACACAGTACCCTCACAAACACAGTACCCCCCCCAACACACACACACACACACAATAATTTTAACTCATCAATATCCGTATCAATAGTTATGATATGGCATTTTAATTTTAGGGAGCATGGAATAAACTGATGGTAATATTTCAAATAGATGTTATAATAAGTATATAAATAATGTTGTACATATTAATAGTAATAATAACGATATTCAGTGAACAATGAATCGGGATTGCAAAGTAATTAATCTTAATTTGAGTCTTTGTTTTCTGGTATGTAAAAGAATTTTGTGAAGGATTTTTGTGGTGAGCTTTGCTTAGTTAACAATGACAGACTTGTACTGGAAGTTTTACTTTGTAAAACTTGTAATCCACTGAATAGCTTCTCCCCATTGTACAGTGCTATGGAATTTCCTGGCGCTATATAAATGTAATAATAATCAAGCCATAGTGCCCTTTAGACATACATAAACAGTTAATCGCTGTGCAATATTTCTATGAGTAATGTGCCGGTGTGTTTTGTGGAAATTAGTAGCCCTATATTTCTTAACAGCAATCCATAATGTTTGTAACTGTAAAATTGATACTCTTCTGTATTCAAATACATTTTTTTTATTCTCTGAAGCATTTTATTAGTTTGCCCATGACCTAAGTGCGTTTTAATTTCAGCTACTTTGGCCAAAAAAAATTAAAATGTATTTTGTTTCCAACAATTTGCAGTTTAGTGTGTAACACTGCATATATTTACTGTTTTCAATATAGTGCACAAACTAGAGCCCTGGCACTAAATTGGAGTGCTAAATCCACCTTATTTTCTTACAAAAACAGCAACAAAAAGTAAAACTATCCCACCCACACATTACAATGATTTCTAAATAAAAAAAGCAATGTATGTACGCCAACCCGAGACTGTATTTAATCTGATGCTTTTCACTTACTTTATATTGTTCAGTTATTACACTTTCACTATTTTACCTTGGTTATTATTATTATTATTTCAACTTATATAGTGCCAACAGATTCTGTAGAGCTTTACGATATTATAATGGGGGAGGGGGTTTGGCTATAAATAGGACAATTTCAAGAAAACTTACAGGAATGAAAGGTTGAAGAGGACCATGCTCAAACAAGCTTACAGTCTAAAATACAATAGGACAGGGAATAGCAATCAAAATAGGTGGGAGTGTAGAGTGCTTCCCTTCAGGGGATAGCAAATGTGAGGTAAAGGATACTCTGGGAGGCCATTAGCTTTCCTAAAAAGATGGGTTTTAAGGTACTTCTTAAATGATTGAAGACTAGGGGAGAGGCTGTTTCATAGGAAGGGAGCCGCCCGCGAGAAGTCCTGCAAGCATGAGTTGGCTGTCCGGGTGCGTGCAGTGGACAGAAGAAGTGGGGAGAGACCGAGAAAGGGGGAATACCTATGGATCTATGAAGAGATTTAAGAGGGGCTAGAATTGGTCAATGCTTTAAAGGTATGGGTTAGCATTTTCAATTGACTCAATGTAAGGACTGACAAAGGGGTGAGATGTGAGAGGACCGACTAGAGAGGAAAATCAGTCTGGCGGCAGCATTCATTACAGATTGTAGCGGGGCAATACGTTTTTTGGGAAGATCAATTAGGAGAGGGTTAAAATAATCCATGCAGGAAATTACTAAAGCATGGACAAGCTCTTTGGTAGCATCTTGCGTAAGAAAGGGGCGGATGCAGGCTATGTTTTTAAGATGTAACATGCTGGATGTGAGGCTAGAATCAAATATGACACCAAGACAGCGTGCTTGCAAGGATGGACTGATTTGGATACCCCTGACTTGAAGAAAGCAAAATAAGAGGATTAGGAGGAGGAAAGACAATGAGTTCAGTTTTAGAGAGATTTAATTTTAGAAAGTGGGAGGTCATCCAGTCAGAGATCGAGGAAAGGAAAGCAGTGACACGTTGCAGGACGGCGGGAGGAGAGAGATAGCTGGGTGTCATCAGCATACAGATGGTAGTGGAATCCAAATGAGGCAATATGTTTGCCAAGAGAGGCGGTATAAAGAGAAAATAGAAGTGGACCAAGGACAGAGCCTTGGGGGCCTCCAACAGAGACAGGATGAATGGAGAAGGTATCAGAAAAGGAGACACTGAGTGAACGTTGGGAGAGATAGGAGGAAAACCAAGAGAAGACATTGTCACAGAGACAGTGATTGAAGAGTTTGAAGAAGGAGAGCATGATCAACGGTGTCAAAGGCAGCAGAGAGGTCAAGAAGTATTAGTATGGAGTAGTTGCCTTTGAATTTAGCTGCGATTGTCATTAGTAACTTTGAAATAGCAGTCTCAGTGTGAAGGGGGTGGAAGCCAGATTGAAGAGGGTAGAGGAGAGAGTTGGAATTGAGGAAGTGAGACATACGGGTAAAGACAAGTCTTTCCAGAAGCTTTGAGGAAAAAGGGAGCAGGGATATGGGACGATAGTTCAAGATAGGTACTACAGTAGCATGTTTAAGGTCAGCAGGGACAATGCCAGAAAAGAGCAGTTGAAGATGTGTGTTAAGGCACAAGACAAGGGGAGAGACATCTGATAAGGTGAGATGGGACAGGATCAAGCGGGCAAGTGGTGGGGTGAGAGAAAAGAAGCGCAGCCACCTCTTGTTCACTAGACGGGGAGAAAGTTTGAAGGGTAGGAAAGGCATGATCTATGTGTGGTTGAGAAAGGCAGAGTGGGGAGAATTCTTTTCTTAGCTGTTCAACCTTGTCAGTAAAGCATGCAAAGCTCTCGGCTGTAAGGTTCGTTTGAGGGAATAGTAGTTAAAGGAACATTTCCATAACATCTTTAGCTTATGGAGGTTATGGGGGGCAGGAGTGTTTAAGTATTGTCTTACCTTTAGGGGTTAAACTGTTTTTCCAGTTGGTTCCCTAGGTTGGCATCTGATACCACTAGCCCTCACTGCCTTCCTCCAGCCACTGCAGTATGAAGATGTTGCTGTGTAGCTGGTGATAGTATTAACCTATGACTGGCCAATCACTAAGGGAACTAGTGCATAAGATTTATTTAAATAGGTGGCCTTTGGTAGGCTGAGAGTGTCAGATGATGCTCTGTCTCTGTAAGTAATATCCTTCTACGATATTGGTGTTGAACGCTGGAGGTCAAACTTTAGGATTAAACCATTGGAAACTGGTTTAAACCTTGAAGATAAGATAGTGCCTGTTTTTCTTAAGGCTGCAGTATGCTTTATAAAATAATTGTTCATCCTTTAATATAGTTATTCTGAAATAGTGCAACAATCCAGGGTTCACTGCTCTCAAATGCTCCAACATTTTGATCTATAACTGCACGTTTTGCAAACTCTTGAAGACTGTTTATGTTTAGAAAGGTTGAGCCATAGCATTGTTACCTTGTTGCACTTTGAATCAAGAAGTAAAAAACTGAGACCGGATAAATATGTCAGTCAAAGCTGGTGGTCAGAATTTTAGTCTCTAGCCTCTAAAAGTTGCTTTGGTTGTGTGGATTCATAGCATAAATTTTTTTTATTTTTTTTTTAAATCAACCACTTTGTTTGATCTCATCAATATAATAGGAAGGTTTAGTTTATTTACAGATGTTGAAATTAAGTACACAAGTCATGTTATGACTGACGGCATACCTAATGAAATCAATCTTGTGTAGGATTTTCCATACCGAAATATTTGGAGAGCATGGGGTTTCTCTTAAGTTAGAAATCAAGACACGCCCCTTATATTCAAATAACCTTGTTTAAAGCAGTGTGGAAAAACAGCTCTGCACGCGTGACATCAATTATTTAGATGCAAAATGGACTATTACACTACTACTCTAGTGTAAAATCAGGAAGATGAGGCTCCAAATGGATAAATGAAATCCAGAATTGAAAAATATCTTTTCTGCAGAGATACAGAATATGATCAGCCTTTGTGCAAACTGCATATAGCTATTCTGCCTTGATTCAGTTTTAAAGTGTCATTATAGTCACCAGATTCACTACAGTTTAATATAGCATGTCTCTGCACACATTTTAATGTAAACAATGCCTTTTCAGAAAAAAAGGTTTACTTTACTGCATAGGAACACTTCTAGTGGTAGTCACTCAGACAGTGACTAGAGGTTTCTTCCTAGTCCAGTGCCTCCATGCAGAGTATATCGCAGAGTATATCTGTGCTCTGCATGGTGGCACTGAACTTCCGCATAGAGATGCATTGATTCAATGCATCTCTATGAAGAGATACTGATTGGTGCAGTGTGTCGTTTTGGTGCGCATACGCAATAGCCTCCCAATGCTTTCCTTTTGGGAAAGAGATCATAAAGTTTGATCTCAGCCATGGAGGTGGAGCCAGCTGCGGCAAGACCAGCATAGGAAAAAAGGGTATGATTAAAGGACCACTATAGTGCCAGGAAAATATACTCCTTTTCCTGGCACTATAGCGCCCTGAGGGTGCCCCCACCCTCAGGGTCCCACTCCCGTGGTGCTGAAGGGGGAGGAAGGGGTTAATCCCTCTTTTCCAGCTCCCTCTTCTAACGTCCCTGGCTGAATGCGCATGCCTCTAGCGGCTGTCAATGAGACAGCCACTAGAGGCTGGATTAACCCATAGGTAACATAGCAGTTTCTCTGAAACTGCTATGTTTACAGCAAAAAGGGTTAAACTTAGCTGGACCTGGCACCCAGACCACCTCATTAAGCTGAAGTGGTCTTGGTGCCTATAGTGGTCCTTTAAACGTGTTTTTTTTTTTGTTTTTTTTTTACGGTGATCTGAGGGGAGCCGGGGACCTAAATAGTTTAATACTATAGTGTCAATAATACATGTTTGTGTTCCTGACACTGTAGATTATAGATTTAAGATTGGTAATGTGAATTGTGGTGAGTTTGCATTAATTTGCCCCCTTATTACCAGTTATTGTTTGAATGACACAGTTTAGTGTTAATTACTAGGATTATCTTTTTGTTGTTGCACTAAGGTGTGTTTTTGTGGTTATGAATAACTGTAGCAATGTAATGATTCATATAAGGCATGTATTTCAGTCTGTTTGGGATTAATTCATATTAGCCTTGTGACAATACAGTTTCTAGATCTTAAAATAATAGATTATCTTGTTGGTGAAGTTCACAGAATGAATACATAGTAGAAACATCTTCAGAAACTGAATGGTCCTGCACATTATCATGCACTTGTATCTTTATAGATTATAACCAGCACCCTATTGAATCAGTCGGAACAAAATCAGACTGCGTTAGAGGTAAAAGTTGGGTCATAACCAGTGTTACAAAGGTGTACATTACCAATTGTCCACTAAGTGTCTATATAACCTGTAATACATTTGCAAATTTATAACACTTGTGCTAATAAGGATCTCAATAGATGGCATATACACTAGGTCTTGATCCAGCAGCTCCTATATTTTCACAAGCATTGCAAATTGGATTCCGCAGCACTAGAGTGCATTGGAGAAAAGTATGAAACACTCTTACCTCTGAAGCACCTGTGGGTCCAGGCACCAGCATCCTCCCACAATCCTTTGTAGAAAGTGCCATATGAGCAAATGACTCTCATTCCACAGTGCTGTATGAATACTTGTGCCCTCAGTGCACTGTACTATGGGGGTCAAGTTCTTCTGCATCGTATACTTTGGCTATTGGAGGACATGTTGGCATATGTTGTTGGTTTGTTTTATAAAAAGTCTCTTGTGAGAGTATAATACAATAATAATAAAAAAATAATCAGGTGGGTATTCATATTTACTTTCATTTTTTTTTTTTGCAATATTGTGCCCCTCTTCTAGTCACCTTTTAATCCCACCAATCTAATATCTTCCTCTCATTATAGCTATTGTTTTAACTTCCCTTTATAATTCTGTACCTTCTCACATTTATGTTGACTAGTGAGACTGCTAACTGCATGTGACACCGTCATGGTGTATACAATACAAAAAAAAAAGTTTGCTTGTGCTTTATCAGGGAATTATGGTGTCACAGGTCTGTAGTGATATGTGCAATAGTTTTGACATATCTTGAGATGACATCTTTGGAATACAGGGTAATATGTGGTTGACATGGGCGGGTGTAGATTAGCTTTTGGGAACCCTAATAGTTACATTACTGATTTCTTATATAGATGTTTAATTTTTAATAGTTTATTACTTTTAGCTGTTTTATGTTGCATCTCATATTTCATGCAAACTGAACAATTGCGGCTCCTTTATTTCATTTATTAAGGTTCAATGTATCTTTGCCTGCCTACATCTGCACTGGAGTTGCAGAAAAGCCTCGCTCGTCGAGCCGTGAGTCACAATTCATTTTTAACGCTGTTGTAATAAAAATTTGTTATTCACAACTACTTGCATAGCTGTGAGAAATAGTCCAAATGCTTGCAATTTTATTCACAGCTGTTGTAAATATACTCTTGTTGAGCTCAAAAGTTAAGTATCTATGTATGTCTGCTTCATGCCTCCTAATTTTCTCCTATATATTTTTTTTTTTATTGATCTCCCTATCTGATTCGAGTCAAAATTTCCAAGCCATATATAGGATGATGGCCATTGGTTTATCCCAAAAATGGCAAAGTAGTTGCAACACCTTCCTCACAGCAGCAACTTGAAATACGTAATTTTCCATGGTACGGTATAGAATTTGGCTTCTTAGGTTACGTTTGTTTTAATTTTTACTTACTCTTAACTGTGCTGTTGGATTTCTGAAAATGTGTGTGGTTTCATAATTTACAAAATGTCCACGAGTTACTAAATTACATTTAGACTCAATATAAATAGGGCAACTTTCCCAGTGTTTAGCAAACAAATACATTTACAAGTTCTCACTTACAGTATTTTATGCAACCATTTAACTTTGTTCCCTGTCACCAATTGCCATTGGTTTTCTTTGTGGAACTTTAATTGGTTCTGATTTGTTTCAGAATTTGATGTGTATTTCTGCATTAGACAATACACGTTTTAATGTTTACGTGTTCTGTATTAAGCTTCTTGGATCATTCCTAGCTTAAAAAAATAAATAAATAAAAATTCTTCCACCCTGTAGTCACGTGTATAACATGTATTTTATCCGAGATGTGGTCAAACCACGTGTTACTACTAAATTTATTTAGTGGATAACTAGTATTATTGCTACAGTTATCCAATAAACACATCTCAGCTGTTTCTTTTACTGTGCAGTTCAGGTTTTATCCTTTCCAGCTATCATTTATATATTTCCTGGGACCGGTTGACCTAAAGGTTTCTAGGGGTTAGTACGTGAAGATGGGTTCCTTGAGGATAAAACCAGTATTACCACTTTAATAGAAAGTTGTACAGCGACCAATGAGTCAGTTGAAAGTATTTTATGTGGAGCAATGCAGCCATGTGCATGACCTCAGCGGATAAACAGAAAGACAAGTTTATTATAAATTGAAAAGCAATGGCTGAAACACGATAAGGTTTGCATTTAAAAAGGTAAGAAGATCAACTATGGCAGCGATGACGCAACTTGTTTCCTCACGAATTATAAGATTGTAGCACAGGTGTTTTTTTTTTGGGGGTTCAGGGTCTTATGGCATTAATATAACCTTTAACTTGTGTGTATCCTGAATATCTTAACATTAACAATCTATTTTTATGATGCTCATTCTTTCAAACTCCCCACCTAAAGCATCAGTTTAAAGTGCAAGTTTGTTAAATAGACTTGTTTCGTTGTTTTCTTCATTGCTTAATTTCTTGTTTCTGTAATGAAGAGCCACCCTACTCCAAGTAGTCAAACCAGACATAGAAACCAAAAACTTTACTTGGCATAAAGAACACCACCAAAATGATTCCATGTGCTCTTAAGCCTTTAAAGAGGAACTGTCACTTTTATAACTGATGTTTTATAGTTGTGGCAATTCAGTAAGAATTTGTCTTAATGTTTTTTTTTGTTTTTTTTTATAATTTAAAAGGACACTATAGTTACCCAGACCACTTCAGCTCAATGAAGTGGTCTGGGTGCCAGGTCCCTCGGGTCTTAACCCTGCAGATGCAAACCTAGCAGTTTCAGAGAAACTGCTATGTTTACATTGCAGGGTTAAGCCAACCTCTAGTGGCTGTCTTCCGGACAGCCACTAGAGGCGCATCTGCGACGCTGGGGGCATATTATGCCTCCATCATGCAGAGCGTCCATAGGAAAGCATTGAGAAATGCTTTCCTATGGACACTTTGAATGCGCGCGCATGCGGCTCCGCTGACGGCGGTGGAGGGAATAAGGTAAGCTGCTGAAGGGCACTATAGTGTCAGGAAAACCACTGTTTTCCTGACACTAGTGATCCTTTAAATATATAGTTACTTGACATTTCTATAGATTCTCGGTGCCCAGGGTTAAAGGTAATGGGGCAGATGTCTTCCTTGTGCTGTAAGTTTGGGTGTCATGCTGGGTTGTAGAGGGAGTCCCGAAACCATCTCTTGTGTCAGCTAATGCATAGGCAACTTATGAGGCTAAGGGGAAATCAGAGCTACCGTTTTTCCAATTTTTGCATCCCCTTGGCAAATTAGTCCATAGCTATGTGGAGCATTGATACAGGTTTATAATTTGCAAATATTTGATGCAATATACATTTGGTGTTTTAGTCATCTGGGTAAAAGTGCCCTGATAGACTATCTGTAGTGCAAAAGAGAGGATGTATGTATTTCTGATGGGAGTAAAACTGATTGTAGTATTGAGTGAAACCCAACTAAAAGGCCACCATTACTATGTTAAATATATTTACTATTGGCATTTCTGTAGCACCAAAACCCAACAAATAATTGACATAAAAATTTTGTCAGACGAGGTAAAGAAAACCCTTCAAGTTTATAATCAGAGATATGACATATAATGTATTCTGAAATCTACTTATCGCAGGTGTGACAGATTCTCTTTAAGAGACATTTCAAGCACCACACCTCTAAGAACACATTCAATGTAATGGAATATTGTGCAAAAATATATTGATGTCTTATTGTGTTTTTTTGTTTTTTTTTTGCATGATGTCAAACGCATGGATTTAGCAGTTTTTTATTTATTTTTTTTGTTTTCCTAGTAGCTAAAAACCATTTTTTTTTGTTTTCTATATACCAAGATGGAATATGCAATACAAGCATTTTGTGAAGACACTGCATTCAGGAAATGGCAGTTTAATACAACATTTTGTCCAAACCTCATAAATATGTCTAATTTTACATGTAATATTTCAATGTATTTGTTGGGGGAGGATTTAAGTTCTTTGAATTAGTTTTTCTTCATTCTTCCTTACAGTGCCATCAGCATTTTACTAAACTGCAGAGTAATGTAATTGGTGTCCTGCAAATGTGAAGGTTTATATTATCGTTATAGTGGGGGTGAGTAAGTGGCCTACTGACATGGACACACTCCTCAGATCTTGGAGACATTAGAACTGCTTTTTGCTTAAAAGGCTAGATCAGTCTTACAGTGCTGTTTCATTTAATGCTACTTCTTAGTAACTATATTCAGCTTGGATTTATGTGCAAAGCCCGTTAGACTGTATTTTATACCTTAATTGATTAGAAAGTAACATTCAAGTGCTATACAAATGCGTGTAGCATTTTAAAGCCCTACCAGTTAGGACAGGGGTTCCCAACAGAGTCCTCAAGTACCCCCTAACAGTCAAGGATTTAGAGATTATCCTATTGTGTCTAAAGTGTTTTTAAACTTTTTTTTATTCTTTCTAAAAACACGTTGGACACAACTGGGTAATCCCTAAGTCCTGGACTGTTAGGGGGTACTTGAAGACTCTGTTAGGAACCACTGCGTTAGGGTAAAGTGTTTAATAGTTTTAATTTTAGGATTTAAAAAAAAAAATTAAAAAAAAATTTAAGCATGCCTTTTAACAAATGCCTGTTTTGTTTTTGTTGAAATTCAGAAGCACTCTTAACACAATTTTTTGAGAATTATGGTTGTTGTTGCAAGACAAGTATTTTTCTTGTAAATAAACGTAAATATTTTTTATGGGCTGTATAAACTTTCCAAACTACTACTAGTGTGTTAATGGTTGGATACTGTGTAAAACTTCTGGTTTTTGTTTTTTAGGTGATGAAACTCGGCAGCGGGTGAAGTATACTGATGATCGCGTCTGCAAAAGTCATCTGTTGGATTGTTGCCCCCATGACATTCTTGCTGGAACGGTAATTATTAAATTTGATTTAATTCACAAAAATTGGGATATATTGATATACTTGTTCCCTTATCATTCTCCTCCCCCCACAATCCTATCCAGTGGTTTTTAACATTTGCCTGGGCATTACATGTGTCATCTCTGATGTCTACTCTGAACAGTTGGGTTGAGTTAGGCTTCCAATGTTTCTTGTAGCTTGTTCTCTAGTGAAGGACACGGAATGTGATCCCAAACTGCAGTGTTTGCCACCCTAAAGCTATTCCTATCAACTAAAAGAAGCTCAATTCTATATGCCTCTACTTCCCACTGATGTCGTGAGATTTAGTCCTGGAGCCCCCAGATTTTCTCACCAGTGGCAAGAGGAATGGCAAAGTATGAAGTGACAAGAGAATTGTGCTTTGTAATAAAAAAAACAAAAGTAACCCTTCCACTTCCGTTTTACTGCCTAGTTGGGCAGAAGATTATGTATTTTATACCTGGATTTTTCCAAAACTCTCGGGTGAGTCCACTACTGCACCTACCCAGAAAATGTATCCAAAACAGGATAAAGAACACCATGTGATCATTTTAAATGTCCTGGGTTGGTAACATTGCTTACTCTACAATTGTTTATGTATCTCATTTTGATAACATTGCTTGATTTCCATCATTGGTCAAATCTAATGCTCCTCATAGAGTAGTACTGAAGACCTGATGCGCAAGCAGAGATTGTACATCCAGTATTCACCATAGGAAAAAGCATTGAATCAGTGTTTTCCTTTTGAGGGCTTCCATGTCACATGATCAAGTTTTAGTCTTCCAGTTCCATGGAAACACCTCTAGTGGCTGTCTAGTAGGTTTATTTAACCCTGCAATTTAAACTTGCTGTTTCTTAAAATAAAAAATATATAAAAATAACAAACAAAAAATCCAGTGTTTTACCATTGTAGGGTTAAATTGAGATGAAGTGGCCTGGGTGATTTTAGTGCTCCTTTAAGATAGAGAATCTCCAGTGTCTCTGAGCAAATGGAATTTGGCACATACTAGAAAATTATGATGTATGTAGTGCATTTAGAAAGTATTCAGACCTTCATTATAATTTTTTTCTTCACATTTTATTTTAAATTTTACAGTCTAATGCTACAGTTGTTTGTTTTTTTTTTGTTGTTTTTTTTCTTGACTCCATAATAAAAAAGCAAACAGATTCTTGACACCATTGCAAATATATTAAATCGAAAATAACTGAACTATTACATTGACATAAGTATTCTGCACCATAACTCCGTACTTAGTTGAAGCACATTTGGCATCTGTTACAAGCCTCAAGTTATTTTGGTTAGGATGCAACAAGATTTGCCAACCTGTGCTTGGATAGGTCCTGACATTTATTTCTGCTGATCTTCTCAAGCTCTGTCAGGTTTAAGGGAAACCGTTGGTGGGCAGCCATTTTCAGGTCTCTCCTAAGACGTTCAGTTGAGTTCTTATTTTTGCATGGGCTTCGCTGTATGCTTAGTGTAAGTGTCCTGTTGGCAGGTGAGCTTTCAGCCCAGTCTGATCTCATGTGTTCAGCTTCCCTCAGTCCTGAACAGTCTCCCTGACCCGAACACTAAAAAAACACCCAAAATCATGCCTTTTTTGCTTTGTCATTATGGGATATTGAGTGAGGTTTGATGTAAAAAAAATAATTTAAACAATAGTAACATAAGCCTGCAGAATAAAAAACAATGAAGGTGACTGAATGAACAGTTAAAGTGTAATGCGAGCTGCACCAGAGAATAGTGCCATTTATTAAATTCACTAACCAAGCTGAGCTGTATCACCAAAACATCTTCAAACCCCTCAGGATAGGGTGACCAAACTGATAGTCATGATTTGAAACTGTAAAAAGATTTTGAAAACCAAAAAAAAAACCATGAACATTAAATGGCTTACCTAGTCCAATATCCTGATTACTTTTATTTATTTATTTATTTATTTTTTTAAAAATACATCCAGTACTTTATTTCTTCTCCGTCTCATTTTGGATTTTTGCTGTAGATGGTGTGCTTGAGGTGACAGTATTTTCATCTAAACAGTTAAGAGGGACCGATCATAGGAATACTGTCAACAGTACAGGCAGATTTGCATTTTGAAGCAAAACGCATATTCCATGCAAAATTTGAGTACGTGGGTTTTTTTATTATTCAGTTGAAAAATGGTATTTGCTTTTAAATTGAAAATGACGTGGATAACTTGCAAAGTATAAAATTGCACGAGAAGTGACGTAAAAGCCCACATGTAATCTACTGCTTAGAGCTGTTAGTAGAGCAGAGAAAACCTGCAGGAAGGGAAAGAAAAAAGTTACAGATCAGTCTTGAGACTAATGATCAAATTGTGACTACTGCAATTGTGAGAACACTATAGCGTTAGAATACCGGTTTGTATTCCTGCTGCTGGAGTATTACCCTACCTATACAGGTGCAGAGGTACTGCCCTCAGACCATGTCATTGAGCTGAAGTGGTGTGGATTCTTTTAAGATAAGCAAAAAAATCTATTCCACTAGCAGTTAATTGACTAACCAATTTGCCAGCCTTCATTAGGTGACCTGATGGCTGGTATCTAGGAAGGACATACTCAGTCCATTATCATTCTCCACAAACAATTTTTTTTTTTTTTTTTTCATCAATTAGCACAAATCTGTTTTCATAAATTTGCCAAACAGCTTGTCATAATATTGGCAGGCACCATCAATCGTTTCTGGTTCATTTCATTTCATTTTTTTTTTTATTCCATCACAAGTTGTCACAGCCAAAAAAGTGCAGAAACATAAGACAGATTCTTTCTTACAACACACAATTTCTTTCATATTGCCACTGGTAATTGATATGCAAACAGAAAAAAAAAACTTTGGATGTTGCTCTATCACCTAAGTAACGTTGTGTAAGTAAATTCAAGATGTAAATTGCATGTAAGGTCTCTGAATTGTCCAAACAGGAAAAAAAATGTTGCTGGCAACATGTAAATTAGACTCGGTGTCCACAGGATGGTCTGTATAAATATTTCTCAGGGGGAGACCTCTATCCTACATGGTAAATATTGTATTTTTCTTTTACATTTACTTGATTTGCAAATTCTACAGCAAGCTTTCCTAATGATACCTTTCTCTTTACTCCTGTTAGCGTATGGATTTGGGTGAATGCACCAAGATTCACGACTTGGCACTAAGAGCGGATTATGAAATTGCAAGCAAAGAGAGAGAGCTGTTTTTTGAGCTTGATGTAAGTGTTAACATTAATATTTTGCGACAAGGGAGTAGTGGGAAATTACTGTACAGTGGAAGTTTCATAATACTGGGAGGGCATGATATAAATTACTTAAATACAAATAGTATGTCTGCTGATGTAGTATTTCTGTATCTGCTTTTATGAGATTTTCACACTTCTGTGCCTACAGTTTAAAGATAATGATGCAATAAATGTCTAGTATGTGATTATCAATTCATGTTAAAGGTGAATGTTGGTGTTGCTTACATCGCCAGACAGCGAATAAATATCCTCTTAACACCAAAACAACCTCATCTTAATGAAATGTTTTAGTGCATAGATTTGTTTCTATTGGACAATTTAAAATATGTATTTATGAGAGAAATATACAAAATGTTTGTCCAAAACCATGCCTTAAATGGCCTGACTGACACACTAGAGGAGCTTCTTAATGAAGACTTTGATTTTTCTTCGTACTGGATTGTGATGTTTGCAAACACAATTTATAGAAGATTTTCAGTGTTTGAAATCCCTTCCTCACAGTGCATTACTGCTGTGCAAAATGCTGGCGAGCTTGGCTGGGCCCATTCAGGAGTTGGTGCAGCTCCTTAACGTGGTACGTTTTGGGGAGATAGAAATATTTCCTCAATCAGATTGTGCAGCCATAACCACTACAGTGTAAGTAGACAAACATTTTTAGAATGGTTCCACTTCTTATATGGGATCCATATGGCACACCTATCCACCTCCACTACGTCACATTTGTAAACCCGAAACGTCTTAGCAGGAGCTTCCATTAAGCTCTCTTGGGCTAAGCCCTCCGGTACCGGGCTAGTTCATTGACTGAAAGTGACAGCGGATTGATTTCAGCCATTCAGCTATAACATGCAAATTTAAGATTGTTTGTGAGCACCAGAACTGTATATTTGTACAGTGAAAACATTTGTCTAATAAAGTGGTATGTGTATAATTCTCACGTGTCTAGAGCATCTGACTGAGATTTAATATTGAAATGCTTATAATAAGTATCTCATATGTGGTTCAAAGAGCTAAAATATGGAGCAATCATAGCTGAAGCATATGTCATTCCTAGGCTATGCAGACCATATAAAATCTGTTAAAGAGACTGAACAGATGATACTCATTGAAAAAAGTAGCATTAAAGTATTTTTTTTTCAAATGTTTTGGGGTGTGGGTTTTTGACTCTTATGTCGCATAAACCTTTTTATGGAAAACAAATAAGAAAATTCATTGCTGTCATTTGATTTACCTCCAAATTTTCTAATTTAGGCGATGGATCATTTGGAGTCCTTTATTGCAGAATGTGACAGACGAACTGAGCTTGCTAAGAAACGTCTTGCTGAAACCCAAGAGGAAATAAGTGCAGAAGTTGCAGCTAAGGTATTTATCATGTGAGGTCTCTGGATTTTAAATTCTGCTTTATGTAATTCCATGGTAATTTCTATATTTCCCCTTTATTCTTTCCACTGCATTTTTATTACCATAAGCAAAGTGACAGCTTTAAACTTTAATCTGTTAGACATCTGCATGGAACAATATAATCAAATAGAAGGAAAAATATCTTCTGCCTAATTTTTCCATATTTCTTTCTATTCATATTCCTATCTTCTGGTATGTATTTTTTCATCCATTTTTCCATATAGCAATGATGCTTTCCTTGCCTCTCTTTCTCTTAGATTGGTGATCTGCTTTATAACGTTCGTTCTGAGTGGATTTTATAAACAAGCACCCATTCATTGGTAGAGAGGGCTCATCTAACACTCAGCCAATGGATGAGTGACCGTATCTGCATCCAGCTTGTGCAGCATCCTGACATTTTTGAAGGCTTGGTAGGTGCTGGGATGCAGGTAAGAGGCAAACCGATGCAAAACGGTTTGTCCCCTTACTAGAGAATAGCACCAGATCCTCCTTTTTCTTTACTACATTTTTTTTCTTTCTAGTCACTGGTGGTGTGTTTTTTTTTTTTCTTTCTTCTTTTTTTCTTCAGTAATCTGAGAATTGACAAGGGAATTGTAAATATTAGGACTAAATAAGCAGAGGAACAACATCTTAGACTAGGCTGTTAATAGTACTTCAGTATGGAGTCCCATATTCACTTCTTCACAATGCCCAGCTTATGGAATAACCACACCTTTAAATGATATTATTGATTGTGCCTGATCCTCTTGGTGTTTTTTTTTGTGTTTGTTTTGGTTTTTTTTTTAATTACCGTATATACTCGAGTATAAGCCGAGTTTTTCAGCACATTTTTTGTGCTGAAAAACCCCAACTCGGCTTATACTCGAGTCACTGTCTGTATTATGGCAATTTACATTAATTTACATTGCCATAATACAGACTGGGGGCTGGCAGCGAGCGCTTACCTCTCCTGCAGCTCCTGTCAGCTCCCTGCTCCTCCGCGCCGGTCCGGTCAGCAGCTCGGTCAGCTCCCAGTGTAAGTCTCGCGAGAGCCGCGGGGTCATAGTGCGGCTCTCGCGAGACTTACTGTGTGAGCTGACAGAAGAGCTGCACGGACCAGCGCGGAGGAGGAGGGAGCTGACAGGAGCGGCAGGAGAGGTAAGTAACAGCTCTGCCAGCCCCCCTCCTCCCCCCACTGAACTGCCAATGCCACTGGACCACCAGGGAAGGAGAGCCCCCCTCCCTGCCATGTATCAAACAGGGAGGGGGGACAACAAAATAAATAAAATATATAAATAATAATAAAAAAAATAATATAACAAAAAATTTAAATAATATTAATTAATAATATATAAATATAATTAATAATAAAAAATAATATAACCAAAAAAATTTAAATAATAAATAATATTATTTTATTTTTTTATAAAAATGCCCACCCCCCACCAAGGCTCTGCACACTGCATCACATACACACACACTGCATCACATACACACACACTGCATCACATACACACGCACTGCATCACATACACACGCACTGCATCACATACACACGCACTGCATCACATACACACGCACTGCATCACATACACACGCACTGCATCACATACACACGCACTGCATCACATACACACGCACTGCATCACATACACACGCACTGCATCACATACACACGCACTGCATCATCTCATACACACGCACTGCATCTCATACACACACACTGCATCTCATACACACACACACTGCATCTCATACACACACACACTGCATCTCATACACACACACACACACTGTAAATAAATATTCAATTAATATAATTTTTTTTAGGATCTAATTTTATTTAGAAATTTACCAGTAGCTGCTGCATTTCCCACCCTAGTCTTATACTCGAGTCAATAAGTTTTCCCAGTTTTTTGGGGTAAAATTAGGGGCCTCGGCTTATATTCGGGTCGGCTTATACTCGAGTATATACGGTAATCATTTTTAGCTGTACCTATAGTAACTAAGAAATAACCTCTTTACCACATAAGCATTGAAATCTAAAAACATGAACATATGTTTCTACATTTGGTCCTTTCTGATAGCATGTTTTGTGTGGTTTGGCACTGAGGAAAATGTTGTGGTGAGGTAAAAATATGCATTTCATTTATGCCCTGATACAGAGCCTTTTAAAGTTACAAGTTTACAAATAAATGTATGATACGGAGAGATAATTGTACCAGCATGTGTCATCCTTCAAGCTGAGTTTTTTTTATGTTTTGTTTTTTTCGCTTGTACTCTGCATCAGTCGATTTACTGTAATAAAAAAAAAAAAAAGACATCTGCTAATCTTATCTTTGGGTATTTTGCTTTGTAGGCAGAAAAGGTTCATGAGCTGAATGAAGAAATAGGAAAGCTTCTTGCAAAAGCTGAGCAATTGGGAGCTGAAGGAAACGTGGATGAATCACAAAGAATTCTCATGGAAATGGAGAAAGTGAAAGCTAGAAAGAGAGAAGCTGAGGTAGGTTGCATACACACTCATTCTTGTAATCGGAAATGCAAGAAAACAAAGTGCACTTGTATGTAGTACATTGATATTTCTTGACCACATTGCAAGACTATTCTCTCTAAAGTATGTATAAGATTTATTTGTGTATGGATATTGGGCTATTTTTTATTTATTTTTATTTTTCCTGTGTATTATTCATAATCTTAACTTACAAATAGAACCGTGGATTTTCTAAGTAAAATTTATTTATTTTTTAAACTTTTTTTTTTTACACTTGTAGGAAGAATATCGTAATTCAATGCCGGCATCTAGCTTTCAGCAGCAGAAACTGCGCGTTTGTGAGGTGTGTTCCGCCTATCTTGGACTCCATGACAATGACCGCCGTCTTGCGGATCACTTTGGGGGCAAATTGCATTTAGGCTTTATTCTGATTCGTGAAAAACTGGAACAGCTGCGGGTATGTATTTGCTACTTGAACCTTTCCTTTGGTCTTACATTTGTTTAGAATTTTGTTTGGGTGGAGGGGAGGGGGGTTTAAGTTGCATGTTTGCAAATGTGTCACTTTGTTACCACAGGAAAGATAAATTCAAGCAGGGTTTGACTGAAATGAGCATAGTTTAACATTTTGGACTAAGTTTGTGAGATTGATAACTTTCTGCTTTTCAAACACTAATTCGAGAGATCAAATAAATGGTGGCACTCCACATGTAAATAACAAAAATAGCTATTTACATTTTTTTTTTATTATTTTTCTGTGCAGGAGTTACAAGCATATGTCAAGTGTCACAACAGCGGGAATGGGCTAAACTCTAATATTGGCAATGTGGCGTTCAGGAATTGCACTTTTCTTTTGTAAAAACATGTTTGAAACAATCTAGGAACAATTTTAGCATGTAATGAAAATTATACACGTTTAACTGATATCAATAAAACAATGCTAAAGTAGCTAGCGCATCTTTGATTCAAGCCAGGTTCATATGCATTATTTATAAAACTCTATAAGATGAAAACCACAGATGCTTAGTGTCCCACTTGTGTTGACCTATGGTAGGGCAATAACCTGAAATACAACATTGGGACATGTAATGTGTACTCCGCTGTTTTAAAATAAATGGGTAGCTATGGCATTCTCTGTATGCAGGGGAGTACCTAGGCAACCACAAAGATTTCAGGTCCATCAGAGTCCCGCAGTGCTTGCGTCTCGGCCCCTGTCCTGAGTGGTCATCTCCCAGGCTTGTACTATAGGACCATGTGTTGTCCCTGCTTTTGGGCATGCAGGAGCATAGTCCATCTCCGGTGCATGTCGTCCCAATCAGCCGATGCCGGCCCTTGAGGCTTGACAGGTGGGCCATGGGCACTTGCGGAGTTGGTGCTGCGGCAAGAGTCCGCCACCCTTATGTCCTGGAGAGGCTCCCTGCCCACGTCCTTCGCCAATTGGGAGCTGTGTTGCTTTCCGGTAAGCCTCACGGCAGTCTACTCAGGCGTATGAGGGCGAGGTTGTGCTTCTTTGGCTGGAGGACTCCGGTGTTGCTGAGTGGTAGGTGAATTGTGCGAGCTTGGTCTCACTCTGGTATGTGTGAGGGTGGGTGTCGGAGTCTGGGAGGCATGTCGTCGTTCCCCGCCGTTTTGAGATCCGAGGATGGCACTGTCTGGGTGCTGCTCTGGCGGCTCGGGGTGGGCCTCTACTCAAGAGGCGTCGGGTAGCCGGGCGGATCCAGGCCGCCACACTTTGCATCGCCAGCTTGAAGTGCCGACCCTTTGTGTGGAGCGATGTCCAGAGGTTGGTGCGAAGCTGGTAAAAGAATTCTAGGGTGCACTTGGGTGGTTTGAAGAGGGTGTTTTGTGCCGCCATATTGCGTGGGCCCCTGTAGTCCCGTGCGTTTGCTGGTTTGGTCGCTTGGTTGAGCCGTGTTGTGGGGGTAGTCGTCCCCAGCGTTTACCGGGATATCCCCCTCCGGTCCAGAGGGGGGTTAGTGGGGCAACCTCCGAGTGAGACTTATGAGCAGGTCCCGTGCCGGGGGATCGGCCGCCTCCCTCAGGCTCCACTCCAGTGTGGGCCGCATGGCCGGTATGGGTGCTCGTTTGATGTGTCGATGCGGGACAGATATCGTTCTGTTCCCTGTGTGGTCCCGTATCGGTTTTTGGGCACTTTGTGCTGCTGGCATGGTTGGATTGTTCGGGATAATCGTATTTGTGCTCGTTGGCATGAGAGCCCCCATGGAGCACGTCCGGCCATCTTGGCAGTCAGGCCCCATCCCCAGCTATTTAAATTTTGTTATGATTTACAGCAGAGCTACAACATCCTAAATTGATCTCTGTTCAATGCTTTCTGATAGTACTAGTACCTTAAAACCAACTTTTTAACCAGGAAACAATCATCTCACTGACACTTAAACTAGATGTAGCATCTGGATCCATATAATAATCTGTAATGACAAAGAATCAAGCATACTGTATACACTTATTAATATAGCAAACTTGTTCTAAAGGAATCCTTGTCTTATACATTACATAAAGTGTTTATATATTAATCATTTGGCAGGAAAATTGCATTTTCTGATTTCCTAAGTTGGTGACATGGTTATCAATGGGAATTTCTCCTAAACTCCATAAAATATTTTGTAGATAAATATTTAACTGCACTAAGCAAAAGGATACAAAATATACTAGATACAACTCTATTTGTATATGGCCAGTCATGTAGATTAGACAGTTATTTATATAAATATAGATATAAAAAATTTATTATAATTTTTGTTTCCATTCCAGAGAACTGTGGCAACAAAACAAGAAAAACGAAACCAAGATCGCTTGAGGAGAAGGGAAGAGAGGGATAGAGAGGATCGAGGACCAAGACGGTATGTTTCTTGGAAGGTTGACAGCCATAATATCATAAGTTCAACAACAAAAAAATTCCCTACGTATTAACATTTTTAATTTTGTACATTTCATGTGTGAGAACTAAATTATACAGGTAGTTTAAATATTTTTGTAAAGGTTCTAGTGATGTTGGATATAGTAAAAATGTAAACCATAGAAAAATGAAGCAGAGAATGCTATTCTGAAAATGTAGTGCTTAATAAAAATTGTCGTGAGGGATATTTTTTTTGGCACAGTTGACAATATCTTAAAATCTTTTTTAGCCTTCCTTTTGGATCAACCGCATAAACGGATGACTGAATTTCTATGTAACTAATTACAGAAATGGTGAAAATATATAGTGTAATACAACAAATTATATACACTACATTTTATGTTTTGTTTTCCATTTGGCTGAAACTGCACAAGTTCCAAAGAAAAGTTTAGGTGTTGCCAATAGGCACAATAAATCAACAGATCTAGAGCGATATTGGTATTTACATCTCACAGACCTCTGTGAAATGTAAATTTCTACATATTATTGATGGAGGTGTAATTTCTGGTAGAAAGGCAGGATACCACTTTTAGGTTCTTCATAGGTGTTTCCTTTCTATTTGGGGTATGGTTATATTTATCTGCATTATAGAATGCTGTAGATAGATTCCAGTTTAGAAGGCTCTTCAATAGTTTGGTGTTTTTGTTTCCAGGTCCAAGAGCAGGGATCGTCGTAGGTAAGTCCCATTTTTAACTTAATTGTATTATCTTAACAGACCACTCTGGGCACCCATAACAATTTAATCACATTAAAGTTATGGTTTAAGAAGGTCATGGTTGCCTCTTACCTTAAGGGGTTATACTATTGATGATTGTTTTAAACATAAAATCTGGAAGATTGCCTAATCACAATGACCCTCCTCTTCCCTGGACGGTCAAAGAAAGCTTCAGGTTGGGTGCTGCTGATAGGTTGAGGACCTACTTCACTCACTGAGTGAGAAGCTATTGATAGGCTGACAGCATTCGCTTATGCATTAATCCTATCAGCAGCATCCAATCAGTCTTCCTGACTAAAGCCTCAGACCTTAAGAGGAAGTGGAGGAGCAGAGCGATCGGGCGTCTACCAGTCTTTGTGATTAAAAAGTTAGTTAACGGTATAACCCCTTAAAATAAGGGCCTCCTCATTTTTTTATACTCAACATGTAGTTGCCCAAGGTGGAAGAAGGTATACTGGCATATTCTTTACAGTTGATAATGCATGCTCTGGAAACCTTATTCCATCACTTATGCTGTAAATTTTTTTTATTTTTAAATCAGATCAAGATCCAAGGAGAGGAGGAGGCGCCGTTCTCGTTCCACATCACGTGACAAGCGCAGGTCCCGATCAAGGTCAAGGGACCGCCACAGACGCCATCGCAGTCGTTCAGGCAGTCGCAACAAAAGTCACCGCAGTTCAAGAGATAGGGGATCAAAACACAAGTAGTTGTACTGATATTAAACTGTAAAAGGTATTGAATATGTTTAACTGCTTTAATGTTTTGGCAGAATAGCGTAGTTTATATTGACAATGTTTCAAATATTTCATTTCCATGTTAATTTTTATTACTTTTGAAACCAATTAAAAAAGTTCTATATTGTTATTTTGGTACAGAGCCCTTTTAGTGTTATTTTTATTTTTCAGTTTTCTTTTTAAGTGTCACTATATCAGATATTTGCTCTTTAAAATGAAAATACAGCTGCTGCATGTATATTCTGAAATTCAAGGCAAATGTTGGCAATGTATAATACATTCAATTTGTAAAAGAAATGTTTCATGTGTTTTAAGACAACCAACTGTCTACTGCAAGTCCAAGTAATAGCATTTGTCATTTAATGAACCCAAATCTAACACATACAACATTATGGAAAATAACATTGAGATCCCATAACATGCTTTCACTAGCAAAAGCTAATTGTACCCTTCCTAATAAACGTTTGCCATCTTTAGTTTCTTTTGATACATTTGTGGTGGTGTATATGAAAGCAATCTTGGTTTAACCTTTTTTAGGTAATTCTCATTTAGGTCCCCACTACACATTAATTATACTGTGAAGAATTTCCGTGATTAACTTATGTTTGGCGGATAGTTTCAGCTCTACTATACTGTCCATTAAAGTGAGGTTTAATGGCCAACCAATTGAAGATCAGACTTCTGGTGTGAAACCGTTTGAAGGCTACTGTACTTCCTTAGTAAACACTGAAATTTTAGTAGTTAAACTGAAGGGTTTTTTTTTTCCCCTCCTCCTTTCCTTTCGTTCAGATAATTATACTTGAGGATGCTTCTCTAATTCTGTGCATGATGAATGAAAACCCAAAGTCTTTGTCGAGGAAACACCTGTAGTGACTGTCAGTCTGACAGCCATTAGTGGTGTATATTAGGCAAACTATAAACAATGGCATACACTAGAAATTTGTGTTTTAGATTACCTTAACAAAAGGGACATGGTCTTTGAACCACAACCTCTTCATTAAGATGAATTGTTTTTCTTTTATGCTTAGTGTCCTTTTAATGCATTAAGGCAGGTTAGAGAAATAAAATGTTGAGTGGAAATTTAAATCAGATTGTAGATACCATGTAACTGAGAGTGCCAACATACAATGCTGGAAACTCATTAGGTTTACCTTTGTGTGTATTCCTTTGAGTTTAGCAACAAAGTGTGGTTGTATATATACAGAAGTGATCTTAATACCAGGGAGGTATCGTTTGTGAAGTTCTGCAGATATCTCTGGTACCTTACCCTTTTTATTGGTCAGGCATGTTAAAGAATGCAATTTCCAGGGGCTGTGCCTGTTTTAAGTTTAGGCATGTCTGCCAACAAGAAGAGTGAGATCACATTCTAAATAAGGTAGGTGGTGGTAGGTGTCTGACACCAGGGAAGAATTGGGGAAGATGTGACTATAACAAATTCTTTAGCGTGATCTTAAATGGATCAGAATGGTCTTAGTAGTAATGGTAATTGCTAACTGGACCCCATGAAGATGAGTAGGGCATGTCTTGCTTTGGAAAGATAAGATCATGCTGGCATGGCCCTAATCTATAAGACATCCTGTAACTCCATTATCCACATTAACAGTGAGTGAGCGGAGCGTTAACCTGACAGCTGACCTAGCACTGATGTGAGAAACACTCCTATTACAATAAAGGGAAAACAGGGTAGAACTTGTGTTGACATTGGCTGCCAAGTCTCATACTTGGTTTGTTTTGTTCATTCATTTGTCTTTGCACAACGAGTGAATATCTTAGATATTCCATCTACAAGTATTAGTAATCCCAAACGTAGGCATTCATTGGTCTCTGGTAGGCCTTAGAATTTATAGGTAAGTATCATGTTTTTTTTAATAGCTTTTTGCAATTCGATTAAAAAGGATCGGCTTTTGTCTGTACAGCCCTTTCCTTTAAGTATTTGTTTAATATTTACAATAGCCCTACACTTTTAAAAGACTGTCACCACCTGCAAGATTTTATTTATCTGTATCAAATTATTCGGGTTTTAGCACTCATTTTTCCCTGTCTTTCTTTCTTACATGCTCTTGTTTCAGAGGGGACAGAGCTTGTCTGCATTTTAGGTCAGCAGAGATTGCACACAAAGGACCACTTATGAAAGGTTTAAGATCCGACTTCTTGGAGATGGGAAACTTGAAAGTACTTCAGATAACATATTTTGTGTTGCATTGTAAATAATCATTGTTCGACAGATACAAATATACGGTTTTTACATGCCGAAAACTCATCTTTTATAAACCTAAATTTTTATTGTTTGAATAGCTGTGTTTGCTGAACTGTATTCTGCTTGCCCTAAGTTTCAACAGTAGTGGAAGTACAAATAAAGTATTTGCCTAGTGTAAAATTTTATTTTGTGTGGGATATTTTATTTTAAAATATTTAATTTGTGATAGTGCTGAACATTACAAAGGACATACACTGGTGGGTAGATTTGATTTTATATAAAGTAGCAGTTGTGTATTGTGTTACAAAATGTTTCTATGAATGGACCTTTTGGTCTAGTGTATGATTTAGTCAATGACCGTTTTGCAAGCAGTAATGCTGTTGGATTTTTTAAGTTGCCAATACACATTTCCAGTCAATCCAGAGGGTGGGATGACACAAGAATAGGTAGATTAAAACCCATAGCGTTAGGAATTTGTTTATATTCCTAATTCTATAGTGTTTCTTCTAGCATCTTGCCTAACCCCCTGCTTCCAGTATAAAAAAAGAAACCCCACAAACTCTCCATGATGCTCCACATCACACCCCTTGCAATGGCCGCTCTTCTTGAGGGTGAATCTACAGTATGAAAGCACTGCAATGCCTCGTAGTAGTCCTACACCCTCACTGTCGTATGGAAATCACACAGTAACCACCTCCACCAGCCACATTTAACCCCATAGATTTTAACCTTTAAAACAAATCATTTTATGTTAAATGAATTGAAGTGATGGCAAAATATGCCTTAAAAGTGTAAAATAAACATTGTGACTATGTATTGGCAATCTGATTTCTCATTTGGTCAACACTGTTCTCAATGAGGAGATAGTGATCAACCAGGTCTGTTTGGCTTGTGCTGGCTCTGCCCCTGATCTGCCTTCTTGTCACTCTCAGCCAATCCAATGATATCCTATGATAATCCCATTGTGAATGGCTCAGATCATCACTTCTGGTAATGTCCGCCAAGCAGGCAGATCAGAGTCAGCAGTTGCAAACAGGAATAAAAAGTAATATTTGACTATATTAAAGGGACACTATAGTCACCAGAACAACTACAGCTTATTGAATTTGTTCTGGTGAGAGGAATAATTACCTTCAGGCTTTTTGCAGAGAAAATGCAGTGTTTACATTACAGCCTAGTGATAACTACACTGACCACTCCTCAGATGGCTGTTAGAGATCCTTACTGGGTCATGGCTGCCTAAAATTAATCCAAATATTCAGTGTCTCCTCCCTCTGCATGCAGACACTGAACTTTCCTCATAGAGATTCATTGATTCAATTAATCTCTATGAGGAGATGCTGATTGGCCAGGGCTGTGTTTGAATCACGATGGCTCTGCCCCATGATCTGCCTCTTTGTCAGTCTTAGCCAATCCTATGGGGAAGCACTGTGGATCAGGCTACCACTTCTGATGATGTCAGCAGACTGCTTGTTTTTTGAGGCAAACAGCATGCAGAGTTACAGCTTCAGGCTTCAATACAGTAAGATGTTGCTCTATTTATGAGGCATGAGGGGCCCAGGGGGGCTAGATGGTTGTTTTAACACTATATATGGTCAGGAATACATGTTTGTGTTCCTGGCCCTATATTGTTACCTCAAATATTGTTTTTTTTAGTTTTTTTAAGCCTCTTCAATAAGGTCTATTTAATACTTTTTCTAGAAGATGTCTTATCTGGGACCCGAAGTGTCGTACCTCGGGGCATGTCGACCACAACGTAAGTGCCTCTGTGCCCGCAAACCCTCCAGCACAGATTTTGTGTGTTTTTAACCATGTTTCTATAGCACTGGAGAAGTATTTTGCACATCCGCTCCTGTAAGGTCACAGACACACGAGGCATCCCAAATATCTTCCCATGTGCCTCTTACCCAGATTAGTTTCCCACTGTTGGGTATAGGTCAAGGGCCTTCTTGTATTGGAACTGGAACATTGAATTGGTACGGCCATATCTCCAGTTGGGGCTGGGCTGTGGATGGCCAGGAACCCTCATTAAAAGTTAAACTGTTCAGAAATGGCTTACCCTTAAATGGAGGGACAGCACCAGGGGACTTAAGATACTTTAATTCACAAGACAAACTGTTAATAGAACTGTGTTCCTTTTAACCCCTTAAGAACTGTGGACATACTAGGTATGCCTGACAAAAAAAGGTCCTTAAGGACTGTCCGCGGCAAACATGAGCGCTGGAAGCTCGAGGCATCCTGCAATACCTCTTCTGATAGCCAATCTGCCGAGTGATCGCTCCCCTTGAGCCGTGGTGCCCGGCAATGTAGCAGAGCATCGGAAGCCATTGGGCAGGCTTTCGATGCTCTGCCTGTGTGCTGAGTGCCCTGACGCACTCAAATAATACATAAATATGGTCTTTTAGCCCCCAGAGAACCCAACACACTTATACATGGGTGGTATCCCTGTACTCAGGAGATGTTGCTGAACACATATTGGGGTGTTCTTTGGTAGTAACCCATAAGGTGTTCAGTACATGTATTCTTAAATTGCTATGTGTGTCAAAAAAATCCTTTTTTTTCTTTCTTTTTTTTTCTTTTTACATTTAGCATTGATTGGCGCTAAAATTGTTGCATGAAAAATTTCAAAATACCCCAAGTTTAATACCTTTACATGTCTTTTAAAAAAAAATATATACATGTGAAGGGTTATTCAGGGATTCCTGACAGATATTAGTGTTGCAATGTAACTTGTTAATTTTGAAAGGAAAAAATGGTTTGGAAATAGCAAAGTGCTACTTGTACTTATTGCCCTCTAACTTGCACACAAAAAAGCTAAGAACATGTTAACATTGGTTATTTCTACACTGAGGACAAAATTTAGAGACTATGTAGCATGGGTGTTTTTTTGGCGGTTGTAGATGCGTCAGATTTTGGGGGTCAAAGTTAGAAATTCTTTTTTTTTTTTTACGTTAAAATTTTTTTTATAGCAAATTATGACATGATGAAAATAATGGTATCTTTAGAAAGACCATTTAATGTCGAGGAACTGTATATATGTGTGGGTACAGTAAATGGGTAGGAGGAAAATTACAGCAAAACACAAACCCTGCAGAAAAGTAAACAGCCCTGGTCCTTAACGGTAAGAAAATTGGAAAACTGGTCACTAAAGGGTTAAAGGTTTTTCCTAAGCATCAGAACTACTACAGCCTACTGTAGTGGTTATAGTGTGAGAAATACCCTTGCTTATTATAGATTTTTTTTTTGATTTTTTTAAATAAGTTTCAGTTGACTGCTTTTAGCCAACAAATTACATTTTGTAAATAGAAACATGCACAGGATTGACACCCCAATGTCACTGCTGGAGATGGAGTTGCACTGCATTGCAAATGGGTTAAACTCTGTATGTGCATTGTTTCATACAGACTCCATGCACCATGATCAGTTCAAATCATTTAAACAGTCTTGTGTTTTGGGGTAACCCTTTAAGTTTTCTCATCAGAAAGTTTTTCTTTACGTTAACAAGATGAGGAAATTCTAGAACCAAACTCTGCTACTATGGCAGTGTCATGTGACCTTTGAGTCATTGTGACATTCATGGGATAGAGATTTGTGTCTAACTGGATGCAAGTTGCTGCATTTTGCAGTTGTTCCATCAAATTTCCCTACCTGTGAAAATCCACTACCATCGTCACGTCCGGTGAGGGAAATCAGCAGGATCCTGTGCTGCACATGCTTGCTAGCACTCCTGCTACTCCTCCACAGCAAGGTCCTGGAAGGTAAGTAAAGCTAGTTCACTAAGTTTAGGACACGGAACATGTAGGGTTCAAATTAGGGTTAGGGACTTGTGAAATATCACTAAATATAAACCTTAGGTGAAAATCTATAAATTGTGACTTTCACAGTTTATTTTAACCCTTACCCCTAGGGTTATGGTTAGAATAGAGTGTGAGAGGTTAAAATAACTTGCCTAACCCTAATTTGAGCCCTCCCTTAACCCTAAATGTCTCATGTGCCTAAGCTTAGTGAATGCACTAACTATAATGAAAGTGTAAAACTAGCTTTACTTACCTTACAGGACCTTGCTGTGGAGGAGTAGCAGGAATGCTAGCATGCATGTGCAGCACAGGATCCAGCTGATTTCCCTCACCGGAAGTGACGAGGGTAGGGCATTTTGATGGAGCACCGGAAACCCTGGTGATAATCTCAGAATTAACATACCACGTCTGGCCCATGGAATGGGAAGGTGGGGGGTGTGCATAAGGTCTCTCACAAAAGTCCTTTAACCACTTAAGGACCACATAGTGATCTATGCTGCCATGCAGTGCAGGGTTTAACGCCCAGTTACGGCATAGAATATCATGCAGTAAAGATACTGCAAGAGATTAAATCCCTACTGGTGCCAAGGAACCCCATGTATCTTTTGAGTGCTGCACATAGCCCTTTAAATACTGTGGCTAAGCAATTTTGCTTAGCTGGGGTATTTCCAACATTGCTCCCAGCCTGAAAAGGTATATAAAAGGGGACCCCAGGTATTAAAGAGGCATATTGTTGGCTCAGAGCCCTGTCCCACCCTCCTTTGGACTGGGGGGGATATCCCGGTCCCACTGGAGTATTTGTGTGGTCACCTCATCTGAACCTAATTCTACTGCCAACCAGTCTGGTCCTAATGCTACATTCTCTTTCTCACACTTTTATATGGACGTGGGCCAGCTACTTATGGCTTTCGACCGCATTTGTGCTGAGTTCTGGGTGAAGTACTATTCATGTGATCTAACCTTCATTCCTACTGACTAAATCTCAGAGCCGGCCCGCTGGCCGTCGTTACCTGTCTGAATACTCTCTGCTTATCCTCAGAGTGGCACTGAAGAAGAGATGGCAAAGGAGGCCTGTAAGCGTGAGTTGGCCGTATGGGGGTGTGAGCAGCGGACAGGAGAAGGTCATGGGCAGAGCGGAGAGGAATACCTATGGATCTGTGAAGAGATATGAGGGGCTAGAATTGTTCAGTATGGGTTAGCACTTTGAATTGACTCCTATAGGATACAGGAAGACAATTTCATTCCGGTCCCAGCATCATTACAGAGTGCGAGGGAGCAGAGAGGAGCTACAGGCAGAGTACTGCTCCTTCGCACACTGGAGGAGAGCAGCACCACTGGACCCCAGGGAAAGACCCACTCAGCTCTCCCAAAGGTAGGGAGGCTGAGTGGGTTTCAATTAAAACAAAAATGTAAGTGTGTGTGAGAGCATGTTGTCAGCGTAAGAGTGTGTGTGAGCCTATCAAGAGTGTGCGTAATGGTCTCTGTCAGAGTGTGTGTGTGTGTGTGAGCGCGAACCTATCAGAGAGAGAGAGAGTGTGTGTGTGAGTGAACCTGACAGAGAGAGCGAGACTATAAAGAGTGTGTGTGTGTGTATGCACGCGCACGTTTAGGTATCTGCCCCCTCCGATTGCATGAGGAAGGTGTTTTTACTCACCCTTTTTTTCCCCATTTTCTCACGCCGTGCCAGTTTCGCCATGGCTGGTACCATCAATCTTTATGATCTCAGCTAAGCCAATGCTTTCCTTTAGGAAAGCATTGGGAGGATTTTGTGCATGCGCAGCAAATGTACCAATCTGCATCTCCTCATAGAGATGCATTAAATTAATTAATCTCTATGAGGAACATTCAGCGCCTCCATGCAGAGCTTGGAGACACTGAACCTGGATGCTGCATATGGTGCAGCAGTAACTCAGGACTCTAGTGGCCATCCGAGTGATTGTCACTAGAGGTGATACTAAGCAGCAATGTTAACTGCCTTTTTTTGCAGAAAAGGCAGTGATTACACTGAAAAGCTTGCAGGGACATGCTATAGACACCAGAACAATTACATCAAGCTGTAGTGGTTCTGGTGACTATAGAGTCCCTTTAAGAATTGCATTTTCTCATTGAAAATTAATGTCTCCTAACTTTTTTAGTTGGCTCGTAGATTTCAAACAAAATTTTCAAGCTCTGTGCTAATAATAAAAAGAGATTGACAAAAAAAATTGTTATACGGAATGTGTAAAAATGTTCTTACATAGCTTGGGGGATGTACTTACTAAATATATATACTAGTGTAGCAGTTTTGGATTCTGTGACTACTATTAAAATTGCAATTTCAAATTTTGCCAAATTTTGGAAGCTTTAGTTTAATACCATAATTCACTCCTTGCAGTATTTGTTATAAAATTTCCTTAAAAAATAAACCTAGACCACTCCTCAGATGGCTGTTAGAGATCCTTACTGGGTCATGGCTGCCTAAAATGAATCCAAACATTCAGTGTCTCATCCCTCTGCATGCAGACACTGAACTTTCCTCATAGAGATTCATTGATTCAATTAATCTCTATGAGGAGATGCTGATTGGCCAGTACTGTATTTGAATCACGATGGCTCTGCCCCATGATCTGCCTCTTTGTCAGTCTTAGCCAATCCTATGGGGAAGCACTGTGGATCAGGCTACCACTTCTGATAATGTCAGCAGACTGCTTGTTTTTTGAGGCAAACACAGGAACACACACCGATTGATGAAGCCTACCGGCGAAACGCGTCTCGGACGTCCAGGAGGATTCTACTTTTGTTTTTATATTTCTATATTGTAAAATAAATTTTACTTTTATTTTTCATCCGGACGAAAGTGGTGTTCCTGAATTCATCTGTAGGGTTTGTAACCCCCCTAGTGGTACCCGCACTTTTATACTCAGAGCCAGATATAGAGGCTCTGAATCAGGTTTGCAGTTTCATATACTCTTTCACCAATCCATTTATATCCATTTACATATTACACTATGCTTGGCTTTTCCTATCTTTAAAGGACCCAGAAGTGTTTCCATCCATTGTTTGGTTTGTGTTACCTACCAAAACACATCTGATCAAGTGATCTGAGCCTGTCCTGTTAAGGCTCAGCACCAAGTGAGTGCTTCTATACACCTTCACACTTTTTAATTATTACCTTACAGTATTTCGCTATTGTAGTTCCATTTTCCCTACCTCTAGGTTCTAATACACCTAAAAAGAGAGGGGGGAGGTGAGTTATTCACAAGCATTTCTTCAGCGCTCCACCTTCTGACTGGTGTTGAATAAACTAGGTAGTTGGGCGTTGAAGCACATGGCAAAGGTCCCCAAAGAGACGAGATAGCGGAAAACACCTCTAGTCCAACAGCTGCTGTTGGATAGATAACGTCAACTGTTCGCCTAAACGTTGTGCAGGCCCGGTAGATACTCGGCCTGGACCACCAAGTTCCTCGTCAGTTAAAACTCCCAGAAATCCATCGCCAAATGAGCCAGAATTGTGGACTTAGTTCTGCCCATGTGGTTGACATACCGCACCACTGATACATTGCCCATACATAGGCGAATGCAGGCACTGGCAGTCCCCATCGCAAAAGATTCCTACCAGAAGTTCCATAGCATTGATGTGCATTCGGGATTCGGTCTCTGACCAACGAACTCCCGTCGACACACTCTCGCAGTGGTCACCCCGCATCCGAGTCTATGGTGAACTCTGTCTGAGATCCGAATATGGCCCTGCCGTTTCACACACATAAGTTGCGGATCCACCAATGCAATTCGTCTTTCGCTTCCATGTTCAGGGAGACCAGATCTGCATAGGACGCGGAGATGTGCGATTTTCAACCTTTGAAGAGTCCAACACTGGAGTGGAGCCAGAAATACCACTTGGATCGAAAATGCCAACAGTCCAATGACCCTCGCCAAGTGATGCAATGTTATATGCTGTCGGATCAATGCCTGACGAAGTTCCTTGCGGATCGTTCGAATCTTGGACAAAGGCAGGTTCAGAGAATCCTTTTTCTCTTAGGTTAAATCTGAAACAAAATGGCTTTGTGCCACTCCATAGAGAGGGATGTATTCACGCTGCCTGCAATGCAGATGGCCCTTTGTACCCAATCACGGAGTTGCTCAGATCGACCTGACGGTTATCGGCCCTGGCGTCCTCCGCCAAATCAAATAGCCTAATCTAGACCCTTACGTGGGTTGCCCCGTGTCCGTGGGAGGATCAGCCCTTGGGTCGTCTCTCATGATCCCCACTGAGGTGGAGGTAATCAGATCAAGACCCATTCCACCAGAATCATTCTCAGAGTCACTACAGGACTCAACACCAGCCTCCTTGCTTGACCCGATTTCTGAGTCGGAGTCACTCTTAGTTTGTGCTCTTGCACATTTCCATCGCTGCACCCGTTCTGCCTGGCACGGAAAGGCTCTTTTGTATGAATAAGACACGCTTTCAGGGGGAACCACAGGTACGCCAGTCATAGTGTTTCTGGAGGCAGAGGGTGAGACATACCTAGATTTTTGGCCAGCCTTTCTTGGTGCGTCCCCTAGAAGATCCACTTGAGGATGTGGTATGCGCGTCGAGGGATCCATAGCCACTGCTCCTGATGGGTGTGTAAGCAATGCTTGAGATATAGTCTGGGACGAAGTCATAGATCCCATAGCGGCAATAATGGCGTCGGTCCCAGACCGCTGCAGCGCCAAGGACTGCGCATCCTCCCTGCGAGAAGCAGGGTCTACCACCAAGGGTGGGGATCCATTAATAGAAGGGGCCTCTTCCAATAGTAGTGGGGTATCCATATCCCTAGGGGGAGGGGGGCATACAGGCACCTTGGGCTTAGGCATGATAAGGCAGATAGGAGTGAGACCCATAGTATAAACAAACTGATATAAGAGACTTTGGAGACTGTTAAAAAGCAGTAAAGTAGTGAGGGTTAATCATCCAGACTAACTACCCAGGAGAAGGGACAGAAGGGAGCTCACCAGGGCCCAGACCAGCAGCAGAGACAAGAGGCAGGGTAAGGGGAGGATCAGGATAAAACCGGTAGGAAACACAAACCCAAACTTGCGAGATCGGGGAAGGAAAAAGCTGCAAATTCGCATGAAAAAAACTACCGAATGGGCGAATTCGGTTCGCGAACAACTGCATTCGCATACCGAATGTGTCCAGCAAGACAAAACTGCGAACACAACCCAAAACTACCAAATGGTCGCATATGAATCCATGAACGAACAGCGTTCGCAAACCAAATGTGGTCCAAAAAAGCAATATGGATAAAATAAACTGGTAAGAATTAAACTGCCATATGCGGATCCCGAAAAGGTTTGAATAGGGCCAAACGGCGGCACGAAAATCCACCACAAGGGCACCAAAATGGACCTGAGACATGGAAATCTCTGTCAAAATATTCAAAGAGGAGATATAGACACAGAGAGAGGGAAAATAAAGATAATATAGGAACAAAACAGGTCCTTTCTATAAAGAAGGTGGAAAAAACTAAAATAATAAGGTGAAAAAACAGGGGAGAAAGACCCCAAAATACAGAGAAAAAAACCCTAGCTGGTGTGGGACTCTGGGCACAGAAGTAACAGAAACATAATAACATGGAAAAAATTCAGCAACAAAAATCACCAGCACAATAAAATCGCAAGTACAACTAAAATCCACAGAGACAAAGAATTAGGTACTTAACTGACTATGGGGCAGCACAGAAAGAGGAAGATCTAAGGGAGGCATTTACTATTATACTAGGACTTGGTGTGGGAGTGGTTTATGTTACTATGTATACCATATTTTTCTTACTGTTTTTGTATTCTTTGTTGCTATTGGTGGACAGTAAAGAAAAGGATATGCAATATGAGCGTGTCTTGTAATAAAATTGACCAATCAGTAGTTCACTAACCCTGCGGGCTGATACATCATTTTGATTGTACCTATTGGGAAAATAACTTCTACTATGGTAAATGATTTTGTCCCAAATGTCTCAAATGCTCAATTTTATGCTAAACTGAAATCATTCTTTCTTTTCCAGCAGAAAACATAATCCTGGGAGGGAACCACAACGAGGTCTAGTCACAACAGTGGATAGAACTAGCTCCTCTCCCACGAGCGCATCCGACCATACACATTAGCTATATTTGTTGAACAACACCTCCACCTGACAGACACGTCGACTTCTGAATACCAAGATTAGACAGTACACGTCCCTCGTGCTCATAACTCTGAGGCTGAATTATTTCTTTTTTAAATTTAATCTTCTAAATCTTCTAATCTCAAAATGTGATATCCATAAATAGGTAAATGCCACATATGCGTAATAAATTAAGGAGCCATTTACTATACAGCTGAAAGAGTAAAAATAAGAAAAGCCCTTTTTCTTAAATTTGCTGTTTCAGTTGCTTTATGTATAAGTCCATAATTTGCTATCCTTATGAAAACAAATGGATCCAAAAGGTTTAATTTTTATTTGTTCTGAATTCATTACTTTTTGGTTTGTTTTAGATTCTGCTGCATTCTGAATTTCCAATGATGTGTTTCATTCAGCATTAAAAACTGTTTAATGCTAAATAAAATGATGGTAGCAAACACTAAAACCAATTTAATGAGGGGAATGGGCGGGCGGTACGTGATGTAGGTGCGTACGTCAGCGGCAGGACCGCGCGCTTTTCTGGACCAGGAAGTGAGGCAATGAAGCGGCAACGAAGCGGCGAGGCACCGAGGCACCGAGGCAGTGTGGACGCTGAGCTTGGTGGTACTGAAGAGGAGAAAAAGATCTCAGGCTGCCGACCCTGCTAGGTGGCTGAGTAACTAAATGCTTCTTTTTTTTTTTCTCTATTGCTGCCCAAATGCTTTAATGCTGCAGTAAATATTTTCGATGGCATAAAAAGAAAAAGGAGATTGGATTGTTAATGAGCCGATGGTTTACAGGTTTACAGGTATTTTTCTTTTAAGAAAATTGACTTCTGGCATTTGATGTGATGGACATGAGAATAGTCCTAAGGTGTATAAAATAATATCTGTGAGTAATTTGCACCTTGTCACTTTCCCATCTATTTATTGACCTCCATTGACCTCTATCTTTATCTCATACTTGAAGTGATAATTTAAAGATTACTATTTAAAGGGATAGCTACCTGAAATCTAAAACTTAAAGTCACGGGGGCGTGGCTTAGCGGCGAATGAGAGCGGTCGCCTGAGCACGGAGCTCTCCCGCCGACGGGTGCAACAGCGTGGAAATACAGCGTTTCAACACCGGCAACCGAGCCCAAAACGAGGGTACGCCTTCATAACAACATGTCCACTAAAATCGCCAAAAAATTCAAGCAGAAAACGCTCCAGTTACAAGTGGCAACGTCGCCGAAAAGTGCAACAGAAGAACAAAATGGCGCCGGCCGACCTCAATCCCCAGCCGCGTGTACTACAGTGGGTGAGCTTACTCACACTACAGACAGCATGCAAACTCCAGTCACCAATGCCTCCCTGCATAACATGCTTTCAGGCTTTCAAAACACCTTTAAAACAGATTTACAGCAAGTTGCTGCAGAAATCAGGGCAGACATCCAAACAATGGGTGAAAGAACAGCTCGCCTGGAGGAACAGGCAGAGGAAATAATTGACGCACATAATGGTCTATCTGAAGCCCACACAGCACTATGTGAGAAAGTTCAACGCCTAGAAGCTAAAATTGCAGACCACGAAGATAGAGACCGACGTAATAACATACGGATCCGGGGAATACCAGAGTCTATCAGCCCCCAGGAGCTGACCCAATATGTGCAAGATCTCTTTAAGGCATATGTCCCTACTCTGATTGACAGCGAATTACTTTTGGACAGAACACACCGTCTCCCCAAACCTAAGCACCTACCAACAACAACACCGAGAGATGTTATTACGCGCATACATTATTTTACCACGAAAGAGCGCATTATGCAAGCATCCAGACGCCAGGCCCAACCTCCAGGTCAATTCTCCCAAGTTAAACTATTTATTGATTTATCCTCTGCAACCATGATCAAAAGGCGCTCCTTTGCACTTATCACAGCGGCCCTAAGGGCAGCGGAGGTGCAATATAAATGGGGCTTCCCGACTAAATTGCTGGTCAAACGTAATGGCATAGAATACCCGATCCTCGATCTGGAATTGGGCAAGAAACAGCTGCAAGAATGGAACATTCCTCTACCCGAGGTCCACCTCCAATCCACAGAAAGCGGATCTGCAATCAAACTACACAACGAGTGGCAGAAAAGACCACGCTCCACGGGCACACACAGTTACAACAAGAAGATCCAGGACACCTAACTGCCCGTGGTCTGTACTACATGCATAAAGGACAGGTCGTATGCATAAAATGCACTCACACCTACCCCTCCTTTAGCTTACCATGCCGGACTCATAGCTTACTCGCACCTGTCGAGAGCTAACCTAAGACATTTAGCAACCGTTTTACCTTTGTTGCTTTTAAAACCGGTATACAGAATTCTTTACCCACCCCCAAGTGGCTGCAATTCAGAGCCACTAGAGAATCCGTTATACTCGACACTGCACTACCGGGGCGCAGTGAACGGAATAATGTATATAGTTGACTTACGGTCCAATTGTTCTATTGCTTTTTTTTCCTTTTCCATATTATTTTCTTTAAAAATCAGACCCACGGATAATAAGTCCCATACCACTACCACCAGCTGGCACCATCCTAATGGTTATGCTACCAGAATGAAGCCACAACCAAACCCACCACCTAGATGGCACTCAAAATATGCTCCCTGAATGCCAAGGGGTTAAACTCCCCTCATAAACGCCGCTTAGCCTTACGCGAAGCCAAATCACTAGGTGCCCACGTAATGCTATACCAAGAAACACATTTCTTGTGGAGTAAACGACCGAAATTTAATTCCCCGCAGTATCCTATAGATTTCCACTCCTGCTACTCCGCAAAAAAGAGAGGAGTATCTATCCTCATCAGTAAAGAGGTAGCCTTCTCCTTAATACGCAAAATCGGGGATAAACAGGGACGCTATCTTATACTACAATGCTCTTTGAATAATAATGTATACACTATAATTAATGTTTATGGTCCTAATGTTAACCAAGGTGATTTTGTCGATGCTTTGTTGGGATTGATGTCTGCTCACTCGCTAGGGGATGTAATAGTTGGGGGTGACACGAACTTCTTGTTAGATAGCGACTTAGACTCTTCGGGAGGCCCGAACCTGACCGCACAAACACTAAAGAGCAGATCCAAACTGACCACGGCAATACGCAACAAACTAAATGCACACAACCTCGTAGATCCGTGGCGAATTACTCACCCCACGGAAAGGGACTATACATGTCACACCGCAGCTCACAATAGCTACTCAAGAATTGATAGATTCCTATTACACTCTACTTCCCTTATGAAAGTTGAACGTACTGATATAGGATTAATCACTTGGTCCGATCATGCCCCTATTACGTTACATTTCAGAGAACAATTCCCAAACTCAGGAAGGACCAACTGGAGACTAAATGAACGACTACTAACAGACCCTGACATAGTTAAACAAATAGAACGAGATCTACAGTTTTATTTTAAAGAGAACAAAACTCCGGACTCCCCTCTCCCCCAAATCTGGCTGGCACACAAGGCCTTCATAAGAGGCTGTTTGATAAAGCATGCTAGCTTTGCAAAAAAAAAGAGGCTCGAAGCATACACGGCCATACTTTCCGAATTAACCGTTCTAACCCACGCGAACAAGCACTCCCTCACGGCAACAACTCACACTAAATTATTATCATTACAATCACAACTACGGGATCTAGAATTGGAAAAAACGACTTTCCTCACACATAGGTACAAGCATGGCTTTTTTGCAGCAGGTAATAAAGCTGGAGCCAAGCTGGCCGCCCAATTAAAACAGAGGGCTGCTAGCTCCAAGATCGCATCCATCAAAAATTCCAAAGGCGCCACCATCCTAGACCCACAAGGAATAGTAGACGAATTCGCACACTACTATGAAAAACTTTACAATCTGAAAGATGACCAACAGTCCATTTGCCCCTCCAAAGCAGACATTGAAACCTTCCTATTGGGAATGGACCTCCCAACTCTATCTACTGCAGACGCAGAACAGCTTGATAAGCCTTTCACATTAGAGGAGATCACTTCAGTGGTCTCTACACTTCCACCACACAAATCCCCAGGTCCTGATGGCCTATCTAATATATATTACCGTACTTTCCTACCAACGCTAATTCAACCTCTACAAGCAATATTCAATCATTGCAAGAGGGAAGGAGCATTGCCAGAAGAAGTTACAATGGCACACGTATCCACACTCCCTAAGCCAGGCAAAAGCAAAGACCACTGTAAAAACTTCAGGCCCATTTCACTGCTTAATAGTGATGCCAAAATCTATGCAAGACTGTTCAGCGAAAGGCTAGCACCGCTCCTACAAAAATTAGTTCACAATGACCAGTCGGGATTCGTGAGGGGTAGACAGGGCTCCGACAACTCGAGGAAAGTACTAAATATCATAGCGGGGATGGAGAAGGGGCGCCTCGAAGGTCTTTTCCTAGCGCTAGACGCTGAAAAGGCCTTCGATAGGCTAAACTGGCAGTACATGACAGAGGTTCTGCGCAAATACCAATTCCCTGAAGGGGCTATAAGAGGGATAATGGCGCTCTACGCGAAACCCAGCGCTAGAGTCTCTCATGGAGGCTTCCTGTCGCGAATCTTTCACATTACAAATGGGACACGCCAGGGATGCCCATTGTCCCCCCTACTATACATCCTTTCCCTAGAACCATTAGCTTGGAAGATAAGACAACACCAATCCATATCCGGCATCAAACTGAGAGACAGGGAATACTGTCTGGCGATGTTCGCGGACGACATCTTTGTCTCTCTATCACACCCTGAAAAATCACTACCCCAACTGCTGACATTACTGACCGACTACGGTACAGTTTCTTACTACCGCCTCAACAAAGAAAGAACACAAGCCTTACCGATCAATTTGCCAGGCCCGACCGTGACTGCACTTAAAAACTCCTTTGACCTAGATTGGAGAACGACATCCATAACATACCTAGGAGTTAAGATCGCCACCCCAATTAGCAACATCATAAAACTCAATTACAAACCCCTCATACATATGTGTATTACAGAATTACACAAATGGAAGAACGCAAAAATGTCATGGCTAGGCCGTGTAAATGCTTATAAGATGATGCTCCTACCGAAGTTAATGTATATATTCCGCATGCTCACAATAGAGGCCCCAACTGTAATTTTTAAAGTACTGCAAGCCACATGTAGCTCCTTCATTTGGGGAGGCAAAAGACCCAGGCTACCCCTGGGCCTTTTACAGCAGACGACAAAGATGGGAGGAATAGGACTACCTAACATTGGACTTTATTACAAAGCCTCTCTACTTGCAACGAACATACACCTACACGCCCAACGAGGAACAACACAGTGGGTAGATATGGAACAAGACCAGCTCCAACACACATCCCTAACTAATTACATGTGGACACCACACTCTCTAAGAGGCCCTAAAGTAGAGCTATACCCCACCACGAGCGCATCACTCAGAGTATGGGATAACTACATGTCCTCCCTAGGCTGGAAGAAGCTCTTCCATCCAGAAGCTCCCTTAACCGCACTGCAAGCGGTGAACCCCACGATCCCACTAGCTAGATGGACGCGTTTGGGCATATCCCAAATTCATCAAATGTGTAAAGGTCAACAAGTCATGGACTTCCCCGATATTCAAGCCAAATGGGGAATCCCAGAAAAGGATATCTTTCCCTACTTACAGCTAAAACACACTATTACAGCCCACGTTCAGACTGCATCACCCACTATACCTGCCACTAAGATTGCAGCCAGATTAATACCTCACAGATGCTGGACTGCCCCAATGAAACCCAAAGCCCTCTCACTTTGCTATAAGGCATTACTAGAATTAGCCCCACAGAATCCACTGACATGCAAACAACATTGGGAATCAGAGAGGGGTACCGCATTAACAGAGGAGGAGTGGCTTATTGCCCTAAATGGGATTAAAAAATGGACCAAGTGCTATTCACATATTGAAGCGCACCGCAAATTGCTCTATAGGTGGTATATGACCCCCGATAGATTACACAAAATATACCCAGATGTCTCACCCAAATGTTGGAGATGCGAGGTAGAGGAAGGGACTCTGCCACACGTATGGTGGAATTGTGGGGGGATACAACCGCTTTGGGGGGATGTTCAGACTCTACTAAAAGAACTCGCAATTCCCAACTTCCCCATGGACATCACGTCCTGCTTGCTATTGCGATTCCCCGAAAACACACACCAGATCCACATCCAACTAGTAGGAATAATCCTCATGGCTGCCAGACACCTAATTGCCTTAAATTGGAAATCACACAGGTGCCCGAATAAACAACAACTAATAGACAAAGTCCAACAATTCTATATATATGAGAAAATGTCCACTGAGACCGCTAAGGCCACAGATAGACTTAGAGATGTATGGGAAGTTTGGAATAAGTGGTACAGGGGAGGGAAGGGGAACTAAAGAAGGATTGGTGCACGATAGGGACTTTCATACCCTGACATGAAACGACATGGGTAACAGCGTTCAATAGGAATTTCCGTGGTTGTCGGAAACTTTGTTTGTGTAAATACATTTGTTGAGTTAATATTGCATGAGACCACATATCATACTGAAGGAAGAATAGACCACCAAGTGAAAAGAGAGTGAAATGTTAACGTGTGCATTTAAACAGATGCAAACAGTGTGTTACTTTACGTTACTTTACTAACTACTGTTAAAACCAAACCTCTTGTCTTTTGCATACTCAGTTATGTTTGTTATGTGAATCAACTATGTACTGGATTCATAACCTTGAAAACCTTCAATAAAAACTAAATATAAAAAAAAAACTTAAAGTCACAAAAAAGTTACAACAAGAGATAGAAAAAGAGAGGAAAAAGGAGGAAGGGAAAGAGAAGAAGGGTATTGGAGGAAAGAAAAAGAAAAGAGAAGGAAAAGGAAAGATAAAGGAAAGAAAGGGAATGAAAAAGGAAGGAGAAAGGGAGAAAAGGGAAAAGAAAAAGGGAAGGAAAGATAAAGGGAAGAAAAAAAAAAAAAAAGGAATATATATATCTTATATATATAAAAGCCAGAAGCCAGAAGCCATCTTAAATAAGGAAGCCTGGAGGGATGAATTTGTAAGCCAAAACTTATCAGCTAATAATACCTGTAAGAAGAAAGAGAAAGAGAAAGGAGAAGGAAGAAAGAAAGGAAGAAAAAAGGTGAAGGAAACCCTCTAAAGATATACGTGCCAAAGAACTACATAATATTCTTAAGTGAAGAAAAATTTGAGAGATTTATCATTATTATTACATATGGCTCCTAAGAAAGAGAAAACTCAAACTACAGAGAGAAAGAAGGCAACAATTGGCACATTTTATTCTCCTAAAATGCCATCTATAGAATCAGAGAGGCAACGAAAATCTTTGCCCTTAGAAAATGCTGAGCTCTCGATACATCAAATATCAAATAGGACGACTACCCACAATTGCCAAATACACAGGGACTAACGCAACAATTTTTAACCCAAATGTTGGACAATCTGCATAAAAAAATTAAAATGGATATTGAACATAACACAAATGATCTCAGATCAGAAATTGCCACTCTCTCTGAAAAACTTTCAAGTCAGGCAACAATATTACAAAAAGTACAAGAGGAATACGAACAAATCAATGCATTTAATACGCAGCTAGAGAAAAGATTGAACGACGTCGAGATTAAATTGACAAACTTAGAAGATCGTTCCAGGAGAAATAATATAAGAGTTAGAGGTATACCAGAATCAATAACACAAGAGGACTTATATTCTTATCTGGACAGTTTTTTCTCAAGAATTTTGTCTCGACAGACGCTGGGCCCTGAAACCTTTGAAAGATTTCATAGAATGTCCAGACCAAATGGAATTGATAAATTTTACCCAAGAGATGTTATGATCTGTTTCTCTAGCTTTTGGATAAAAAACTTAATAATGCAGAAAATAAGGAATGGGATTCTAGATACTGAAGAATGGAGACATTTAAAAGTTTTTCAAGACTTATCTCAAAAAACAAGACAAGCAAGAAGAACTTTCTCAGAGGAAACGGCAATCCTTAGGAACAAGGAGATAAGATACAAGTGGCTGTTTCCGATGGCAATTATGGTCTTTTTTAAAGATCAAACATACATCTTCAAAGACAATATGGCACTTAAACAAAAATTGATAACTCTGAAACTTACTTTTTAAAAATTTTTTTTTTTTTTTTTTTCTCGAGGTGTGGAAACGGGAACGTTTTAGAGTGATGTAGAGTGATATCTATAATCTAAAAATAAGGATAGACTTATATTTAAAGTAATGAATATGGAGGAATAGTTTAAAGTTAAAATTTATATATATAGATACACAATTAGGTTCAGTTGTATGGAACGAATATAATGGTGCTTTATGGTACTCACTAAAAGGGTTTTTATAATTAATTTTTTATGAACTCAATAGCTATAGTATCTGTAATACACATATATTGATGACACATATATATAAGGTTTAAAGTAAAGAAAGTGAAGAATAAGGAGATAGAATCACATTTAAAGTAATAAATATGGAGGAAGAGCTTAAAGATAGTGATTAATAGACACATAACTAAAACTAGATGCACGAAATGAATGAAAAGGAGGTTCACAATATTCACAAGATTTCATAGATTTAACAACTTTTTTTTTGGTTTTTTTTTTTGTTCGGGGTTGAAACTCAGATTAAGGGGGTAGAGCGAGGTAAATGGCCCACTATCCTGGTTCAAGGTCCTGCGATGGCAGCAGGGTTAGATATGAAGACTATATATAGTACTTCATATTATGGAACAAATGTTCTAAGTGATTGTTGTTTGAACTTCTCCAGGAGGTTTAATCCTATATTACCAACTGGGGAAGGTATGAGTGGATGGTTGAATGGGGAGCGGATTGGTGCATTGGATGCTACCTGAGAGGAGGCTAGAGGGGAGTAGGGAGGGGGGCGAAGTGCGGCAGGATGACACTTAATATACTATCTATTAACGCAAGGGGCTTAAACTCAAGACAGAAAAGAGGTTACCTGTACAAGTTATTGATAGACAGCAAAACGGATATTGGTTTTGTTCAAGAAACGCATTGGATTAACTCTACTTCTAATGTATGGAACTATAAAAAATTTCCAGTGGTACATAGATCTAATCTGGTAGGAAAGAATAAGAAAAGAGGAGTGGCAATCTTCTTCTCAAGTAGTTTGAAATATGAGTTGATTTATGAAGAGGCCGACCTTGGTGGTAGGTTTCTCATAGTGATAGTTCGAATTAACGATATTTTATATACATTGGTAAAGGTTTATGCTCCAAATCAACTTCCATGTAGATTTCTGGGTAATCTGATGCAAAAGGTTGACCGTGTATCGTCTGGAAGCCTAATTATCGGCGGGGATTTTAATTGCACTATAGATAACAAAGTAGACAGGAATAGAACTAAACTTATGGATAAGGAAGATAATCAAAAAATAGGTCCATCAATGATGCAGACTTTTTTAGCAAAAAATTGTTTATATGATTCCTGGAGAACACTTAACCCAGAAGAACGAGATTATACGTTTTATTCAAATGTTCATCAGACATACACCAGAATTGATTATTTCTTGGTTAAAGCTGAAACTTTAGAGCGAATTAATAAAGTGAAAATTGGGCCCATAACATGGTCCGATCACGCACCAGTAAGTTTAGTCATAAACAATAATGTGGAATATAAACGTAGAGATAGATAGCGACTAAACGAAACCTTATTAAAATCAGAAAGTAATGTAGAAGAACTGCGTATTCAGGCCAGAGAATTTTTTGAATTCAACGATACGGGGGATGTCTCTAAAGCTATGCTGTGGTGTCCTTTTAAATCATATATGAGAGGATGTCTTATAAAATTGGGTGCCAATATAAAGAAAAAGAAGGGAAAAGAGCTGAACGAGCTTAATATTGACTTAGTAAAACAAGAACGATTACATAAGATTACTTTAGACTATAGCATCCTGGAGGATATAAAGGAGATTAGGAAAAAAATATTAATAAGAACTCAAGAAAAAATTGATAAAGCAATGTTAGTATTAAAGCAGGGATGGTATTATGGAAATAATAAAACAGGGAAAAATCTTTCAAATAAATTAAAAAATAAAAATAAACTTCAATCTATAAATTATATAATAGCTGGAAATAAAAAACTTTTCTCACCAACCCAAATAGCAAATGCATTTGAAGAATATTATAAAAGTTTATATAATTTAAAATTTAACGAGCCATCAGTAGGGGAAACAAAGAAATTTCTGGATAAACTAGGCTTGCCAAAGATATCTATTGAGAAATTAAATCAGCTTAACGCTCCATTTTCCATCCAGGAGATTAGCGATACCATTAAAGTATTAATACCGGGCAAAGCACCAGGCCCAGATGGTTTTTCATCGATTTTCTATAAAAAGTTAAACGACATAATTTCCCCATATTTACTGAAGACATTTAAAGAATTTGTCAGCCATAAAACTATCCCATCCGAATTACTCCAGGCCTCTATAATGCCAGTCCCTAAGGTAGATAAGGATCCAATTTATACCTCGAACTATAGACCAATTTCTCTTATTAATCTAGACATTAAAATATATTCTAGAATTTTGGCCGATAGACTCAAACTAAATATATTGTTCATATAGATCAGAGTGGATTTGTAGAAGGTAGAGGTACATCGGATAACATTAGGAAATTATTGAATGTTTTATACCATGCGGACCAAAGTCTGTCTCCTTTCGCCATGGTAACCCTCGATGCCGAGAAGGCCTTCGACCGTGTTAATTGGAAGTATTTGGAAGAGGTTTTGAAGGCCTTTGGCATAGAGGGTCTGTTTAAAGACTGTACAATGGCGTTATATAAAGATCCTCAAGCTAGAGTTTCAGGATTTATGTTTCAATCAAACTGGTTCCCAATTAGAAATGGGACGCGACAGGGTTGCCCTTTGGCACCTCTGTTATATATCCTTTCTATAGAACCGCTGGCAGCCGTGATTAGACAGAATGATCACATTAGCGGACTAAAAGTGAATAGTCTGGAGAACAAAATTGCACTTTATGCAGATGATGTTCTATTGACTCTTACAGATCCTATTAGATCTATTCCAGCTGTATTTTGTCTTATTAATGAGTATAGTAAATATTCAGGCTATAAAATAAATATAAAAAAAACACAAATCCTGACAAGAGGTCTAAACGGGCCTGAAGTAAAAAAACTTAAAAAGGAGTTTAAATGTGATTGGGAAGCAAGGAATATAAAATATTTAGGGGTAAGACTATCTCTGGATTATAGGGAAATTGGGGAATTTAATTATACAGAAATAGCTATTCAATTTAGGAGTATCTTAAAAAATTGGAAGGGACTGGAATTGTCCTGGTTGGGAAGAATTGAAGCGGTAAACTCTTATTTACTCCCCAAATTGATATTTTTGTTTAGTAATCTCCCGCTGAGGGTATCACTCCAGACGATACGCGGTCTTCAAAAACAGGTTTCGGATTATATATGGCAAGATAAGAGACCTAGAGTACCACTGGAGATCTTACAGAGACATTGGAAGGAAGGGGGAATTTCTTTCCCAGATATACAGAAATTATATATGAACAATATGGTAGCACATTTAATTAAATGTGATAATTTTACAATGTCAAGACCAGTTTGGAAAAAATGGATCTCTCTAATATTGAACCTTTATTTCTTTGGTGGTGTGATAGTGATTTAGTAAATAATATAAGATCTAGCAACCCGATGAATAACACAATGATATACATTGTAAAATACCTAAAAAAAAAATATGGAACTAAATATATATCAAGAAATGCCCCATTAATATGTCTAAAATATTATATAAAAAATATAAATTTTCAAGAATGGGAAAAATGTGGAATTGTAAAAATTGCGGAACTTTTAAATGATAACAAAATATTGCCATTTGCAATGATACAGTTCAATTATAATCTCCCTTCGAAGGAAATATTTAATTACTTAAGAATAAAATCTTTTATTATGGGAAATGTCTTCTCGGAAAGTTCCCCATTAGATCAGTTTGTAGCATTTCACTATAAAAAGAAAATTGTATCTAGATTTAATCAATTTACAAGATGCCAAAGGCAAATAGCTAAAGCATCGGCAATGAATAACTGGGAGCAGGAACTCCACTTTTCATCTTCGGTTGAAGATTGGATTTTAGCCCTACAATCGGTAAAAAGATATATACATGGGGTGAATATACAGGAAGTGTATTTTAAATTGGTGTATCGTTGGTATCTGGTGCCCACTCGCCTCCATAGATTCCAACCCACACTTCTACCATATTGTTGGAGATGTGGTAGGGAGTTAGGTTCTTTCTCCCACATCTGGTGGGACTGTGAGGAATTGAAATCTATGAAAACAAATTTATTGGATTTGGTGGACTCTATTTTGAAGGTCCAAACTGTCATTACGGCTCAAATGTTCTTGTTTCATTTAGATATGCCAATAGTTAACATAAAACAAAAAATCCTTATGATTCACTCTTTTATGGAAATATAAATAGTTATGGCTAGAAATTGGAGAAACATGGGCTCGTTAAACTGGCATGACATATGTATACAATTAGATTATCAATGCAGGATGGAAGCTGGGGTAGCCTCAAATAAGTTATCCAGAGAAAAATATGATGAAACTTGGGCCCCTTGGGTTAGATATCTTAGCCGTAAAAACTTAACCCCCTTTCTATAGATAGTCACACTTAGGTAGCACCAATGTGAATTGACAGTAAGATAGAGGAAATGTATGTTATTTTCTCTTTTTCTTTTTTTTCTTTGGTCTGAATGTTGATAATGCATCTAATGTTTAAGTGTATGAATTATGGTTATATTAAATTTATGTGTAACTATAAATTTATTGTAAAGCAAAATGTTGTACCATAATGTAATATCTAACTATGAGGATGCATTTGGATGGAATTTTCTTTTAAATGAAAAATAAAAATTTATATAAATAAAACCAATTTAATGAGATGAAGCAGATACAATGCCTTCAATGTCCCTTTAACCCTGCAATGTAAAATATTTTTTCCTCTATGAGGAGCATTAGATCGAACACCAGCGGATGACGTCAGAGGAGGTAGAGAAGTAAGCAGTGCTAAGGGAGTCTCTGTGCTAGAGAAAGGTAAGTAAAACTTAAATTTTTTTAAATTTTAATGCACCAGAGGGGATCTGAAAAGGAGTATGGACGGGTATATTATTAGGAATACAGATTTGTATTCCTATTGTTAGAATGTTCCTTTAACCCCTTAAGGACGGAGCCAAATGTACACATTGTGAACAAAACAAAATGTAAACAAAACCTGGCATTTGCGCTACATGTCTGTCCAACCGTAATACACCTCTTTCATAGTAAATGCACCCACCCTTATTATATATCATTTTAGTTCTACATGACATTTTAACGGTCAATGTCATAATACTGTTTGCTTTTATTGCAATAAAATACACATATTTATATTCAGTAAAGTCTCACGTGTAAGACAGTACCCCCTATGTACAGGTTTTATGGCGTTTTGGGAAGTTACAGGGTCAAATATAGCACGTTACATTTGAAATTGAAATTTGCCAGATTGGTTACGTTGCCTTTGAGACTGTATAGTAGCCCGGGAATGAAATTTACACCCATAATGGCATACCATTTGCAATAGTAGACAACCCAAGGTATTGCAAATGGGGTATGTCCAGTCTTTTTTAGTAGCCATTTGGTCACAAACACTGGCCAAAGTTAGCGTTAGTATCTGTTTGTGTGAAAAATGCAAAAAATGCCAATTTTGGCCAGTGTTTGTGACTAAGTGGCTACTAAAAAAGACTGGACATACCCCATTTGCAATACCTTGGGTTGTCTACTATTGCAAATGGTATGCCATCATAGGGTAATTTTCATTCTTGGCTACCATAGGGTCTCAAAGGCAACGTAACCAATCTGGCGAATTTTAATGTGAAAAAAATGAAACGCAAGCCTTATATTTGACGCTGTAACTTTTGAAAACACCATAAAACCTGTACATGAGGGGTACTGTTGTACTCGGGAGACTTCGCTGAACACAAATATTTGTGTTTCAAAACAGTAAAAAGTATCACAGCAATAATATTGTCCGTGTAATGCTGTTTGTGCGTGAAAAATGCAAAAAACGTCACTTTTACTGGCGATATCATCGTTGTAATACATTTTACTGTTTTGAAACACTAATATTTGTGTTCAGCGAAGTCTCCCGAGTAGAACAGTACCCCCCATGTACAGGTTTTATGGTGTCTTGGAAAGTTATAGGGTTAAATATAGTGCTAGCAAATTAAATTCCCTTTACTTTCGGCATGGGTTGTCAGGCAGGTCCCGCTAATTGTAATTAATTAAGATACCTAATTATGTAAAAATATTACATAAATATATATGTAGAATTAATATATGTATATATATACGTATGTGTATATATATGTATATATCTATATAATTTTTTTTAAATATTTTTATATATAGGTATATATATAGTGATATATACGTATATATTTATGTGTATAGATATATATATTATTTCGTTCTATGTGTATTTTGATATATATATATATATATTAATTTCACAATACAGTTAGAACGAAATAACACACATCTATATATTTTTTAATTATTTATTTTTAATTATTTTTGTAATTTTATTTTTTAACGTATTTACATTTTAATTTTTTTTATAATATATATAAATATATATATAACAATAATTATATATATATTTAATCAGTATCAGTGTACGTGTAATTTGATATTAATATATATATATAATTATATATATATTAATAGTAAAATACACCTAGACGGTGTACATGTGTGTATGTATATGTGTATATATATACTTTGATCATATATATATAATATATATATATGATCTAAGTATATATTATTTATTTTTTTACACTATTTATTTATTTCATTTTTATTTTCAGCCAGCAGGGGGACCACCTGTCATTACAGGCAGCCCCCCTGCTGGCAATACAGAAGCCAGCTATCCCCGGCCATGTGATTGTGGGGTCCTCGCTAGGACCCCACTCTCACACGGCCGGGGGGCTTCCTGGAGGACGGTCGTGCCGCGGGGGGCTCCCTGGGAGTCCCCCCCACCGCGATCGCCGGCGCGGGACCGCCGGCGACCGGGTAAGTACAGAAAGACCGGAGGGCGCATTCGATACCGGGCGGCTAGGAGTCAGCCATTAGAGGATCTAATAGTACTCCGGTCTTATAAGCTAATTGAGGCAGTCAGCTAGACCATTATCCTCTTCTACATACCTTCCTTCTTTTGTTTTTAATCTAACTAATCCTTGTTTTACTTTTCTTTTCTCATTTATGTATCTAAAAAATGTTTTATCCCCCTTTTTTACTGACTGTGCTATTTTCTCTTCTGTGTGTGATTTGGAAGCTCTTATAACTTGCTTAGCCTCTTTCTGCCTAATCTTATAGATCATTTTGTCTTCCTTACTCTGTTTTTTTTTATAATTACTAAATGCTAACTTTTTGTTTTTAACTATTTTGGCGCAGTGTGTCCCTTTGGTGAAGAGCTAGAGTAGTGGTGGGAAAGAGGGTTATATCTTTAGGGCGCAGTGGCTTAGGGGTCCACAAAATATTTACCAGAGGCGAGTTAGTGGATTTTGTGGTCTCCATGTCCACCCATTGGAACACGCCTTTGGGAGTATGTAGTTTCTCTGCTGTTTCCAGGTTGGCTGCTTTGTAGTAGGTGTAAAGGTCTGGGAGGCCTACCCCACCTCCTTCCACCCCTCTCTGTACGAAGCATTGGGAGAGTTTGGGTTTGCGGGATTCCCAGATGAAGGAGGACATAACCTGTTGGAGTTTCTTAAGAAACATTGGTGGGACATGGATGTGAAGTAGATGAAATATGTACAGCAATTTTGGAAAGAGAATCATTTTAATGGTGTTGATTCTACCCGATTGATCATTGTGTGTTAATCTTGGGAGGATGTTGGACAAACGGTTTGCAAGAAGTTTGGCGTATAGTTTAACATCCCCATTTAGAAGGGAGATGGGTCTGAAATTTTGGCATTGTCAGGATCTTGCCTGGTTTTGGTAAAGTGGAAATGTGGGCCCTTAGCATCTCTGGGGGCAAGGTCCTCTTTGAGAAGCAGTTGTTAAAAAGCGTAGTTAGGTGTTGGGATAGGATGTGTGCATAAGTTTGGTAGTATAGGTTAGTGTAGCCGTTTGGGCCGGATGCTTTGTGTACGGGTAAATATTTGATTGCTTGCTCAATTTCTTGAGTAGTGAACAGCATGGAGTTAGAGTCAATGTCTTCAGGTGACAAATTGGGGAGATCCACTCAGGACAGGAAGTCTTGTATGGCACTGGCGGGGGGCGGCATAGTTCCTGGGTCATTTTTGAGATTATATCGCGCCGCAGTAGGAGGCAAATGCATTTACTATATCTTGTGGATTTATAAGTTTCTATTTGGAAGTTGTGTGAATATAAGCTATCTTTGAGTGGTTTGTGCGTGCTTTGAGCTGTGCGGCCAGCAGTGTCCAGGCTCTATTTCCTTGTGGAAAAAAGATATACTTGTAGCATCTAAGCATGTATGTTGTTTTCTCTAATTCTAGAGCTTGGTTTGTAGTGTGAGGAGGTTTTTTTAAGGAACTGCGTAGAGTCTGTTTTATCTTATGTGCAAGGTCCGTTATTACTGATATTAAGTCAGTGTAGGCTTAAAGCCGTTGTTTTTTAGCATAGCTGCCTGCCTTGATTAGGAGGCCTCTCATGACAGCCTTGTGGGCTTGCCAAAATGTCGACATCTGGAGTCGTATTTGTTTGGAAGTAGGTGGTAATTTGTGCGACAATTCGTGGGTCCTGTAGTAGGGAGCTATTTAGCCACCATGTTCTTTGCCTGCTCTGGGGACATTTTCCTGTAGTGCCAGGGTTATCGGGGCATGGTCGGACCAGGTGATCAGTCCTATGTGGGCCACCTGTACCTTGTGCATCATTGTGGTTGGAATAAGGAACCTGTCAATCCTGGTGTATGTGTTATGTGCGGGGGAGTGAAATGTGTAGTCTCATTCCAGAAGGTGGAGGACCCTCCAAAAGTCTAAGAAGTTATTTTGTAAGATTTTGTTACACTGTAGAGATATTGCTCTGCTTTGTTTGTGCGCAGATGTTTTGGCTAGCTTGTGAGTGGATGTGGAGCCCAAGCTTGAGGGTCCCATTGGTATGGCAAGGTCTGGGTCGGAACCTTGAGCCCAGCAAATGGGACATATGGTGGTAGGAACAAGAAATAACTTGGAAAAATTATCTGGTGACCCCAATGGGTGAGGGTAATGGGCCATTACGCCCTGATGTGAAAGGTAGGAGTATTGTGTATGCAGTAAAGTCACTTAGCTGTGGATACTACGCTCCAGTCATTCGGAACCTTGCGTGGATATCTTTGAGGTTCTTTCCAGCCATCTTGGCCGTGTTGCTGTAGTATGGTGATACTCCATTCTTTGAGAAGTTTCTTGCCGTCTTCCACATTGGTGATGTGGCGGTCTGTGCCATTGCGTCGAATGATCAGTCGGGCCGGCATCCCCCATCTGTATAAAATGTTGGCATCTCTCAGAGCCTTCGTGATGGGAGTTAGTTCTTTTCTTTTCAGCAGTGTGGATGCCGAGAGGTCGGTGAAGAGATGAACACCTGTGAATCTTTGTGGTAAAGTCGGAGTGTTTCTGGAAGCTTTCATTATTTTCTCTTTAATTGCGTAATAATGTAGCTTCGCGATTGTGTCTCTTGGGAGTGAAGCCGGTAGGGTTTTTCGGTTTTGGCAATATGGAAATCTTGGTGTGTGAGGTCTGGTACCAAGGCTTGGAAGAGGCATGTAGCATATGCTTGAAGGTCCTGGGGCAGGATGTTTTCCTATATTCCGCGAAGGCGTATGTTGTTGCGCCTGTTCCTGTCCTCAGTGTCTGCCACTTTGTCAGTAAGGCAATCTAGGTTAGCGTTAATCTCGGTATAAGCATCCGCTAGTGTGTTATGTGCAGATATGATTTCTTCTGTTTTATCTTCTAGGTGCGCAGTCTGTCTCCCAGCGCTTGTATATCTGTTCGTATGTTGCGCACCATTTTTATGATGTCCGCCTGCAATGAGGTTTGCATTCCCTGCAGCATTTTGTGGACCGAGAGGTCTGTTGCAGGGGCTGCTATTGGCACAGAGACTGATGTATGATCACTGTAGTCTGAGTAGGCCGCCGGTGATCGTGGCATGTCAGCTCCATCTTGGGCCTGAGACCGTGGAGATGTCAGCGCCGAGATTTTCAGCAAGGTTTGTTTTTGCTTCGTTTTTTTCACCGATTTCGATGCCATGCTGAGTAAGGGAGCCGTTGAGGTCTACTACGATCAGTTTAGGGCATACAGTGCTGTTATATTCGCTGTGTTGGGTCGGTTTTGTTGAGGAGCTAACAGCTCATGTGACTGTCCCGTCGAGCAGTCAGGCCATGCCCACAGAAGCTTATATTGATAACCAACACGCATCTGGTGTCTAATTCACGCTCCTCCAAGAGCACTTGTAACAACTTGCCCCAGCCGACCACAGCGATGTTCCCCATGGCGGCCGCCTGCACGCTCCTCCGGGCCCCCTGCACGCTCCCTGAGCCGGCCATTTACTTTCCACAGGGCAACCGGCTGGCTCCATTGTTCCCCCATCCTGCCTTTAGCTAAAGGGCTTTACACCCTGTTCCAAATTATTATGCAAATTCTATTTAAGTGTCATAAAGATTAAATATTGTGTTTTTCAGTTTAACTCATGGATGGCATTGTGTCTCAGGGCTCTGTTGATCACTGAAAACAATCTCGGACACCTGAGCGGTGGGTGGGAGCCCTAAATTAGAATGAGGGGGGAGGACCTAATGTCCTTCCCCCTGGCCCCCACCCCTTAGCGGTGGGTGGGGGCCCTAAATACTAATTGGCGGGGAACCTAATGTCCTCCGCCCTGGCCCCACCCCTGAGCGGTGGGTGGGGGCCCTAAGTTAGAATGAGGGGGGAGGACCTAATGTCCTTCCCTCTGACCCCCACCCCTGAGCTGTGGGTGGGGGCCCTAAATACTAATTAGGGGGGGACCTAATGTCCTCCCCCTGGCCCACACCCCTGAGCGGTGGGTGGGGGCCCTAAATACTAATTGGAGGGACCTAACCTCCTCCCTCCTGGCCCCACCCCTGAGCGGTGGGTATAGGCCCTAAATAAAAAAAATAACCCCCCCGAACGCAGGTGACTAGGGGTCCACAAACCCCTAGTCACCCCCTCCCCCCCAAAAAAAAAAAAAACTTACCATTTGATGTTTTCATTCTTCTAAAATCTTCTTTTTTCAGCCCCAAAAAAGGCCAAATAAAAAGCTATAATAACCGACGCACTGAAAAAATAAAATAAAAAAAATAAAAACGTGCAAAAAAAAAATCCATCTTCACCCATGAAGGGCTCCGCGCAGAATGAGCTCTGCAGGGTGGGGGAAGGCTTATAAAGCCTTGCCCCGCCCTGCAATTAGGCTCAGAGCACTCTGATTGGTGGGTTTAAGCCATCCAATCAGAGTGCTCTGACAGGTAAATGAAGAGACTGACAGGTAAGTCTCTACATTTACCTGTCACAGCACTCTGATTGTTTGTGTTCTGTGTCATTTTACACAGCTTGGGAAAGTTCTGTGTAATTTGACTCATAACTCTCTGATTGGTGGATTAAGTAACCGAAATTCATCCGAATTTATATTCGGCCCAAAACGAATTGCACATGTCTAATTCTGACATCTTGCAAACAAATTCAAGCAGAAACTGGGTGGGTATTAGTATACTGGGTGTCTATGGGTAAACTAAGTGTCGTCAAGATGGTAGTAGAGTGTGTGTATGTAGCTTAGGCATTCATGAGGACAAGATTTAAGAAGAGCGTATGGGTAGCCAAAGTAGTAGAGTAGAAGTTATCATGAGGGCGGTCTTGGAGGTAAGTACTCCTAACCAAGGGGGCAATGGGGGGAGGGGTTGTACACCTCTTATGGGTGTGCCTAGTGTGTTTGCGTGTTTGAGACAGGACTTAAACTGCTCCTATCAGGACCTGGCTGGGTAACAGAGTAATATTTTGGTGACAGAAATTACTAAAGCAAAACATAAAAAAACTTAATATTGGTGATCTGTTGTAGGTTGCTTCCAAACGTAGAGCAGCTTCTCCTTCTTCTTTGTAAGTCAGGTGGTTGGCGCGGTCCTCGATGTGTCTCTTGGCACAAATGGTTCAGCTGACTCTGGGTCCCAGACTTTGGAGATAGGCGGAGTGGAGGTTGTTGGTGTGGGGTCAGCAAGACCCAGTACCAAGAGTAGTGCAGGTGCTTCAGATTCCACAGAGGGCTTGTGGCCAGTTCCGTTGTGGGACACGAGACGGGATCTTGGCGTTCCCAATCTATACGCCACCCCTGCAGAGTGTAGGCGACTAGTGAGTACAGTCAGTGATTTTCGCCACTAAAGTGTAGCCTTGGTGACATTGTGATAGAACGTTATATGCGATTCTTCTTGCCCTTCACTGCTGCCATGATGTGGCCTTTGTCTTGAGAAGTTGAGCATCGAAGAATTATGTTTTCAGTAATTGGGGCTGAAGTCTTAGTGATGGTAGGAAGGCGGTATAGTCCAGCAGTGGTGAATTTTTTGGCCACAGCCGGTGGTAACAGGGTGGCAGTGAGTCTCCTTATGTTGTGGGGTAATTCCTCCGTAGTGATCGCAGGGGGTACCCCGCAGATTTTAATGTGGTTGTGACGGTACCTGTGTGGTCATTTGCAGAGTCATGGTGTGCTGTGTAGTTTGGAGTTGGAGCACGGCGCCTTTCACTTCAGCTAGTTCAGGGCAGACTTTCCCTATGTCCCCTTAAGTGGTGTTCTCCCTCTCATTAATCCGCTGTTTAATTTTAGGGATGCCACATCTGCGGTTAGGAGCCTCTGTATTTCCAGCAGTGTGTTCTTCATGTTGTGTAGGTCCTGCTTTGTAGCAGGGGCTGTACCAACAAGGATGTCTCTGGAGTTGGTCTGTGATTCTCCCATTGCTGCTGTAACATGAGTTGAGGTCTGGCTTGGCATGTTAGGCGTTGTTGGGAGGGTTTGGCCGTCTGTGTCCACCATTTTAGGTGGTACTTGCCACAAGAGTAACGTGCTGATGTCCCGCTGGTCTGTTTAGTAGCCACTTAGTCACAAACACTGGGCAAAATTTTCGTTCAAATTCATTTTTATGCTGTTTTCCCACCAAACAAAAATTAACGCTAACTTTGGCCAGTGTTTGTGACTAAGTCGCTACTAAAAAAGACTGGATATACCCCATTTGCACTGGCCCCCGCTGTATCTTCCTCACAGGCCCACATGTAGTGTAATGTGGCCGCTGGCTGGGGAGGAAGAGAGGGCCCAGAGGAGCTCTATATTGCAGCTCCGCCGGGCTCCTCTTGCGAGATCTGAAGTCTCACAAGAGTGAACTTTAGCCCTGCAGGCTAGAGTTCACTCACCACTAGGACCACCAGGGATGGCAGCACGGTCCCCCCTCTCAGGCTAAAGGTAAGAAGGGATGGGGGATATAATGCCTTTTTTTTATTTATAAATAATACACATATATTGACAATAATCTGCCCCCAACACAAAAGCCCTCCAAACTTATTCACACAACAGCACATTCACTCACACACACACTGCACCCCTGACACTCATAGCAACCTCCCTCACTCACACACACACTGCAGTCCTGACACTCACAGCACCCTCACTGTCACACACACACACACACTGCACCCCGACACACACAGCACCCTCAATCACACACAAACTGCACCCCTGACACTTACAGCACCCTCACTCACACACACACACCTCACCCCTGACACAGCACACTCACTCACACACACTGCAACCTTGACACTCACAGCACCCTCACTGTCACACACACACACACACACTGCACCCCTGACACTCACAACACCCTCACACACTGCACAATCACTCACACAAAACACCCTCACACAAACACAGCACCCCTTACTCACACAGTGCACACCTCTCAAACAGTGCACCCCTCTCACACACCTGTTTCACCCTTCACACACAATACTTCCAACATATATGTATATATAGTAGGGATGTGCATGGGCAAAAAATTTGGTTCAGTTCGGCACTTCCGACATTTGGGAGTTTGTCAATTCGGCACTTCGGTTTGGTTCAGAACTTCTGAAATTCAGAACTTCAGCACTTCAGGACTTCGTCAATTCCCTAAGCCGAACCCTAACCCTACACCTAACCCTAACACCAGCTCTAACCCCCAACAAAAACCCTAATCCTTACCCTACCCATAAACCTACCCCTAATCTAAGTCCTAACCCCAACCCTAACTCTACCCATAACCCTACCCCTAACTTAACTCCTAACCCCAACCCTACCCCTAACCCTAACTTCAACCCTAGGGTTAGGGGTAGGGTTAGGGTTGGGGGTAGGATTAGAATCTGTGTTAGGGGTAGGGTTAGGGTTAGGTTAGGGTTAGATTCCTATCATCATTACTTATTTTCCATCCCTCTCTTGTTTTGCCACTTTTCAGAAATCCGAAGCACTTCGGCACTTCCGAAATTTGGTTCAATTTGGCAATTCGGGACTTTGGCAATTTGGTTTGGTGCAGCACTTCCGAAATTCAGCATAGAGATTTATATTTATTGTTATGGAAAATCAATTATAAGGAGAGTCTAAAATTAATTACAGATAGGTATCTGATCTTGGAACAGATATTATCTTTCTGGCTTAAGATTAAAAAATATCGCAGTTCTTGAATAAAATTCCTGAATTTGCCAATTTAAAATGTATAGAAAAGAATATAGAAAATCTATCACTGAAAATTTGCATAGACCAGGTATAAATTCTGTGGACTACCTTTTATATCTAGATACGGTTAGATCTTTTTGGGGTCTACAATCTAAACATCATTCAACACATTCAGAGATATTTAACTATTTAAGAGCAAAAAGCTTTCTTACCGACCACTTATGAAAGGGCAATAGAGAGACTTTAGTTGCCTAAGAGAATGTTTTCCACAGAAAGATAGTAAAAAGGTTTTGTCTAAATGCGTTGAGGATTAAATTACCCAAACAAAAGATGGACAATTGGGGCAATCTTAAAATATGTAAACGAGATCTAACATTAAAATAATTGAATTCTTAACTGAAATTCTTCTTTATTTAAATTTAATACACATATATACATAATCTTTCTTTAATTGAAACCCACTTTAAACTTATAAAAAGGGTGATATTATGTTGCAGACAAACCGACCAAAATTTATCCAAATATGATGTGCTAGCATGGAAAATTAGCACTGGGAACTTATTTGCATAGTTGGTATAAGTGAAAATCTCTAAAAGAAAAATATGGATTTAGACTTTTGACTTTCTTATAAATGCTTATAATATTAACATAAAAACCACTCCAGAGAGAGCTCTTTGGAATTTGAATAAATCTATATTTGCTACAAACAGGCCTATTTGGCGTCACATACTTTTGCATCTGTAAAAATAATGATTGCTAGAGGATGGAAACAAAAACCCAACTTCTCAAGAATATTATTAAGTAACTAGTTGCTATGGCAGCTTAAGATGGTAAGTGGTAGAAATTGGTTTTCTGGTCTATCTGTGAAACACAATCAAATCTGTTATAGCTCTTTTGAAAAAGCTAATTTATATTTTGACTTCTTGTAATTATAGTAGTATGGATTTGATATTTAATATGGTCGTCTATCCCTGTTGGCAGCTATATGTCTGTGTATTGTGCAATTGTGGTTTGTTTGTTTTCTTTTCTTTGTTTGTAATCTGTAAGATTTTATGAGTATTATGAGTTGCATGCATGTGTTTTCTTTTGTAATTATTTGAAAATGTATAATGAAAAATAAAGAAAAAAAGAGGGACAGAGGGATTGGTGCCAAAATAGGGACTACTTCTCACACATTCCTCTAAGCAGAAGGAGAGCTGGGATATATCATTAGCATAAAAACGCTGTGCACCAGGGGAGGGCTGGCAGCCTTAGGCCTGGGGGGCAAAACCAGTCAAGTGGCCCATTGCACCACCAAATCAGTTCACCATCCATGCCCACCTTTTCCTGGTTTTATAACGGATATTGATGTTATGCTAATCAGTAGCTCTTTGCCATACCCGCTCCTTCACGGCTCCAGGCACTGCTTGTTGTGAGTGTGAGCCACTGTAAATTAGGGGCAGAGGGCACTTGCACTGCGGTAAAGATGGGGCTTGACAGGAGGAGAGTGCAGTGCAATCAGTGCACTCCCCTCCTGTGGGTCACCAGTAGACTGGTGCACCTGCCCAGGATCAGTGCCGGTGCAAGGATTTTTGCCGCCCAAGACAAAATAAAAATTTGCTGCCCCACCATGTGACATCACAATGCCCCACCCATATGAACTAACGCCAGTGCTGCACACAGTGTGTGTTTACATTAAAAAGCCTGCAGGGACCAGCTATAGACACCAGAACCACTTCATTAAGCTATAGTGTCCCTTTAATGTGAGGTAAATTATAGATTAGTGTCACTAATAATATACTAGATTGCCTACTTACAAGCAGATGAGGATGATGATGGGCTGCAGTTTGGCTCCACTGGTCTGGTGTAGAACAGGATCTCTGGAGGCTGTTTGCAGCTGTGGTCACAAAATTCAATGTTCTGGGAGAATTGGAAGCAG